>OY744613.1:37740386-37755386 GCA_963556255.1 Allolobophora icterica
AATAAAGTGACGTCATCCTCCTCCCATTATTGCAATTATAATTATAGTTGATAGATTTCAACGCGTCGCTCGCGTCTGTAGACATGGCCTATACGAGAGTACATATACTTACCCGCGTGCGAAAGTTAAATCTACTATATATTATAACTATAAAATCGACAGTTAAATGTACTATCTATTATATATAATCGACACGATTTACCTTACACAGGTAAGGTATATAATTATAATTAAAACTAGCCGAAGTCCACAGACGCGGGTCTATGAAATCTAATATCGACGAGCTGTCAACGGTCTTGCACAGGCGATGTATTATGACGTAATAATGTGACGTCATCCTCTTATTATTGCAATGACATGCGTTGAATTATATTTAATGGACACGCGTCTATGGACTTCGGCTAGAAGAAATTATAATTATATACCTTTGTGGCGGTCAAGGCCACAGTGCGTGAGTAGGAGGATTTATTTTATGCGAATAGCATCGTTTTCTTTAAGTTTACATGCGAAGGGAACAGCATCGTTTCTCTTAATTTTACATGCGAAGACCCAGCATCGATCATTTAATTTTTATTTAATTTCAATAGGCGACTGTCCGGCAACGACCGTGGCAGGGAAGCCCGATCGACGGTCTGAAGCCAGCGCATAGCGAGCAGACGCGTTCATTAGGGATGCATAGAGCCTGCCTCACGGTGTGCTGCTTTATACGTGAAGAGTTGGTTCGACTCTTCATACATAGCAATACTGTTAAACAGCGTTGTTGGTTAGCGATTCAGTTACCGATTCAAATATACTGCACTCAGTGTGGTAGGCGAGTGATTTTGGTTACGACCGAGTCAGAGTTCGAGTTTCCGGTTAGTACAAATATATTTACGGACGAAAGGGGCGTCCGAATAATATAATCAGGCGATCCCGAGTACAGCTAAAGAAGTTCACTGTTGGGAGACGGGCCGACAGCGCCGATCCTGCGGGTTGGATCCCTCCGTTGATCGCGAAGCGGTCTAGATCCCGATCGTGGGAAATCTACGGCTGAGTAATACTCGGGGAAGGATACCGTTGATACACAGGAAAACCAAATCAGTGTGAGATCGAAAACCAGGGTGAATTTGGCGACGGGCAGGAAAGTCCCTCTTGGGTTTTGAAGAACTCCGCGATCGGAGCTTGTCCGGTAACCCATGAGAGTAGAGGTGACCTTCTTAAGGTAGCCATTTTCTGGAATTCTGAAATCCTTGAAACCAAGAGTAAATTTGGCGTCGGGCAAGGAAATCCCTCTTGGAGTTTGAAGAACTCCAAGATCCGACAGTGTTTGGTTTTATCCACTGAGAAGAGTTTTACGCGATTTCGGCGTACTCGACACAAGGGAAGTTTTACGCGCTTTCGGCGTACTCGGCCGGGAGAGTTTTACGCGACTTCGGCGTCCTCGGCTGGGAGAGTTTTACGCGACTTCGGCACTCGGTGAAGTGACCGTCGGGATACCTGAAAAAACCAGTTTAGTACAAAAACGATATTAAGGGTAAATTTGGCGACAGGCAGGAAATTCCCTCTTGGGAGAAGAACTCCGCGATCGGAGCTTGTCCGGTTACCTGTGGGAGTAAGCGTGACCCTCGTTAGGGAACCAAAATTCGGAAATTCTTGGGAACAAAATTCAGGACATTCTGGTAACCTTACGGGGTCGGCGTTACATTTGGATTGTGACACTTGGATGGCTGACACGCCGGTGGAGCGTTGGAGGGGCTCCATCGCCCGGTAACTAAAAATAGTTACTGGGAAAGACCACTGTTACCGAAAGACCGCAGTACGGGAAAAGACCGCCCGACAACTGATTACAGTGCGGTAAGACCAGGAAAAACGATAGAGTCAGGAAAATCTTGTATTCAAACCAATCGTTATTCAGAGCAAATAACTTGGTGATCGAAACACGTAGTTCCGAGAACCGACCGAAGTGCGAAGTAGGGCCCACCTCGTGCGCCGGTCGGAACACAGTTCTGCGTGCGGTTAGGGAGGTTTTAGACCTAGAACCTGTCCTATCAGAAGAGAGTGTCGTGAGACCAGTACACCGCGTTAATATCACACGTGCATATATTATCGCAAGATGTTCGCGTGTTTGGGACGGCACGACGTGACGACTCGTCAGATGTACACCTTGTCCTCTCGGACAGGAGAACGTTCAGGGTTTTCCCCTATTGACGATAACTCGAGAGTCATGAGATGCAGAATGGTACGTGAGGGTTCGGTTAAGGCGGAGAAAAAGAGGAAGTCTTTGACTAAGAGATCTCACAGGAAGCTGAGGACTCCTGCCGGCAAGAGAGCGAACCCTGTTCTAAAGGACGGCCATCCTGAGGACGAGGACGTTGCCCACCCGGCGACCGCGGCAGTGGCAGAGTCCGAAAGTGAGATGGAGCTTGACAGCGACACTGTTCGCAAACAAGCGATACCCTCGGGACCTCCTCTTGGAGAAATGGGCATTGAGAGCGGAGACAGGGAACCGCTCGTCTACAGCAGAAGTAGACAGGATAGTGACCCGGGCGACTCCAGAAGGTCGGTTGGCTGGAGCCGAACCCAGCCCGACGACGAAGCAGCGTCTCGGGTAAGACCGACACAAATTGGTACCACGTCTGATGAAGGGTTAGTTGATCTCGAGCGACGAACGTCACAAACTGGTACCAGAAGTGGGGTTCTAGCGTTTTCATGTCACAGAACCAGGCAAGGTCAGGAAGATACCGAGGACGAGTCGGATGAAGTGCCCCATAGTGAGCACGGAGGCGCGCGTCCAAAGTTACGTAAACGGAAAAGCAAACGAAGGTTGCTTGATGAAACGGGTGCACCTGACGAAACCAGTGCATTTGAAACGGAAGCTGGAACCCGCAGTGGGCGTGAAAGAGGTTTCCATGAGGATAACGGATGGTTGATAACCGTTCCAAAGACTACTGAGGTAGTACGGAACGATGTGAATAACGAGACATTCACACACTGGCGAGAGACCGTTGGTGAGAGTAGGTTTGACAGGTCCAAACCACTCGACGACAATAGAGTTCCGCGTATAATACATGAGAGAACGTTCGACAATAGATCGGGGAACCTTGTGCAGGTTCAAGTACCTAGTATCGTACGGGGCAGGCAACCTGTACAGTCGAGACAGGCTTGTGATAGGCCAAGAGACACTGAGACAGGCCTGAAACCGCGGGGTGACGCCGTAGTGCAGAAAAGGAGTGGTGACATCGTGGCGCATCAGCGAAACGAAGGTAATCGAGTACCGTTTACCAACATGGAAGAAGGTCGCCCAAGACCTGTGACAGATGAGGTAGATTGGCAAGCGGAGATGTCTTACCTGCGACAGAGTGTGGCAATGATGAGTTCGAAACTTGAAGAACTGTCTGTTCCTGCTGCTCAGCATGCGAAGTCTTACCGACGCGAGACATCGGGGAAACCTACGGGCCCAGGTTACCAGATGGATCGCCGAGGGAAGCTGCAGATCGAAGAGCCGGCACGGAGCCGAGGTAACACAGAGACACGCGAGGAAGTTTCGCTTTCGGGAACTTCGGAAAAGTTACGTAGCCGCTATCTTCCCGAGGACAGCGGGAGAGAGTCACACGGAAAAACGGCAAGGCAATCGAGTCGACAACGTCTGTTGACAAGAGGAAGAGTTGAGGCGAAATTACGTTCGTCAGTGAGTTCTTCGGATTCAGACACCGATAGTGTTGGTCCAGAAGAGGCCATGAGAACCGGAGTCTTTGACAGGAAAAACCTCCGCCAACGAGGAAGACACGAGAGTTATGAGAAAACTGAAAGGGAGACGTATGGTAAGGAACGTCTACCAGAGTACGAGAGACGTGGTTTAAAACAGGCACTTGATAGAGAAACCGAGAGAGAATCGAACATGGGAAGAGACAGAGATCATTTGGCCTGGGATGAGACCCACGAGCGGTACTCTAAAGGGCACAAACCAGATTCGAGAAGTCGTAATTGTCTTAGGTACGACGAATCTGACAGACCGCCAGAGTCAGGAAAAAGAGATATTCGCGAAGAAGACAGAAGAGTTACGTTCGTCAACGGAAACTCTCAGAGCTCTCGCAATAAATATAAACGATCGGAGTCCAAAGACTACGCAGGTGGTGAGCCTCGTAGAAAAGGTCAGAGACAGGCTGAGTACATCTCTGATGAAGACAGTGCAACGTCAGGCGACCGAGAGATGAATACGATGTATTCTAAGTGGCGTCCAGGGAAGACGTTGGGTACTCTGAGGGGACAGAGTCGGCACCGGTCAGTGGTGAGGACAGACGAGGAAAACGATTCCCGGAGTAACGATGAGGACAACCGGAGAGGAAACCCCAAGAAGAGTGTCGGAAGATCACTTGTTACACGGACAAGAGGCGAAGACCGATCGGATCGCGGTATACGAATCAAGCTAGAGAAGTACGACGGCAAGTCAGCGATCGCAGCCTTTCTAGCAAAGTTCGAAGTTTGTGCACGGTGCAACCGGTGGAGTGATCAGGAAAAAGCAGACCAGTTAATGTGTGCCCTAACGGGTCCCGCTTCGCAGCTGTTGTGGGACATGGGTGCACAGAGGGACGTGTCGTGGCGAGAACTTGTTGAGCGGCTTAAGGCCAGGTACGGGTCTGATGACCAAACTAGCCTATATCGGATGAAACTTCGCACTTACCGGCAGGCTCACGGAGAAACGCTGAGTAGTGTAGTGCAGGAAGTAAGGAGGCTAATGGCTTTGGCATACCCAGGACCAACAAGTGATATCGTCGAGACGGTCGCTTGTGACGCTTTCATTGATGCACTGGCAAACCAAGATTTGGGGCAGAAGGTGCGCGAGCGAGAACCAGTTAACCTCGAAGCGGCGTATAAACATGCGGTGAGGTTGGATGCCTATGGTCGATCTTCGACACAAGGTGGTGATTTAGACCGGAGACACGCGAGAGTTAAAGTTACCATGGAAGACCGAAAAGACTCGAGCACTGAGGGGCAACAGTCTCGTCGTCTAGAAGATCTCGAGCGAAAGATTAAAAATCTTTCAAGAGAACTTGATCGAGTGACAATAAATCAGAATTTGGGCATCGTCCCGAGAAAACCTCATGAAAGGGAGAACAGTTCTGATCTAGCGGTGGGAGATCAGAGGACAACCGAAGCAAATGTGGGATGGCGACGGATTTATCCGCCCACACGGTTGCGTAACCCGGATATCGAATGCTACTTGTGCAAACGAAAAGGACACATAAAGCGACATTGTCCTCAGAGAAACGCTGAGACGAATGGTGCAACCGGTACCAGTGAACCTACAAAGGCTGAACCGATACAAGAGGAAACCCAAAACCGACTGGTCAAAGGCAGTAGGGTGGCCTACGTGGTTGCGAAACTGGCAGGAAAACGTATACACTGTCTACTTGATTCTGGAAGTGAAATGTCACTTGTGCCACGACGTTTCGTGCTAGACGCTGTGCTAGTACCGTCAGAACAGCGACTCCTAGCCGCTAATGGAAGTCAGATTAAGGTGGATGGTGAAACTAACCTTAAGATTCGGATCGGAAAGCAGGTGTACCCTGTACCCTGTCTAGTTACAGACCAAGTGACAGAAGTGATCTTGGGGTTATCTTGGCTGGAAGCCAATCAGGCAAGATGGGACTTCGCAAGTCGATGCGTTTTCCTTGGGAGCGAGAAGATCCCTCTGAAAGAGGTCGTTACCGAGTCCATGTGCCGGAGGGTTATTGTGCAAGAGGACATAATAGTTCCTCCAAGGAGCGAAGTCGACGTTCCAGCTTGGGTAGTATACCCGCATTTCCAAAAAGATAACGAAGATTGGACGACCATTCCAATGGAATTATCAAAAGATTTGATAATCGGACGTACGTTGGTTACAGGAAGAGACACGGAAGTGTGGATCAGGATGTTGAATGTTGGAGACAGAGATTCGCTAGTCAAGAAACGGACTGAATGTCCGCTGGAGCGAGTGAACGTAGTCGATGTGACAGTTAATCGAGCCAGAACGGAATCGTATGATGAGCCTTACCGAAGCGAAAATCCGGAGAAGCCTATGGGCCCAGGTTATCCGGAGGAACGCCAAGGAAAGCAGCAAAGTACGATTGACCGGTTTGGATCGAAGATTAGTACAACGGCCAGTGTAGCGGAGCAGACGCTCAACCCACTTGCCGAACAGACCCTAAAACGACTATGGGAAGAAGTGCCAGCAGACATTTCGGAAGAAGAGCGAATCAGGTTACGAAAACTTGTGCTAACGTACAGCGCAACGTTTTCCCTTAACGAAAGTGATAACGGATTCACTTCGGTGATCCAACACGAGATCGATACGGGACAGGAGAAACCAGTTCGGCAACCTTTGAGACGTCAACCGCTTTCCATGTTACCGGAAGTTGATCGTCAGGTAGAAGACATGTTGAGACAAGGAATCATTGAACCTTCGATATCGGAATGGGCATCCAATGTCGTAATGGTTAAGAAAAAGGATGGCAGTATGCGTTTCTGTATCGATTACAGGCAACTGAACCTGAAGACACGGAAAGATGCTCATCCGTTACCCCTTATCCGCGAGAGTTTAGATACCCTGGGTGGCGCCAGATGGTACAGTACGTTCGATTTGAGAGCAGGTTATCACCAGATGGCCTTGCACCCAAGAGACAAACACAAGACCGGGTTCGTTACGAGAAGGGGCAGCTTCCAATTCAAAGTGTTACCTTTCGGATTGTGCAATAGTCCGGCCTCGTTTTGTCGACTAATGAACTTAGTCTTGACAGGGCTAAACTATGACATCTGTCTGGTTTACTTGGATGACATAATTGTGTTCTCGAGGGACGTAGAGACGCACATGCAACGTCTAGAGATGATTTTCAGGAGATTACAAGAGTATAATCTCAAGCTGAAACCATCCAAATGTTACCTGTTACAACAGAGAGTATTGTTTCTTGGTCACGTTTTGAGTGAAGAAGGGGTCGCGACGGATCCGAGCAAGATCAAGGCCGTAGAAGAATGGTCTGCTCCTCGGAACTTGAGGCAAGTCAGATCCTTCGTTGGTCTTTGCTCCTATTACCGACGTTTCATACATGATTTCGCGGTGGTAGCTCAACCACTTCATTTTCTGACCAGGAAAAATGTACCGTTCCATTGGACTGACGAATGTCAGGGAGCTTTCGAAGAACTTAAACGAAAGTTGGTTTCCGCACCTATACTTGGGTTACCGAACGACGAGGGTCAGTACATCCTAGATACGGATGCCTCGGCATACGCCATTGGAGCGGTGTTATCGCAAGTACAAGAAGGAGAAGAGACAGTGATTTGTTACGCGAGTCGGCTCTTGTCGACGGCGGAACGGAACTATAACGTTACCAGGCGAGAGTTGTTAGCTGTGGTGTATTTCTTGAAAGAGTTTCGTCAGTACTTACTGGGTAGTAAATTCCTACTCAGAACAGACCACTCCGCACTTCAGTGGTTACGCAGAACACCGGAACCGATTGGCCAACAGGCTCGTTGGTTAGAGATGATAGAGGAGTTTGACATGGAGATATGTCACAGACCGGGAGCAAAACACGGTAACGCAGACGCGATGTCTAGAGGTCCGGGTGAGGAACAACCTAAAGTGGTTACCATGAGAGTTACGAATGAAGACGTGATGTGGGCACGTCCGATCGGAGAAGTAACGCGCTCCGAGGTTACCAGTGAAGATACAGGCCAGGAAATCCGTTGGACAAAGGAGTTTCTTCGAAGAGAACAGCAGAGCGATTGCAATATTGGTACGGTCCTTGGTTGGAAGGAGTCGAAGCATCATCCAACACAGGCAGAACTATCACCTGCTAACGGAGAGGTGAAAGTGTTAGTGAGCAACTGGAATCAGCTGGAAGTCCTGCAAGGAGTGTTATACAGAGGCTGGATTCAGGGTAACACAGGAAAAGCTGAGCGATCTCAGTTAGTTGTGCCCTTATCTCTACGGCAAGAGATGCTTCAGTTAACACACGCAAGCTTTGCCGGAGGACATTTCGGGATTCGGAAGAGTTTAACTCAGTTGCAACGTCGGGCGTATTGGCCGAGTTGGAAGGACGATGTTAGACGGTTCTGCCAAAGGTGCGATCGCTGTGCTCGTTATCGAAGGGAGAAACCTCCAAGACAGGGTTACATGCAGACTCCTGTGGTCGGTGAACCAATGGAGAGATTCGGAATTGATATAACTGGTCCGCATCCTGTATCAAGTAAAGGCAACAAATACATACTGACAGCGATAGATTACTTCTCGAGATGGGCTGAAGCTCTGCCTATCAGAAACCAAGAGGCCGTTACTGTGGCAGAATCGCTTATGGTACACGTGTTCTCGAGGTTTGGTATGCCACGCCAGATCCTGACGGATCAGGGACCGTGTTTTGAGTCGAAGTTGTTCAAAGAGCTGTGTAAACGCATGGAGATTGACAAAGTACGTACAACTCCATATCGACCCTCTGGTAACGGAATGATCGAAAGGTTCCACAGAACACTGAACATGTTGATCGGAAAGGTAGTGTCGGAACGACAAAAGGATTGGGATGTTCATGTACCATATGTAATGGCGGCATATCGAGGTACTGAACATGAAGCGACCCAACGGACACCTAATTTCCTGTTCCTGGGAAGAGAGAACCATACGCCATTAGACTTGATTCTAGCCCAAGTTACAGAGTTCGAGAGACCGTCTTACAGTGACATGGAAGAGTACGTGGAGAAACAGAAAGAGAAAATGGAACGATCGTATCGGCTTGTACGAGAACAGTTAAAGAGAGTAGCAGAAAGAAGGAAAAAAGCCTACGATTTGAGAGTGAGACCTAGCAAGTTCGCTCAAGGAGATTGGGTTTACTATTACTACCCTCGGCTAAGAAGTGGAAGGAAGACAAAATGGGCTCGCTATTACACCGGCCCATTCTTGGTTATTCAAGTGCTCAGTCCGTGTCTGTACCGGATTCAGAAGAGTCCGAAATCCACGCTAATGGTTGTGCACGTGGATAAATTGAAGCCGTTTTACGGTAAACCTCCGAGTACCTGGTTACCGGAGAGGGACAGAAATCTTGAGTTACCTACAGTAGACTGGACAGTCCTGGCTCAAGATCCTAATGCAGAACATGAACCAGAGGAACCTTCAGAGAATCCAGACGAGACCGCTGATCCAGAATTGCCACCTGGACGACGGACGAGACGAAGACCTCGCTTGGATGGATGACTACGACTGTAGAAGTCCTTGTTAGTGACCTTCTGAAGCAGACGTGTATCTAGGACCAACTAGATGAACGCTTAATTGCGTTGGTTTCATTGACTATTCGAGACTCATGTTTCAGTTGCCCTTTTGATGAGAGTATTTCTTTTGAGCGGTATCTGGGAGCATACAGTACCTGTGCTACCAGAAACGCTTAATTGCGTTGGTTTTACAGATTGTCAGTGAATGACTGTTTAAGTTTCCTTTTGATGATATGTTTTCGGTTAAACATTGGCTTAGTGGTTAGTACTGAAACGAGTAAAGATTCCAGTACTAGGACGCTTCATTGCGTTGGTTCTACAAGCGAACTATGGGAGAACCATGTTTCCGTTACCTTGTGATGACAGAATTTCTTTCCGACAGTATAATGCTCGTAACAACGAGTGTTAAGGAAATTCGGGGCAATGCGATTTCCTTGGTTACCGTTTCATGATACTTTAGTGCGCTACCTTAGTGCACTATTTAGGATAGAGCATCATGCGATAGAAGCATATGTTAGGACTTAGATCATGTGCGTAAATATGATAACTTGTATCTTTTATTTTGCTTTCACGATTTTGAAGTGGTACCGGGTGTGACTGATCGACGATGGTTACCAGATCGGGAGACAGTGGGCGACTTTTCTCTCCTTAAGTTCTCCTGGCCCTTGGGGTCCGGTAGAGCTCAGGTTCATGATAGAGGGCCTGTTAAGGTTGGCGATTTGTCAGGTACGACAGGTTGCCAGTAGGGTGGTGGTTCGGATCGAAAGCATCATTAAATAGGCTGTCGCTATCACGGTTCTCATCGTGTTTGGCGTACGTGCAGGGTGCCGAGAGATCGAAAGCATCATTAAATAGGCTGTCGCTATCACGGTTCTCATCGTGTTTGGCGTACGTGCAGGGTGCCGAGATTGTCGATATTCCGCCCTATAACCAAAGGTGCATTTGGTTCCTTGCTCTCTAAGTGGATCTGGGTTGGGGATGTTCCTGTCACGTTTGATTAAGGTCCCCGATTTTGGCAGAGATGCTCCGCATCTAAGTAAGGTGGGGAGAGTGTGGCGGTCAAGACCACAGTGCGTAAGTGGGAGGATTTATTTTATGCGAATAGCATCGTTTTCTTTAAGTTTACATGCGAAGGGAACAGCATCGTTTCTCTTAATTTTTCATGCGAAGGCCCAGCATCGATCATTTAATTTTTATTTAATTTCAATAGGCAACTGGCCGGCAACGACCGTGGCAGGGAAGCCCGATCGACGGTCTGAAGCCAGCGCATAGCGAGCAGACGCGCTCATTCGGGATGCATAGAGCCTGCCTCACGGTGTGCTGCTTTATACGTGAAGAGTTGGTTCGACTCTTCATACATAGCAATACTGTTAAACAGCGTTGTTGGTTAGCGATTCAGTTACCGATTCAAATATACTGCACTCAGTGTGGTAGGCGAGTGATTTTGGTTACGACCGAGTCAGAGTTCGAGTTTCCGGTTAGTACAAATATATTTACGGACGAAAGGGGCGTCCGAATAATATAATCAGGCGATCCCGAGTACAGCTAAAGAAGTTCACTGTTGGGAGACGGGCCGACAGCGCCGATCCTGCGGGTTGGATCCCTCCGTTGATCGCGAAGCGGTCTAGATCCCGATCGTGGGAAATCTACGGCTGAGTAATACTCGGGGAAGGATACCGTTGATACACAGGAAAACCAAATCAGTGTGAGATCGAAAACCAGGGTGAATTTGGCGACGGGCAGGAAAGTCCCTCTTGGGTTTTGAAGAACTCCGCGATCGGAGCTTGTCCGGTAACCCATGAGAGTAGAGGTGACCTTCTTAAGGTAGCCATTTTCTGGAATTCTGAAATCCTTGAAACCAAGAGTAAATTTGGCGTCGGGCAAGGAAATCCCTCTTGGAGTTCGAAGAACTCCAAGATCCGACAGTGTTTGGTTTTATCCACTGAGAAGAGTTTTACGCGATTTCGGCGTACTCGACACAAGGGAAGTTTTACGCGCTTTCGGCGTACTCGGCCGGGAGAGTTTTACGCGACTTCGGCGTCATCGGCTGGGAGAGTTTTACGCGACTTCGGCACTCGGTGAAGTGACCGTCGGGATACCTGAAAAAACCAATTTAGTACAAAAACGATAAAAAGGGTAAATTTGGCGACAGGCAGGAAATTCCCTCTTGGGGTTTGAAGAACTCCGCGATCGGAGCTTGTCCGGTTACCTGTGGGAGTAAGCGTGACCCTCGTTAGGGAACCAAAATTCGGAAATTCTTGGGAACAAAATTCAGGACATTCTGGTAACCTTACGGGGTCGGCGTTACATTTGGATTGTGACACTTGGATGGCTGACACGCCGGTGGAGCGTTGGAGGGGCTCCATCGCCCGGTAACTAAAAATAGTTACTGGGAAAGACCACTGTTACCGAAAGACCGCAGTACGGGAAAAGACCGCCCGACAACTGATTACAGTGCGGTAAGACCAGGAAAAACGATAGAGTCAGGAAAATCTTGTATTCAAACCAATCGTTATTCAGAGCAAATAACTTGGTGATCGAAACACGTAGTTCCGAGAACCGACCGAAGTGCGAAGTAGGGCCCACCTCGTGCGCCGGTCGGAACACAGTTCTGCGTGCGGTTAGGGAGGTTTTAGACCTAGAACCTGTCCTATCAGAAGAGAGTGTCGTGAGACCAGTACACCGCGTTAATATCACACGTGCATATATTATCGCAAGATGTTCGCGTGTTTGGGACGGCACGACGTGACGACTCGTCAGATGTACACCTTGTCCTCTCGGACAGGAGAACGTTCAGGGTTTTCCCCTATTGACGATAACTCGAGAGTCATGAGATGCAGAATGGTACGTGAGGGTTCGGTTAAGGCGGAGAAAAAGAGGAAGTCTTTGACTAAGAGATCTCACAGGAAGCTGAGGACTCCTGCCGGCAAGAGAGCGAACCCTGTTCTAAAGGACGGCCATCCTGAGGACGAGGACGTTGCCCACCCGGCGACCGCGGCAGTGGCAGAGTCCGAAAGTGAGATGGAGCTTGACAGCGACACTGTTCGCAAACAAGCGATACCCTCGGGACCTCCTCTTGGAGAAATGGGCATTGAGAGCGGAGACAGGGAACCGCTCGTCTACAGCAGAAGTAGACAGGATAGTGACCCGGGCGACTCCAGAAGGTCGGTTGGCTGGAGCCGAACCCAGCCCGACGACGAAGCAGCGTCTCGGGTAAGACCGACACAAATTGGTACCACGTCTGATGAAGGGTTAGTTGATCTCGAGCGACGAACGTCACACTATTAAGTGTGCAACTGTTACTACCGCCGTTTACCCTCTGTGCAAAACCCAAGGCGATGCTGGTCGGTTGCCATTCAAAGCGATGCTGGTCGGTAGCGAGGCAAAACCTATACTAATAAGCGTGTAATTTCAACACCCGCCGTTTACCCTCTGTGTAAAAACCAAAGCGATGCTGGTCGGATGCCATTGAACGCGATGCTGGTCGGTAGCGAGGCAAAACCTATACTATTAAGTGTGCAACTGTTACTACCGCCGTTTACCCTCTGTGTAAAAACCAAAGCGATGCTGGTCGGTTACCATTGAAAGCGATGCTGGTCGGTAGCGAGGCAAAACCTATACTAATAAGCGTGTAATTTCAACACCCGCCGTTTACCCTCTGTGTAAAAACCAAAGCGATGCTGGTCGGTTACCATTCAAAGCGATGCTGGTCGGTAGCGAGGCAAAACCTATACTAATAAGCGTGTAATTTCAACACCCGCCGTTTACCCTCTGTGTAAAAACCAAAGCGATGCTGGTCGGATGCCATTGAACGCGATGCTGGTCGGTCGCGAGTCGATGCTGGCGGGCCACGAGGCGATGCTGGCCGACGATGCTGGCCGACGATGCTGGTCGGCGATGCTGGCCGGCTGCGAGGCGATGCTGGTCGGCCGTCGATCGATGCTGGTCGGCGGTTTTTTCGCTGCCTTATTTCCTTAAAATTTCTCCTATTTCTGGCGCCTGCCTTGCCAGTGTTTTCGCCTACTAACTAGTGAATAGGCAAGGAAGTAGGTTGGTATATTAGTAAGTTAGTAAGTAAGTAAGTAAGTAAGTGAGTAAGTAAGTAAGTAAGTAAGTAAGTAAGGAAGCAAGTAGCTAAAGAAAGAAGCAAGCAAGCCACTCACCAAGGAAAGGAAGATGCCAGATGAGCGGACAGATACACGGGCAGACAGTTCGGAAACATCGACGTCCTCCAACCGAACAGGCTCTTTCCACAAGTACAGTTCCAAGCGCAGTCGACGTCGAACCTCAGATCCTGGATAACAGATGAAGTCAACGAATAACCATAAGCATAACTGAAATGTCCTACAAAATGTGTACACTCACGCGCTCTTCAAATATAGTATAGTCGCTACGCGCTTTGATGCCATGCATGCGCGTTCGTCTGCTCAACGGCTGTTTAAGGCGGATGTATGGTTAGTTTTCGCTCTGCTGCTGTTGAAATCGGCTATAGATGCTGACCTTTCGATAGTCAAAGCGTGGGCCCTGTAGTGTTCGCGATTATATGTACATTACTGCGTATATATATCGACATATCGATATATATAAAAGTATATATACTTTCCTGTAGTCGATGTCCATACACTCGGCTCCATGAAATCTACTATATCAACTGTCTTGCACAGGCGATGTATTATGACGCAATAAAGTGACGTCATCCTCCTCCCATTATTGCAATTATAATTATAGTTGATAGATTTCAACGCGTCGCTCGCGTCTGTAGACATGGCCTATACGAGAGTACATATACTTACCCGCGTGCGAAAGTTAAATCTACTATATATTATAACTATAAAATCGACAGTTAAATGTACTATCTATTATATATAATCGACACGATTTACCTTACACAGGTAAGGTATATAATTATAATTAAAACTAGCCGAAGTCCACAGACGCGGGTCTATGAAATCTAATATCGACGAGCTGTCAACGGTCTTGCACAGGCGATGTATTATGACGTAATAATGTGACGTCATCCTCTTATTATTGCAATGACATGCGTTGAATTATATTTAATGGACACGCGTCTATGGACTTCGGCTAGAAGAAATTATAATTATATACCTTACCTGTGTAAGGTATATCGTGTCGAATATATGTAATAGATAGTACATTTATATGTCGATTATATTATTATAATAGATAGTAGATTAAACTTTCGCAAGCGGGTAAGTATGTATAATTTCGAATAGCAGATGTCCATAGACCCGGCACTATGAAATCTACTATAGTGGAGCTCCCAACTATCGTGTGCAGAGCAGAGGTATTATGACGCAATAATGACGTAATCGTCCTATCATTGCAGTTACCTGTGTTTAAACTAGCGATCGATTATATATGGATGTAGGCCTACACACGCGCAGAAAGTAAGTGATATATACTTTCTTCCACACGTATATAATGATAATAATACTAATGATGATGATAATCATGATAATAATGATAATCTGTATTAAACTTAGAGTGAGAAGTAAGCATTCAGTAAGATTACATAGTCGTTTCTCGCGTATATATGCTGTCGTTCATGCGATTATCTAGTGTCTGTGTACGCATGTGAAAGTATATATACGTTAAGCTATACGCGCGTGTAACGGTATATGTACTGTGTGTAAAGTGTATATATGCTTGAAATAGAGTATATATACTCTTATAATTATATACTTTCATACGCGCGTACGAAAGTATATATACTTTCTTGCTTATATACACGCAAACGGAGCGAGAGAGACAGATATATAGCTGCAGATA
>OY744613.1:37765386-37777886 GCA_963556255.1 Allolobophora icterica
GTCAAACAGCGTTGTTGGTTAGCGATTCAGTTACCGATTCAAATATACTGCACTCAGTGTGGTAGGCGAGTGATTTTGGTTACGACAGAGTCAGAGTTCGAGTTTCCGGTTAGTACAAATATATTTACGGACGAAAGGGGCGTTCGAATAATATAATCAGGCGATCCCGAGTACAGCTAAAGAAGTTCACTGTTGGGAGACGGGCCGACAGCGCCGATCCGGCGGGTTGGATCCCTCCGTTGATCGCGAAGCGGTCTAGATCGCGATCGTGGGAAATCTACGGCTGAGTAATACTCGGGGAAGGATACCGTTGATACACAGGAAAACCAATTCAGTGTGAGATCAAAAACCAGGGTGAATTTGGCGACGGGCAGGAAAGTCCCTCTTGGGTTTTGAAGAACTCCGCGATCGGAGCTTGTCCGGTAACCCATGAGAGTAGAGGTGACCTTCTTAAGGTAGCCATTTTCTGGAATTCTGAAATCCTTGAAACCAAGAGTAAATTTGGCGTCGGGCAAGGAAATCCCTCTTGGAGTTCGAAGAACTCCAAGATCCGACAGTGTTTGGTTTTACCCACTGAGGCGAGTTTTACGCGATTTCGGCGTACTCGACACAAGGGAAGTTCTACGCACTTTCGGCGTACTCGGCCGGGAGGATTTTACGCGACTTCGGCGTCCTCGGCTGGGAGAGTTTTCGCGACTTCGGCACTCGGTGAAGTGACCGTCGGGATACCTGAAAAAACCAGTTTAGTACAAAAACGATATTAAGGGTAAATTTGGCGACAGGCAGGAAATTCCCTCTTGGGAGAAGAACTCCGCGATCGGAGCTTGTCCGGTTACCTGTGGGAGTAAGCGTGACCCTCGTTAGGGAACCAAAATTCGGAAATTCTTGGGAACAAAATTCAGGACATTCTGGTAACCTTACGGGGTCGGCGTTACATTTGGATTGTGACACTTGGATGGCTGACACGCCGGTGGAGCGTTGGAGGGGCTCCATCGCCCGGTAACTAAAAATAGTTACTGGGAAAGACCGCTGTTACCGAAAGACCGCAGTACGGGAAAAGACCGCCCGACAACTGATTACAGTGCGGTAAGACCAGGAAAAACGATAGAGTCAGGAAAATCTTGTATTCAAACCAATCGTTATTCAGAGCAAATAACTTGGTGATCGAAACACGTAGTTCCGAGAACTGATCGAAGTGCGAAGTAGGGCCCACCTCGTGCGCCGGTCGGAACCCAGTTCTGCGTGCGGTTAGGGAGGTTTTAGACCTAGAACCTGTCCTATCAGAAGAGAGTGTCGTGAGACCAGTATACCGCGTTAATATTACACGTGTATATATTATCGCAAGATGTTCGCGTGTTTGAGACGGCACGACGTGACGACTCGTCAGATGTACACCTTGTCCTCTCGGACAGGAGAACGTTCAGGGTTTTCCCCTATTGACGATAACTCGAGAGTCATGAGATGCAGAATGGTACGTGAGGGTTCGGTTAAGGCGGAGAAAAAGAGGAAGTCTTTGACTAAGAGATCTCACAGGAAGCTGAGGACTCCTGCCGGCAAGAGAGCGAACCCTGTTCTAAAGGACGGCCATCCTGAAGACGAGGACGTTGCCCACCCGGCGACCGCGGCAGTGGCAGAGTCCGAAAGTGAGATGGAGCTTGACAGCGACACTGTTCGCAAACAAGCGATACCCTCGGGACCTCCTCTTGGAGAAATGGGCACTGAGAGCGGAGACAGGGAACCGCTCGTCTACAGCAGAAGTAGACAGGATAGTGACCCGGGCGACTCCAGAAGGTCGGTTGGCTGGAGCCGAACCCAGCCCGACGACGAAGCAGCGTCTCGGGTAAGACCGACACAAATTGGTACCACGTCTGATGAAGGGTTAGTTGATCTCGAGCGACGAACGTCACAAACTGGTACCAGAAGTGGGGTTCTAGCGTTTTCTTGTCACAGAACCAGGCAAGGTCAGGAAGATCCCGAGGACGAGTCGGATGAAGTGCCCCATAGTGAGCACGGAGGCGCGCGTCCAAAGTTACGTAAACGGAAAAGCAAACGAAGGTTGCTTGATGAAACGGGTGCACCTGACGAAACCAGTGCATTTGAAACGGAAGCTGGAACCCGCAGTGGGCGTGAAAGAGGTTTCCATGAGGATAACGGATGGGTGATAACCGTTCCAAAGACTACTGAGGTAGTACAGAACGATGCGAATAATGAGACATTCACACACTGGCGAGAGACCGTTGGTGAGAGTAGGTTTGACAGGTCCAAACCACTCGACGACAATAGAGTTCCGCGGATAGTACATGAGGGAACGTTCGACAATAGATCGGGGAACCTTGTGCAGGTTCAAGTACCTAGTATCGTACGGGGCAGGCAACCTGTACAGTTGAGACAGGCTTGTGATAGGCCAAGAGACATTGAGACAGGCCTGAAACCGCGGGGTGACGCCGTAGTGCAGAAAACGAGTGGTGACATCGTGGCGCATCAGCGAAACGAAGGTAATCGAGTACCGTTTACCAACATGGAAGAAGGTCGCCCAAGACCTGTGACCGATGAGGTAGATTGGCAAGCGGAGATGTCTTACCTGCGACAGAGTGTGGCAATGATGAGTTCGAAACTTGAAGAACTGTCTGTTCCTGCTGCTCAGCATGCGAAGTCTTACCGACGCGAGACATCGGGGAAACCTACGGGCCCAGGTTACCAGATGGATCGCCGAGGGAAGCTGCAGATCGAAGAGCCGGCACGGAGCCGAGGTAACACAGAGACACGTGAGGAAGTTTCGCTTTCGGAAACTTCGGAAAAGTTACGTAGCCGCTATCTTCCCGAGGACAGCGGGAGAGAGTCACACGGAAAAACGGCAAGGCAATCGAGTCGACAACGTCTGTTGACAAGAGGAAGAGTTGAGGCGAAATTACGTTCGTCAGTGAGTTCTTCGGATTCAGACACCGATAGTGTTGGTCCAGAAGAGGCCATGAGAACCGGAGTCTTTGACAGGAAAAACCTCCGCCAACGAGGAAGACACGAGAGTTATGAGAAAACTGAAAGGGAGACGTATGGTAAGGAACGTCTACCAGAGTACGAGAGACGCAGTTTAAAACAGGCACTTGATAGAGAAACCGAGAGAGAATCGAACATGGGAAGAGACAGAGATCATTTGGCCTGGGATGAGACCCACGAGCGGTACTCTAAAGGGCACAAACCAGATTCGAGAAGTCGTAATTGTCTTAGGTACGACGAATCTGACAGACCGCCAGAGTCAGGGAAAAGAGATATTCGCGAAGAAGACAGAAGAGTTACGTTCGTCAACGGAAACTCTCAGAGTTCTCGCAATAAATATAAACGATCGGAGTCCAAAGACTACGAAGGTGGTGAGCCTCGTAGAAAAGGTCAGAGACAGGCTGAGTACATCTCTGATGAAGACAGTGCAACGTCAGGCGACCGAGAGATGACTACGATGTCTTCTAAGTGGCGTACAGGGAAGACGTTGGGTACTCTGAGGGGACAGAGTCGGCACTGGTCAGTGGTGAGGACAGACGAGGAAAACGGTTCCAGGAGTAACGATGAGGACAACCGGAGAGGAAATCCCAAGAAGAGTGTCGGAAGATCACTTGTTACACGGACAAGAGGCGAAGACCGATCGGATCGCGGTATACGAATCAAGCTAGAGAAGTACGACGGCAAGTCAGCGATCGCAGCCTTTCTAGCAAAGTTCGAAGTTTGTGCACGGTGCAACCGGTGGAGTGATCAGGAAAAAGCAGACCAGTTAATGTGTGCCCTAACGGGTCCCGCTTCGCAGCTGTTGTGGGACATGGGTGCACAGAGGGACGTGTCTTGGCGAGAACTTGTTGAGCGGCTTAAGGCCCGGTACGGGTCTGATGACCAAACTAGCCTATATCGGATGAAACTTCGCACTTACCGGCAGGCTCACGGAGAAACGCTGAGTAGTGTAGTGCAGGAAGTAAGGAGGCTAATGGCTTTGGCATACCCAGGACCAACAAGTGATATCGTCGAGACGGTCGCTTGTGACGCTTTCATTGATGCACTGGCAAACCAGGATTTGGGGCAGAAGGTGCGCGAGCGAGAACCAGTTAACCTCGAAGCGGCGTATAAACATGCGGTGAGGTTGGATGCCTATGGTCGATCTTCGACACAAGGTGGTGATTTAGACCGGAGACACGCGAGAGTTAAAGTTACCATGGAAGACCGAAAAGACTCGAGCACTGAGGGGCAACAGTCTCGTCGTCTAGAAGATCTCGAGCGAAAGATTAAAAATCTTTCAAGAGAACTTGATCGAGTGACAATAAATCAGAATTTGGGCATCGTTCCGAGAAATCCTCATGAAAGGGAGAACAGTTCTGATCTAGCTGTGGGAGATCAGAGGACAACCGAACCGAATGTGGGGTGGCGACGGATTTATCCGCCCACACGGTTGCGTAACCCGGATATCGAATGCTACTTGTGCAAACGAAAAGGACACCTGAAGCGATTTTGTCCTCAGAGAAACGCTGAGACGAATGGTGCAACCGGTACCAGTGAACCTACAAAGGCTGAACCAATACAAGAGGAAACCCAAAACCGACTGGTCAAAGGCAGTAGGGTGGCCTACGTGGTTGCGAGACTGGCAGGAAAACGTATACACTGTCTACTTGATTCTGGAAGTGAAATGTCACTTGTGCCACGACGTTTCGTGCTAGACGCTGTGCTAGTACCGTCAGAACAGCGACTCCTAGCCGCTAATGGAAGTCAGATTAAGGTGGATGGTGAAACTAACCTTAAGATTCGGATCGGAAAGCAGGTGTACCCTGTACCCTGTCTAGTTACAGACCAAGTGACAGAAGTGATCTTGGGGTTATCTTGGCTGGAAGCCAATCAGGCAAGATGGGACTTCGCAAGTCGATGCGTTTTCCTTGGGAGCGAGAAGATCCCTCTGAAAGAGGTCGTTACCGAGTCCATGTGCCGGAGAGTTATTGTGCAAGAGGACATAATAGTTCCTCCAAGGAGCGAAGTCGACGTTCCAGCTTGGGTAGTATACCCGCATTTCCAAAAAGATAACGAAGATTGGACGACCATTCCAATGGAATTATCAAAAGATTTGATAATCGGACGTACGTTGGTGACAGGAAGAGACACGGAAGTGTGGATCAGGATGTTGAATGTTGGAGACAGAGATTCGCTAGTCAAGAAACGGACTGAATGTCCGCTGGAGCGAGTGAACGTAGTCGATGTGACAGTTAATCGAGCCAGAACGGAATCGTATGATGAGCCTTACCGAAGCGAAAATCCGGAGAAGCCTATGGGCCCAGGTTATCCGGAGGAACGCCGAGGAAAGCAGCAAAGTACGATTGACCGGTTTGGATCGAAGATTAGTGCAACGGCCAGTGTAGCGGAGCAGACGCTCAACCCACTTGCCGAACAGACCCTAAAACGACTATGGGAAGAAGTGCCAGCAGACATTTCGGAAGAAGAGCGAATCAGGTTACGAAAACTTGTGCTAACGTACAGCGCAACGTTTTCCCTTAACGAAAGTGATAACGGATTCACTTCGGTGATCCAACACGAGATCGATACGGGACAGGAGAAACCAGTTCGGCAACCTTTGAGACGTCAACCGCTTTCCATGTTACCGGAAGTTGATCGTCAGGTAGAAGACATGTTGAGACAAGGAATCATTGAACCTTCGATATCGGAATGGGCATCCAATGTCGTAATGGTTAAGAAAAAGGATGGCAGTATGCGTTTCTGTATCGATTACCGGCAACTGAACCTGAAGACACGGAAAGATGCTCATCCGTTACCCCTTATCCGCGAGAGTTTAGATACCCTGGGTGGCGCCAGATGGTACAGTACGTTCGATTTGAGAGCAGGTTATCACCAGATGGCCTTGCACCCAAGAGACAAACACAAGACCGGGTTCGTTACGAGAAGGGGCAGCTTCCAATTCAAAGTGTTACCTTTCGGATTGTGCAATAGTCCGGCCTCGTTTTGTCGACTAATGAACTTAGTCTTGACAGGGCTAAACTATGACATCTGTCTGGTTTACTTGGATGACATAATTGTGTTCTCGAGGGACGTAGAGACGCACATGCAACGGCTAGAGATGATTTTCAGGAGATTACAAGAGTATAATCTCAAGCTGAAACCATCCAAATGTTACCTGTTACAACAGAGAGTATTGTTTCTTGGTCACGTTTTGAGTGAAGAAGGGGTCGCGACGGATCCGAGCAAGATCAAGGCCGTAGAAGAATGGTCTGCTCCTCGGAACTTGAGGCAAGTCAGATCCTTCGTTGGTCTTTGCTCCTATTACCGACGTTTCATACATGATTTCGCGGTGGTAGCTCAACCACTTCATTTCCTGACCAGGAAAAATGTACCGTTCCATTGGACTGACGAATGTCAGGGAGCTTTCGAAGAACTTAAACGAAAGTTGGTTTCCGCACCTATACTTGGGTTACCGAACGACGAGGGCCAGTACATCCTAGATACGGATGCCTCGGCATACGCCATTGGAGCGGTGTTATCGCAAGTACAAGAAGGAGAAGAGACAGTGATTTGTTACGCGAGTCGGCTCTTGTCGACGGCGGAACGGAACTATAACGTTACCAGGCGAGAGTTGTTAGCTGTGGTGTATTTCTTGAAAGAGTTTCGTCAGTACTTACTGGGTAGTAAATTCCTACTCAGAACAGACCACTCCGCACTTCAGTGGTTACGCAGAACACCGGAACCGATTGGCCAACAGGCTCGTTGGTTAGAGATGATAGAGGAGTTTGACATGGAGATATGTCACAGACCGGGAGCAAAACACGGTAACGCAGACGCGATGTCTAGAGGTCCAGGTGAGGAACAACCTAAAGTGGTTACCATGAGAGTTACGAATGAAGACGTGATGTGGGCACGTCCGATCGGAGAAGTAACGCGCTCCGAGGTTACCAGTGAAGATACAGGCCAGGAAATCCGTTGGACAAAGGAGTTTCTTCGAAGAGAACAGCAGAGCGATTGCAATATTGGTACGGTCCTTGATTGGAAGGAGTCGAAGCATCATCCAACACAGGCAGAACTATCACCTGCTAACGGAGAGGTGAAAGTGTTGGTGAGCAACTGGAATCAGCTGGAAGTCCTGCAAGGAGTGTTACACAGAGGCTGGATTCAGGGTAACACAGGAAAAGCTGAGCGATCTCAGTTAGTTGTGCCCTTATCTCTACGGCAAGAGATGCTTCAGTTAACACACGCAAGCTTTGCCGGAGGACATTTCGGGATTCGGAAGAGTTTAACTCAGTTGCAACGTCGGGCGTATTGGCCGAGTTGGAAGGACGATGTTAGACGGTTCTGCCAAAGGTGCGATCGCTGTGCTCGTTATCGAAGGGAGAAACCTCCAAGACAGGGTTACATGCAGACTCCTGTGGTCGGTGAACCGATGGAGAGATTCGGAATTGATATAACTGGTCCGCATCCTGTATCAAAAGAGTCCGAAATCCACGCTAATGGTTGTGCACGTGGATAAATTGAAGCCGTTTTACGGTAAACATACTAGTACCTGGTTACCGGAGAGGGACAGAAATCTTGAGTTACCTACAGTAGACTGGCCAGTCCTGGCTCAAGATCCTAATGCAGAACATGAACCAGAGGAACCTTCAGAGAATCCAGACGAGACCGCTGATCCAGAATTGCCACCTGGACGACGGACGAGACGAAGACCTCGCTTGGATGGATGACTACGACTGTAGAAGTCCTTGTTAGTGACCTTCTGAAGCAGACGTGTATCTAGGACCAACTAGATAAACGCTTAATTGCGTTGGTTTCATTGACTATTCGAGTCCCATGTTTCAGTTGCCCTTTTGATGAGAGTATTTCTTTTGAGCGGTATCTGGGAGCATACAGTACCTGTGCTACCAGCAACGCTTGATTGCGTTGGTTTTACAGATTGTCAGTGAATGACTGTTTAAGTTTCCTTTTTGATGATATGTTTTCGGTTAAACATTGGATTAGTGGTTAGTACTGAAACGAGTAAAGATTCCAGTACTAGAACGCTTCATTGCGTTGGTTCTACAAGCGAACTATTGGAGAACCATGTTACCGTTTCCTTGTGATGACAGAGTTTCTTTTCGACAGTATAATGCTCGTAACAACGAGTGTTAAGGAAATTCGGGGCAACGTGATTTCCTTGGTTACCGTTTCATGATACTTTAGTGCGCTACCTTAGTGCGGCACTTAGGATAGATCATCATGCGATAGAAGCATATGTTAGGACTTAGATCATGTGCGTAAATATGATAACTTGTACTTTTATTTTGCTTTCACGATTTTGAAGTGGTACCGGGTGTGACTGATCGACGATGGTTACCAGATCGGGAGACAGTGGGCGACTTTTCTCTCCTTAAGTTCTCCTGGCCTTGGGGTCCGGTAGAGCTCAGGTTCATGATAGAGGGCCTGTTAAGGTTGGCGATTTGTCAGGTACGACAGGTTGCCAGTAGGGTGGTGGTTCGGATCGAAAGCATCATTAAATAGGCTGTCGCTATCACGGTTCTCATCGTTGTTTGGCGTACGTGCAGGGTGCCGAGAGATCGAAAGCATCATTAAATAGGCTGTCGCTATCACGGTTCTCATCGTGTTTGGCGTACGTGCAGGGTGCCGAGATTGTCGATATTCCGCCCTATAACCAAAGGTGCATTTGGTTCCTTGCTCTCTAAGTGGATCTGGGTTGGGGATGTTCCTGTCACGTTTGATTAAGGTCCCCGATTTTGGCAGAGATGCTCCGCATCTAAGTAAGGTTGGGAGAGTGTGGCGGTCAAGGCCACAGTGCGTAAGTGGGAAGATTTATTTTATGCGAATAGCATCGTTTTCTTTCAGTTTACATGCGAAGGGAACAGCATCGTTTCTCTTAATTTTTCATGCGAAGACCCAGCATCGATCATTTAATTTTTATTTAATTTCAATAGGCGACTGTCCGGCAACGACCGTGGCAGGGAAGCCCGATCGACGGTCTGAAGCCAGCGCATAGCGAGCAGACGCGTTAATTTGGGATGCATAGAGCCTGCCTCACAGTGCGCTGCTTTATACGTGAAGAGTTGGTTCGACTCTTCATACATAGCAATACTGTCAAACAGCGTTGTTGGTTAGCGATTCAGTTACCGATTCAAATATACTGCACTCAGTGTGGTAGGCGAGTGATTTTGGTTACGACAGAGTCAGAGTTCGAGTTTCCGGTTAGTACAAATATATTTACGGACGAAAGGGGCGTTCGAATAATATAATCAGGCGATCCCGAGTACAGCTAAAGAAGTTCACTGTTGGGAGACGGGCCGACAGCGCCGATCCGGCGGGTTGGATCCCTCCGTTGATCGCGAAGCGGTCTAGATCGCGATCGTGGGAAATCTACGGCTGAGTAATACTCGGGGAAGGATACCGTTGATACACAGGAAAACCAATTCAGTGTGAGATCAAAAACCAGGGTGAATTTGGCGACGGGCAGGAAAGTCCCTCTTGGGTTTTGAAGAACTCCGCGATCGGAGCTTGTCCGGTAACCCATGAGAGTAGAGGTGACCTTCTTAAGGTAGCCATTTTCTGGAATTCTGAAATCCTTGAAACCAAGAGTAAATTTGGCGTCGGGCAAGGAAATCCCTCTTGGAGTTCGAAGAACTCCAAGATCCGACAGTGTTTGGTTTTACCCACTGAGGCGAGTTTTACGCGATTTCGGCGTACTCGACACAAGGGAAGTTCTACGCACTTTCGGCGTACTCGGCCGGGAGGATTTTACGCGACTTCGGCGTCCTCGGCTGGGAGAGTTTTCGCGACTTCGGCACTCGGTGAAGTGACCGTCGGGATACCTGAAAAAACCAGTTTAGTACAAAAACGATATTAAGGGTAAATTTGGCGACAGGCAGGAAATTCCCTCTTGGGAGAAGAACTCCGCGATCGGAGCTTGTCCGGTTACCTGTGGGAGTAAGCGTGACCCTCGTTAGGGAACCAAAATTCGGAAATTCTTGGGAACAAAATTCAGGACATTCTGGTAACCTTACGGGGTCGGCGTTACATTTGGATTGTGACACTTGGATGGCTGACACGCCGGTGGAGCGTTGGAGGGGCTCCATCGCCCGGTAACTAAAAATAGTTACTGGGAAAGACCGCTGTTACCGAAAGACCGCAGTACGGGAAAAGACCGCCCGACAACTGATTACAGTGCGGTAAGACCAGGAAAAACGATAGAGTCAGGAAAATCTTGTATTCAAACCAATCGTTATTCAGAGCAAATAACTTGGTGATCGAAACACGTAGTTCCGAGAACTGATCGAAGTGCGAAGTAGGGCCCACCTCGTGCGCCGGTCGGAACCCAGTTCTGCGTGCGGTTAGGGAGGTTTTAGACCTAGAACCTGTCCTATCAGAAGAGAGTGTCGTGAGACCAGTATACCGCGTTAATATTACACGTGTATATATTATCGCAAGATGTTCGCGTGTTTGAGACGGCACGACGTGACGACTCGTCAGATGTACACCTTGTCCTCTCGGACAGGAGAACGTTCAGAGTTTTCCCCTATTGACGATAACTCGAGAGTCATGAGATGCAGAATGGTACGTGAGGGTTCGGTTAAGGTGGAGAAAAAGAGGAAGTCTTTGACTAAGAGATCTCACAGGAAGCTGAGGACTCCTGCCGGCAAGAGAGCGAACCCTGTTCTAAAGGACGGCCATCCTGAGGACGAGGACGTTGCCCACCCGGCGACCGCGGCAGTGGCAGAGTCCGAAAGTGAGATGGAGCTTGACAGCGACACAGTTCGCAAACAAGCGATACCCTCGGAACCTCCTCTTGGAGAAATGGGCACTGAGAGCGGGGACAGGGAACCGCTCGTCTACAGCAGAAGTAGACAGGATAGTGACCCGGGTGACTCCAGAAGGTCGGTTGGCTGGAGCCGAACCCAGCCCGACGACGAAGCAGCGTCTCGGGTAAGACCGACACAAATTGGTACCACGTCTGATGAAGGGTTAGTTGATCTCGAGCGACGAACGTCACATAATTATAATTAAAACTAGCCGAAGTCCACAGACGCGGGTCTATGAAATCTAATATCGACGAGCTGTCAACGGTCTTGCACAGGCGATGTATTATGACGTAATAATGTGACGTCATCCTCTTATTATTGCAATGACATGCGTTGAATTATATTTAATGGACACGCGTCTATGGACTTCGGCTAGAAGAAATTATAATTATATACCTTACCTGTGTAAGGTATATCGTGTCGAATATATGTAATAGATAGTACATTTATATGTCGATTATATTATTATAATAGATAGTAGATTAAACTTTCGCAAGCGGGTAAGTATGTATAATTTCGAATAGCAGATGTCCATAGACCCGGCACTATGAAATCTACTATAGTGGAGCTCCCAACTATCGTGTGCAGAGCAGAGGTATTATGACGCAATAATGACGTAATCGTCCTATCATTGCAGTTACCTGTGTTTAAACTAGCGATCGATTATATATGGATGTAGGCCTACACACGCGCAGAAAGTAAGTGATATATACTTTCTTCCACACGTATATAATGATAATAATACTAATGATGATGATAATCATGATAATAATGATAATCTGTATTAAACTTAGAGTGAGAAGTAAGCATTCAGTAAGATTACATAGTCGTTTCTCGCGTATATATGCTGTCGTTCATGCGATTATCTAGTGTCTGTGTACGCATGTGAAAGTATATATACGTTAAGCTATACGCGCGTGTAACGGTATATGTACTGTGTGTAAAGTGTATATATGCTTGAAATAGAGTATATATACTCTTATAATTATATACTTTCATACGCGCGTACGAAAGTATATATACTTTCTTGCTTATATACACGCAAACGGAGCGAGAGAGACAGATATATAGCTGCAGATAGCCGTTGACAGACAAAGGTAGACGGTGAGACACACGCACAGACACACAGACACACGCACACAGACACGTACACATACAAATACGCATACACGTGCACACACGCACACACGCCTACAGACATGTACGCATACGAGTACACAGACACAGACACGCGGACGCATTGTGCCGTGGACAGTAGGGAAGCCCGATCGACGGTGTAAAGCCAGCGCATAGCGAGCAGACGCGTTAATTCGGGATGCATAGAGCCTGCCTCACGGTGCGCTGCTTTATACGTGAAGCGGCAGTGCAGCGTACGAACACGGCACGGCGAAGACGGACGTCTAGCGTTTTAGCGTTTGCGTCTGTCGGGTCCTGCCTGTTGGAACGACGTCGAGCGACGGCGAATTCGGTTCGCATTCGATCGGCGAGCTCTGCCGCGAGACGAGGCAATCTCGAGGACGCCCGGCTGCGACCGGGGCCAGCGTGCCAGCGGTCCGGCAAGCGTCTCGTCGGTTGACTTCCGTTGAGTTGTCTGTTGCGGTCGAGATCCGAACGGTGTGCCACACGTATAGGTTCGTTACGAGCCTGACCGTCTTGAGTATTCCGGCCCCGAAACGGGTGCCGCGAAGGCGAGAG
>OY744613.1:37785386-37797886 GCA_963556255.1 Allolobophora icterica
TGCTGGTCGGTTGCCATTCAAAGCGATGCTGGTCGGTAGCGAGGCAAAACCTATACTAATAAGCGTGTAATTTCAACACCCGCCGTTTACCCTCTGTGTAAAAACCAAAGCGATGCTGGTCGGATGCCATTGAACGCGATGCTGGTCGGTAGCGAGGCAAAACCTATACTATTAAGTGTGCAACTGTTACTACCGCCGTTTACCCTCTGTGTAAAAACCAAAGCGATGCTGGTCGGTTACCATTGAAAGCGATGCTGGTCGGTAGCGAGGCAAAACCTATACTAATAAGCGTGTAATTTCAACACCCGCCGTTTACCCTCTGTGTAAAAACCAAAGCGATGCTGGTCGGTTACCATTCAAAGCGATGCTGGTCGGTAGCGAGGCAAAACCTATACTAATAAGCGTGTAATTTCAACACCCGCCGTTTACCCTCTGTGTAAAAACCAAAGCGATGCTGGTCGGATGCCATTGAACGCGATGCTGGTCGGTCGCGAGTCGATGCTGGCGGGCCACGAGGCGATGCTGGCCGACGATGCTGGCCGACGATGCTGGTCGGCGATGCTGGCCGGCTGCGAGGCGATGCTGGTCGGCCGTCGATCGATGCTGGTCGGCGGTTTTTTCGCTGCCTTATTTCCTTAAAATTTCTCCTATTTCTGGCGCCTGCCTTGCCAGTGTTTTCGCCTACTAACTAGTGAATAGGCAAGGAAGTAGGTTGGTATATTAGTAAGTTAGTAAGTAAGTAAGTAAGTAAGTGAGTAAGTAAGTAAGTAAGTAAGTAAGTAAGGAAGCAAGTAGCTAAAGAAAGAAGCAAGCAAGCCACTCACCAAGGAAAGGAAGATGCCAGATGAGCGGACAGATACACGGGCAGACAGTTCGGAAACATCGACGTCCTCCAACCGAACAGGCTCTTTCCACAAGTACAGTTCCAAGCGCAGTCGACGTCGAACCTCAGATCCTGGATAACAGATGAAGTCAACGAATAACCATAAGCATAACTGAAATGTCCTACAAAATGTGTACACTCACGCGCTCTTCAAATATAGTATAGTCGCTACGCGCTTTGATGCCATGCATGCGCGTTCGTCTGCTCAACGGCTGTTTAAGGCGGATGTATGGTTAGTTTTCGCTCTGCTGCTGTTGAAATCGGCTATAGATGCTGACCTTTCGATAGTCAAAGCGTGGGCCCTGTAGTGTTCGCGATTATATGTACATTACTGCGTATATATATCGACATATCGATATATATAAAAGTATATATACTTTCCTGTAGTCGATGTCCATACACTCGGCTCCATGAAATCTACTATATCAACTGTCTTGCACAGGCGATGTATTATGACGCAATAAAGTGACGTCATCCTCCTCCCATTATTGCAATTATAATTATAGTTGATAGATTTCAACGCGTCGCTCGCGTCTGTAGATGTGGCGGTCAAGGCCACAGTGCGTAAGTGGGAAGATTTATTTTATGCGAATAGCATCGTTTTCTTTCAGTTTACATGCGAAGGGAACAGCATCGTTTCTCTTAATTTTTCATGCGAAGACCCAGCATCGATCATTTAATTTTTATTTAATTTCAATAGGCGACTGTCCGGCAACGACCGTGGCAGGGAAGCCCGATCGACGGTCTGAAGCCAGCGCATAGCGAGCAGACGCGTTAATTTGGGATGCATAGAGCCTGCCTCACAGTGCGCTGCTTTATACGTGAAGAGTTGGTTCGACTCTTCATACATAGCAATACTGTTCAACAGCGTTGTTGGTTAGCGATTCAGTTACCGATTCAAATATACTGCACTCAGTGTGGTAGGCGAGTGATTTTGGTTACGACAGAGTCAGAGTTCGAGTTTCCGGTTAGTACAAATATATTTACGGACGAAAGGGGCGTTCGAATAATATAATCAGGCGATCCCGAGTACAGCTAAAGAAGTTCACTGTTGGGAGACAGGCCGACAGCGCCGATCCGGCGGGTTGGATCCCTCAGTTGATCGCGAAGCGGTCTAGATCCCGATCGTGGGAAATCTACGGCTGAGTAATACTCGGGGAAGGATACCGTTGATACACAGGAAAACCAATTCAGTGTGAGATCGAAAACCAGGGTGAATTTGGCGACGGGCAGGAAAGTCCCTCTTGGGTTTTGAAGAACTCCGCGATCGGAGCTTGTCCGGTAACCCATGAGAGTAGAGGTGACCTTCTTAAGGTAGCCATTTTCTGGAATTCTGAAATCCTTGAAACCAAGAGTAAATTTGGCGTCGGGCAAGGAAATCCCTCTTGGAGTTCGAAGAACTCCAAGATCCGACAGTGTTTGGTTTTACCCACTGAGGCGAGTTTTACGCGATTTCGGCGTACTCGACACAAGGGAAGTTCTACGCACTTTCGGCGTACTCGGCCGGGAGGATTTTACGCGACTTCGGCGTCCTCGGCTGGGAGAGTTTTACGCGACTTCGGCACTCGGTGAAGTGACCGTCGGGATACCTGAAAAAACCAGTTTAGTACAAAAACGATAATAAGGGTAAATTTGGCGACAGGCAGGAGCGGAGCTTGTCCGGTTACCTGTGAGAGTAAGCGTGACCCTCGTTAGGGAACCAAAATTCGGAAATTCTTGGGAACAAAATTCAGGACATTCTGGTAACCTTACGGGGTCGGCGTTACATTTGGATTGTGACACTTGGATGGCTGACACGCCGGTGGAGCGTTGGAGGGGCTCCATCGCCCGGTAACTAAAAATAGTTACTGGGAAAGACCGCTGTTACCGAAAGACCGCAGTACGGGAAAAGACCGCCCGACAACTGATTACAGTGCGGTAAGACCAGGAAAAACGATAGAGTCAGGAAAATCTTGTATTCAAACCAATCGTTATTCAGAGCAAATAACTTGGTGATCGAAACACGTAGTTCCGAGAACTGATCGAAGTGCGAAGTAGGGCCCACCTCGTGCGCCGGTCGGAACCCAGTTCTGCGTGCGGTTAGGGAGGTTTTAGACCTAGAACCTGTCCTATCAGAAGAGAGTGTCGTGAGACCAGTATACCGCGTTAATATTACACGTGTATATATTATCGCAAGATGTTCGCGTGTTTGAGACGGCACGACGTGACGACTCGTCAGATGTACACCTTGTCCTCTCGGACAGGAGAACGTTCAGGGTTTTCCCCTATTGACGATAACTCGAGAGTCATGAGATGCAGAATGGTACGTGAGGGTTCGGTTAAGGCGGAGAAAAAGAGGAAGTCTTTGACTAAGAGATCTCACAGGAAGCTGAGGACTCCTGCCGGCAAGAGAGCGAACCCTGTTCTAAAGGACGGCCATCCTGAAGACGAGGACGTTGCCCACCCGGCGACCGCGGCAGTGGCAGAGTCCGAAAGTGAGATGGAGCTTGACAGCGACACTGTTCGCAAACAAGCGATACCCTCGGGACCTCCTCTTGGAGAAATGGGCACTGAGAGCGGAGACAGGGAACCGCTCGTCTACAGCAGAAGTAGACAGGATAGTGACCCGGGCGACTCCAGAAGGTCGGTTGGCTGGAGCCGAACCCAGCCCGACGACGAAGCAGCGTCTCGGGTAAGACCGACACAAATTGGTACCACGTCTGATGAAGGGTTAGTTGATCTCGAGCGACGAACGTCACAAACTGGTACCAGAAGTGGGGTTCTAGCGTTTTCTTGTCACAGAACCAGGCAAGGTCAGGAAGATACCGAGGACGAGTCGGATGAAGTGCCCCATAGTGAGCACGGAGGCGCGCGTCCAAAGTTACGTAAACGGAAAAGCAAACGGAGGTTGCTTGATGAAACGGGTGCACCTGACGAAACCAGTGCATTTGAAACGGAAGCTGGAACCCGCAGTGGGCGTGAAAGAGGTTTCCATGAGGATAACGGATGGTTGATAACCGTTCCAAAGACTACTGAGGTAGTACGGAACGATGTGAATAACGAGACATTCACACACTGGCGAGAGACCGTTGGTGAGAGTAGGTTTGACAGGTCCAAACCACTCGTCGACAATAGATCGGAGAACCTTGTGCAGGTTCAAGTACCTAGTATCGTACGGGGCAGGCAACCTGTACAGTTGAGACAGGCTTGTGATAGGCCAAGAGACATTGAGACAGGCCTGAAACCGCGGGGTGACGCGGTAGTGCAGAAAACGAGTGGTGACATCGTGGCGCATCAGCGAAACGAAGGCAATCGAGTACCGTTTACCAACATGGAAGAAGGTCGCCCAAGACCTGTGACAGATGAGGTAGATTGGCAAGCGGAGATGTCTTACCTGCGACAGAGTGTGGCAATGATGAGTTCGAAGCTTGAAGAACTGTCTGTTCCTGCTGCTCAGCATGCGAAGTCTTACCGACGCGAGACATCGGGGAAACCTACGGGCCCAGGTTGCCAGATGGATCGCCGAGGGAAGCTGCAGATCGAAGAGCCGGCACGGAGCCGAGGTAACACAGAGACACGTGAGGAAGTTTCGCTTTCGGAAACTTCGGAAAAGTTACGTAGCCGCTATCTTCCCGAGGACAGCGGGAGAGAGTCACACGGAAAAACGGCAAGGCAATCGAGTCGACAACGTCTGTTGACAAGAGGAAGAGTTGAGGCGAAATTACGTTCGTCAGTGAGTTCTTCGGATTCAGACACCGATAGTGTTGGTCCAGAAGAGGCCATGAGAACCGGAGTCTTTGACAGGAAAAACCTCCGCCAACGGGGAAGGCACGAGAGTTATGAGAAAACTGAAAGGGAGACGTATGGTAAGGAACGTCTACCAGAGTACGAGAGACGCGATTTAAAACAGGCACTTGATAGAGAAACCGAGAGAGAATCGAACATGGGAAGAGACAGAGATCATTTGGCCTGGGATGAGACCCACGAGCGGTACTCTAAAGGGCACAAACCAGATTCGAGAAGTCGTAATTGTCTTAGGTACGACGAATCTGACAGACCGCCAGAGTCAGGAAAAAGAGATATTCGCGAAGAAGACAGAAGAGTTACGTTCGTCAACGGAAACTCTCAGAGCTCTCGCAATAAATATAAACGATCGGAGTCCAAAGACTACGCAGGTGGTGAGCCTCGTAGAAAAGGTCAGAGACAGGCTGAGTACATCTCTGATGAAGACAGTGCAACGTCAGGCGACCGCGAGATGACTACGATGTATTCTAAGTGGCGTCCAGGGAAGACGTTGGGTACTCTGAGGGGACAGAGTCGGCACCGGTCAGTGGTGAGGACAGACGAGGAAAACGATTCCAGGAGTAACGATGAGGACAACCGGAGAGGAAATCCCAAGAAGAGTGTCGGAAGATCACTTGTTACACGGACAAGAGGCGAAGACCGATCGGATCGCGGTATACGAATCAAGCTAGAGAAGTACGACGGCAAGTCAGCGATCGCAGCCTTTCTAGCAAAGTTCGAAGTTTGTGCACGGTGCAACCGGTGGAGTGATCAGGAAAAAGCAGACCAGTTAATGTGTGCCCTAACGGGTCCCGCTTCGCAGCTGTTGTGGGACATGGGTGCACAGAGGGACGTGTCTTGGCGAGAACTTGTTGAGCGGCTTAAGGCCCGGTACGGGTCTGATGACCAAACTAGCCTATATCGGATGAAACTTCGCACTTACCGGCAGGCTCATGGAGAAACTCTGAGTAGTGTAGTGCAGGAAGTAAGGAGGCTAATGGCTTTGGCATACCCAGGACCAACAAGTGATATCGTCGAGACGGTCGCTTGTGACGCTTTCATTGATGCACTGGCAAACCAGGATTTGGGGCAGAAGGTGCGCGAGCGAGAACCAGTTAACCTCGAAGCGGCGTATAAACATGCGGTGAGGTTGGATGCCTATGGTCGATCTTCGACACAAGGTGGTGATTTAGACCGGAGACACGCGAGAGTTAAAGTTACCATGGAAGACCGAAAAGACTCGAGCACTGAGGGGCAACAGTCTCGTCGTCTAGAAGATCTCGAGCGAAAGATTAAAAATCTTTCAAGAGAACTTGATCGAGTGACAATAAATCAGAATTTGGGCATCGTTCCGAGAAATCCTCATGAAAGGGAGAACAGTTCTGATCTAGCTGTGGGAGATCAGAGGACAACCGAACCGAATGTGGGGTGGCGACGGATTTATCCGCCCACACGGTTGCGTAACCCGGATATCGAATGCTACTTGTGCAAACGAAAAGGACACCTGAAGCGATTTTGTCCTCAGAGAAACGCTGAGACGAATGGTGCAACCGGTACCAGTGAACCTACAAAGGCTGAACCGATACAAGAGGAAACCCAAAACCGACTGGTCAGAGGCAGTAGGGTGGCCTACGTGGTTGCGAGACTGGCAGGAAAACGTATACACTGTCTACTTGATTCTGGAAGTGAAATGTCACTTGTGCCACGACGTTTCGTGCTAGACGCTGTGCTAGTACCGTCAGAACAGCGACTCCTAGCCGCTAATGGAAGTCAGATTAAGGTGGATGGTGAAACTAACCTTAAGATTCGGATCGGAAAGCAGGTGTACCCTGTACCCTGTCTAGTTACAGACCAAGTGACAGAAGTGATCTTGGGGTTATCTTGGCTGGAAGCCAATCAGGCAAGATGGGACTTCGCAAGTCGATGCGTTTTCCTTGGGAGAGAGAAGATCCCTCTGAAAGAGGTCGTTACCGAGTCCATGTGCCGGAAGGTTATTGTGCAAGAGGACATAATAGTTCCTCCAAGGAGCGAAGTTGACGTTCCAGCTTGGGTAGTATACCCGCATTTCCAAAAGGATAACGAAGATTGGACGACCATTCCAATGGAATTATCAAAAGATTTGATAATCGGACGTACGTTGGTGAAAGGAAGAGACACGGAAGTGTGGATCAGGATGTTGAATGTTGGAGACAGAGATTCGCTAGTCAAGAAACGGACTGAATGTCCGCTGGAGCGAGTGAACGTAGTCGATGTGACAGTTAATCGAGCCAGAACGGAATCGTATGATGAGCCTTACCGAAGCGAAAATCCGGAGAAGCCTATGGGCCCAGGTTATCCGGAGGAACGCCGAGGAAAGCAGCAAAGTACGATTGACCGGTTTGGATCGAAGATTAGTACAACGGCCAGTGTGGCGGAGCAGACGCTCAACCCACTTGCCGAACAGACCCTAAAACGACTATGGGAAGAAGTGCCAGCAGACATTTCGGAAGAGGAGCGAATCAGGTTACGAAAACTTGTGCTAACGTACAGCGCAACGTTTTCCCTTAACGAAAGTGATAACGGATTCACTTCGGTGATCCAACACGAGATCGATACGGGACAGGAGAAACCAGTTCGGCAACCTTTGAGACGTCAACCGCTTTCCATGTTACCGGAAGTTGATCGTCAGGTAGAAGACATGTTGAGACAAGGAATCATTGAACCTTCGATATCGGAATGGGCATCCAATGTCGTAATGGTTAAGAAAAAGGATGGCAGTATGCGTTTCTGTATCGATTACAGGCAACTGAACCTGAAGACACGGAAAGATGCTCATCCGTTACCCCTTATCCGCGAGAGTTTAGATACCCTGGGTGGCGCCAGATGGTACAGTACGTTCGATTTGAGAGCAGGTTATCACCAGATGGCCTTGCACCCAAGAGACAAACACAAGACCGGGTTCGTTACGAGAAGGGGCAGCTTCCAATTCAAAGTGTTACCTTTCGGATTGTGCAATAGTCCGGCCTCGTTTTGTCGACTAATGAACTTAGTCTTGACAGGGCTAAACTATGACATCTGTCTGGTTTACTTGGATGACATAATTGTGTTCTCGAGGGACGTAGAGACGCACATGCAACGTCTAGAGATGATTTTCAGGAGATTACAAGAGTATAATCTCAAGCTGAAACCATCCAAATGTTACCTGTTACAACAGAGAGTATTGTTTCTTGGTCACGTTTTGAGTGAAGAAGGGGTCGCGACGGATCCGAGCAAGATCAAGGCCGTAGAAGAATGGTCTGCTCCTCGGAACTTGAGACAAGTCAGATCCTTCGTTGGTCTTTGCTCCTATTACCGACGTTTCATACATGATTTCGCGGTGGTAGCTCAACCACTTCATTTTCTGACCAGGAAAAATGTACCGTTCCATTGGACTGACGAATGTCAGGGAGCTTTCGAAGAACTTAAACGAAAGTTGGTTTCCGCACCTATACTTGGGTTACCGAACGACGAAGGCCAGTACATCCTAGATACGGATGCCTCGGCATACGCCATTGGAGCGGTGTTATCGCAAGTACAAGAAGGAGAAGAGACAGTGATTTGTTACGCGAGTCGGCTCTTGTCGACGGCGGAACGGAACTACAACGTTACCAGGCGAGAGTTGTTAGCTGTGGTGTATTTCTTGAAAGAGTTTCGTCAGTATTTACTGGGTAGTAAATTCCTACTCAGAACAGACCACTCCGCACTTCAGTGGTTACGCAGAACACCGGAACCGATTGGCCAACAGGCTCGGTGGTTAGAGATGATAGAGGAGTTTGACATGGAGATATGTCACAGACCGGGAGCAAAACACGGTAACGCAGACGCGATGTCTAGAGGTCCGGGTGAGGAACAACCTAAAGTGGTTACCATGAGAGTTACGAATGAAGACGTGATGTGGGCACGTCCGATCGGAGAAGTAACGCGCTCCGAGGTTACCAGTGAAGATACAGGCCAGGAAATCCGTTGGACAAAGGAGTTTCTTCGAAGAGAACAGCAAAGCGATTGCAATATTGGTACGGTCCTTGGTTGGAAGGAGTCGAAGCATCATCCAACACAGGCAGAACTATCACCTGCTAACGGAGAGGTGAAAGTGTTGGTGAGCAACTGGAATCAGCTGGAAGTCCTGCAAGGAGTGTTACACAGAGGCTGGATTCAGGGTAACACAGGAAAAGCTGAGCGATCTCAGTTAGTTGGCCCTTATCTCTACGGCAAGAGATGCTTCAGTTAACACACGCAAGCTTTGCCGGAGGACATTTCGGGATTCGGAAGAGTTTAACTCAGTTGCAACGCCGGGCGTATTGGCCGAGTTGGAAGGACGATGTTAGACGGTTCTGCCAAAGGTGCGATCGCTGCGCTCGTTATCGAAGGGAGAAACCTCCAAGACAGGGTTACATGCAGACTCCTGTGGTCGGTGAACCAATGGAGAGATTCGGAATTGATATAACTGGTCCGCATCCTGTATCAAAAGAGTCCGAAATCCACGCTAATGGTTGTGCACGTGGATAAATTGAAGCCGTTTTACGGTAAACCTCCGAGTACCTGGTTACCGGAGAGGGACAGAAATCTTGAGTTACCTACAGTAGACTGGCCAGTCCTGGCTCAAGATCCTAATGCAGAACATGAACCAGAGGAACCTTCAGAGAATCCAGACGAGACCGCTGATCCAGAATTGCCACCTGGACGACGGACGAGACGAAGACCTCGCTTGGATGGATGACTACGACTGTAGAAGTCCTTGTTAGTGACCTTCTGAAGCAGACGTGTATCTAGGACCAACTAGATGAACGCTTAATTGCGTTGGTTTCATGACTATTGGAGACCCATGTTTCAGTTGCCCTTTTGATGAGAGTATTTCTTTTGAGCGGTATCTGGGAGCATACAGTACCGGTGCTACCAGCAACGCTTAATTGCGTTGGTTTGACAGATTGTCAGTGAATGACTGTTTAAGTTTCCTTTTGATAATATGTTTCGGTTAAACATTGGATTAGTGGTTAGTACTGAAACGAGTAAAGATTCCAGTACTAGGACGCTTCATTGCGTTGGTTCTACAATATGATAACTTGTACTATTATTTTGCTTTCACGATTTGGAAGTGGTACCGGGTGTGACTGATCGACAATGGTTACCAGATCGGGAGACAGTGGGCGACTTTTCTCTCCTTAAGTTCTCCTGGCCCTTGGGGTCCGGTAGAGCCTAGGTTCATGATAGAGGGCCTGTTAAGGTTGGCGATTTGTCAGGTACGACAGGTTGCCAGTAGGGTGGTGGTTCGGATCGAAAGCATCATTAAAAAGGCTGTCGCTATCACGGTTCTCATCGTGTTTGGCGTACGTGCGGGGTGCCGAGAGATCGAAAGCATCATTAAAAAGGCTGTCGCTATCACGGTTCTCATCGTGTTTGGCGTACGTGCAGGGTGCCGAGATTGTCGATAGACCGCCCTATAACCAAAGGTGCATTTGGTTCCTTGCTCTCTAAGTGGATCTGGGTTGGGGATGTTCCTGTCACGTTTGATTAAGGTCCCCGATTTTGGCAGAGATGCTCCGCATCTAAGTAAGGTGGGGAGAGTGTGGCGGTCAAGGCCACAGTGCGTAAGTGGGAAGATTTATTTTATGCGAATAGCATCGTTTTCTTTCAGTTTACATGCGAAGGGAACAGCATCGTTTCTCTTAATTTTTCATGCGAAGACCCAGCATCGATCATTTAATTTTTATTTAATTTCAATAGGCGACTGTCCGGCAACGACCGTGGCAGGGAAGCCCGATCGACGGTCTGAAGCCAGCGCATAGCGAGCAGACGCGTTAATTTGGGATGCATAGAGCCTGCCTCACAGTGCGCTGCTTTATACGTGAAGAGTTGGTTCGACTCTTCATACATAGCAATACTGTTCAACAGCGTTGTTGGTTAGCGATTCAGTTACCGATTCAAATATACTGCACTCAGTGTGGTAGGCGAGTGATTTTGGTTACGACAGAGTCAGAGTTCGAGTTTCCGGTTAGTACAAATATATTTACGGACGAAAGGGGCGTTCGAATAATATAATCAGGCGATCCCGAGTACAGCTAAAGAAGTTCACTGTTGGGAGACAGGCCGACAGCGCCGATCCGGCGGGTTGGATCCCTCAGTTGATCGCGAAGCGGTCTAGATCCCGATCGTGGGAAATCTACGGCTGAGTAATACTCGGGGAAGGATACCGTTGATACACAGGAAAACCAATTCAGTGTGAGATCGAAAACCAGGGTGAATTTGGCGACGGGCAGGAAAGTCCCTCTTGGGTTTTGAAGAACTCCGCGATCGGAGCTTGTCCGGTAACCCATGAGAGTAGAGGTGACCTTCTTAAGGTAGCCATTTTCTGGAATTCTGAAATCCTTGAAACCAAGAGTAAATTTGGCGTCGGGCAAGGAAATCCCTCTTGGAGTTCGAAGAACTCCAAGATCCGACAGTGTTTGGTTTTACCCACTGAGGCGAGTTTTACGCGATTTCGGCGTACTCGACACAAGGGAAGTTCTACGCACTTTCGGCGTACTCGGCCGGGAGGATTTTACGCGACTTCGGCGTCCTCGGCTGGGAGAGTTTTACGCGACTTCGGCACTCGGTGAAGTGACCGTCGGGATACCTGAAAAAACCAGTTTAGTACAAAAACGATAATAAGGGTAAATTTGGCGACAGGCAGGAGCGGAGCTTGTCCGGTTACCTGTGAGAGTAAGCGTGACCCTCGTTAGGGAACCAAAATTCGGAAATTCTTGGGAACAAAATTCAGGACATTCTGGTAACCTTACGGGGTCGGCGTTACATTTGGATTGTGACACTTGGATGGCTGACACGCCGGTGGAGCGTTGGAGGGGCTCCATCGCCCGGTAACTAAAAATAGTTACTGGGAAAGACCGCTGTTACCGAAAGACCGCAGTACGGGAAAAGACCGCCCGACAACTGATTACAGTGCGGTAAGACCAGGAAAAACGATAGAGTCAGGAAAATCTTGTATTCAAACCAATCGTTATTCAGAGCAAATAACTTGGTGATCGAAACACGTAGTTCCGAGAACTGATCGAAGTGCGAAGTAGGGCCCACCTCGTGCGCCGGTCGGAACCCAGTTCTGCGTGCGGTTAGGGAGGTTTTAGACCTAGAACCTGTCCTATCAGAAGAGAGTGTCGTGAGACCAGTATACCGCGTTAATATTACACGTGTATATATTATCGCAAGATGTTCGCGTGTTTGAGACGGCACGACGTGACGACTCGTCAGATGTACACCTTGTCCTCTCGGACAGGAGAACGTTCAGGGTTTTCCCCTATTGACGATAACTCGAGAGTCATGAGATGCAGAATGGTACGTGAGGGTTCGGTTAAGGCGGAGAAAAAGAGGAAGTCTTTGACTAAGAGATCTCACAGGAAGCTGAGGACTCCTGCCGGCAAGAGAGCGAACCCTGTTCTAAAGGACGGCCATCCTGAAGACGAGGACGTTGCCCACCCGGCGACCGCGGCAGTGGCAGAGTCCGAAAGTGAGATGGAGCTTGACAGCGACACTGTTCGCAAACAAGCGATACCCTCGGGACCTCCTCTTGGAGAAATGGGCACTGAGAGCGGAGACAGGGAACCGCTCGTCTACAGCAGAAGTAGACAGGATAGTGACCCGGGCGACTCCAGAAGGTCGGTTGGCTGGAGCCGAACCCAGCCCGACGACGAAGCAGCGTCTCGGGTAAGACCGACACAAATTGGTACCACGTCTGATGAAGGGTTAGTTGATCTCGAGCGACGAACGTCACATAGACATGGCCTATACGAGAGTACATATACTTACCCGCGTGCGAAAGTTAAATCTACTATATATTATAACTATAAAA
>OY744613.1:37807886-37820386 GCA_963556255.1 Allolobophora icterica
ACCTTCTTAAGGTAGCCATTTTCTGGAATTCTGAAATCCTTGAAACCAAGAGTAAATTTGGTGTCGGGCAAGGAAATCCCTCTTGGAGTTCGAAGAACTCCAAGATCCGACAGTGTTTGGTTTTATACACTGAGAAGAGTTTTACGCGATTTCGGCGTACTCGACACAAGGGAAGTTCTACGCACTTTCGGCGTACTCGGCCGGGAGGATTTTACGCGACTTCGGCGTCCTCGGCTGGGAGAGTTTTACGCGACTTCGGCACTCGGTGAAGTGACCGTCGGGATACCTGAAAAACCCGATTTAGTACAAAAACGATAATAAGGGTAAATTTGGCGACAGGCAGGATCGGAGCTTGTCCGGTTACCTGTGAGAGTAAGCGTGACCCTCGTTAGGGAACCAAAATTCGGAAATTCTTGGGAACAAAATTCAGGACATTCTGGTAACCTTACGGGGTCGGCGTTACATTTGGATTGTGACACTTGGATGGCTGACACGCCGGTGGAGCGTTGGAGGGGCTCCATCGCCCGGTAACTAAAAATAGTTACTGGGAAAGACCGCTGTTACCGAAAGACCGCAGTACGGGAAAAGACCGCCCGACAACTGATTACAGTGCGGTAAGACCAGGAAAACGATAGAGTCAGGAAAATCTTGTATTCAAGCCAATCGTTATTCAGAGCAAATAACTTGGTGATCGAAACACGTAGTCCCGAGAACTGACCGAAGTGCGAAGTAGGGCCCACCTCGTGCGCCGGTCGGAACACAGTTCTGCGTGCGGTTAGGGAGGTTTTAGACCTAGAACCTGTCCTATCAGAAGAGAGTGTCGTGAGACCAGTATACCGCGTTAATATTACACGTGTATATATTATCGCAAGATGTTCGCGTGTTTGAGACAGCACGACGTGACGACTCGTCAGATGTACACCTTGTCCTCTTGGACAAGAGAACGTTCAGAGTTTTCCCCTATTGACGATAACTCGAGAGTCATGAGATGCAGAATGGTACGTGAGGGTTCGGTTAAGGTGGAGAAAAAGAGAAAGTCTTTGACTAAGAGATCTCACAGGAAGCTGAGGACTCCTGCCGGCAAGAGAGCGAACCCTGTTCTAAAGGACGGCCATCCTGAGGACGAGGACGTTGCCCACCCGGCGACCGCGGCAGTGGCAGAGTCCGAAAGTGAGATGGAGCTTGACAGCGACACTGTTCGCAAACAAGCGATACCCTCGGGACCTCCTCTTGGAGAAATGGGCACTGAGAGCGGAGACAGGGAACCGCTCGTCTACAGCAGAAGTAGACAGGATAGTGACCCGGGCGACTCCAGAAGGTCAGTTGGCTGGAGCCGAACCCAGCCCGACGACGAAGCAGCGTCTCGGGTAAGACCGACACAAATTGGTACCACGTCTGATGAAGGGTTAGTTGATCTCGAGCGACGAACGTCACAAACTGGTACCAGAAGTGGGGTTCTAGCGTTTTCTTGTCACAGAACCAGGCAAGGTCAGGAAGATACCGAGGACGAGTCGGATGAAGTGCCCCATAGTGAGCACGGAGGCGCGCGTCCAAAGTTACGTAAACGGAAAAGCAAACGGAGGTTGCTTGATGAAACGGGTGCACCTGACGAAACCAGTGCATTTGAAACGGAAGCTGGAACCCGCAGTGGGCGTGAAAGAGGTTTCCATGAGGATAACGGATGGTTGATAACCGTTCCAAAGACTACTGAGGTAGTACGGAACGATGTGAATAACGAGACATTCACACACTGGCGAGAGACCGTTGGTGAGAGTAGGTTTGACAGGTCCAAACCACTCGTCGACAATAGATCGGGGAACCTTGTGCAGGTTCAAGTACCTAGTATTGTACGGGGCAGGCAACCTGTACAGTTGAGACAGGCTTGTGATAGGCCAAGAGACATTGAGACAGGCCTGAAACCGCGGGGTGACGCGGTAGTGCAGAAAACGAGTGGTGACATCGTGGCGCATCAGCGAAACGAAGGCAATCGAGTACCGTTTACCAACATGGAAGAAGGTCGCCCAAGACCTGTGACAGATGAGGTAGATTGGCAAGCGGAGATGTCTTACCTGCGACAGAGTGTGGCAATGATGAGTTCGAAACTTGAAGAACTGTCTGTTCCTGCTGCTCAGCATGCGAAGTCTTACCGACGCGAGACATCGGGGAAACCTACGGGCCCAGGTTACCAGATGGATCGCCGAGGGAAGCTGCAGATCGAAGAGTCGGCACGGAGCCGAGGTAACACAGAGACACGCGAGGAAGTTTCGCTTTCGGAAACTTCGGAAAAGTTACGTAGCCGCTATCTTCCCGAGGACAGCGGGAGAGAGTCACACGGAAAAACGGCAAGGCAATCGAGTCGACAACGCCTGTTGACAAGAGGAAGAGTTGAGGCGAAATTACGTTCGTCAGTGAGTTCTTCGGATTCAGACACCGATAGTGTTGGTCCAGAAGAGGCCATGAGAACCGGAGTTTTTGACAGGAAAAACCTCCGCCAACGAGGAAGACATGAGAGTTATGAGAAAACTGAAAGGGAGACGTATGGTAAGGAACGTCTACCAGAGTACGAGAGACGCGGTTTAAAACAGGCACTTGATAGAGAAACCGAGAGAGAATCGAACATGGGAAGAGACAGAGATCATTTGGCCTGGGATGAGACCCACGAGCGGTACTCTAAAGGGCACAAACCAGATTCGAGAAGTCGTAATTGTCTTAGGTACGACGAATCTGACAGACCGCCAGAGTCAGGAAAAAGAGATATTCGCGAAGAAGACAGAAGAGTTACGTTCGTCAACGGAAACTCTCAGAGTTCTCGCAATAAATATAAACGATCGGAGTCCAAAGACTACGAAGGTGGTGAGCCTCGTAGAAAAGGTCAGAGACAGGCTGAGTACATCTCTGATGAAGACAGTGCAACGTCAGGCGACCGAGAGATGACTACGATGTCTTCTAAGTGGCGTACAGGGAAGACGTTGGGTACTCTGAGGGGACAGAGTCGGCACTGGTCAGTGGTGAGGACAGACGAGGAAAACGATTCCAGGAGTAACGATGAGGACAACCGGAGAGGAAATCCCAAGAAGAGTGTCGGAAGATCACTTGTTACACGGACAAGAGGCGACGACCGATCGGATCGCGGTATACGAATCAAGCTAGAGAAGTACGACGGCAAGTCAGCGATCGCAGCCTTTCTAGCAAAGTTCGAAGTTTGTGCACGGTGCAACCGGTGGAGTGATCAGGAAAAAGCAGACCAGTTAATGTGTGCCCTAACGGGTCCCGCTTCGCAGCTGTTGTGGGACATGGGTGCACAGAGGGACGTGTCTTGGCGAGAACTTGTTGAGCGGCTTAAGGCCCGGTACGGGTCTGATGACCAAACTAGCCTATATCGGATGAAACTTCGCACTTACCGGCAGGCTCACGGAGAAACGCTGAGTAGTGTAGTGCAGGAAGTAAGGAGGCTAATGGCTTTGGCATACCCAGGACCAACAAGTGATATCGTCGAGACGGTCGCTTGTGACGCTTTCATTGATGCACTGGCAAACCAGGATTTGGGGCAGAAGGTGCGCGAGCGAGAACCAGTTAACCTCGAAGCGGCGTATAAACATGCGGTGAGGTTGGATGCCTATGGTCGATCTTCGACACAAGGTGGTGATTTAGACCGGAGACACGCGAGAGTTAAAGTTACCATGGAAGACCGAAAAGACTCGAGCACTGAGGGGCAACAGTCTCGTCGTCTAGAAGATCTCGAGCGAAAGATTAAAAATCTTTCAAGAGAACTTGATCGAGTGACAATAAATCAGAATTTGGGCATCGTCCCGAGAAAACCTCATGAAAGGGAGAACAGTTCTGATCTAGCTGTGGGAGATCAGAGGACAACCGAACCAAATGTGGGATGGCGACGGATTTATCCGCCCACACGGTTGCGTAACCCGGATATCGAATGCTACTTGTGCAAACGAAAAGGACACATAAAGCGATTTTGTCCTCAGAGAAACGCTGAGACGAATGGTGCAACCGGCACCAGTGAACCTACAAAGGCTGAACCGATACAAGAGGAAACCCAAAACCGACTGGTCAAAGGCAGTAGGGTGGCCTACGTGGTTGCGAGACTGGCAGGAAAACGTATACACTGTCTACTTGATTCTGGAAGTGAAATGTCACTTGTGCCACGACGTTTCGTGCTAGACGCTGTGCTAGTACCGTCAGAACAGCGACTCCTAGCCGCTAATGGAAGTCAGATTAAGGTGGATGGTGAAACTAACCTTAAGATTCGGATCGGAAAGCAGGTGTACCCTGTACCCTGTCTAGTTACAGACCAAGTGACAGAAGTGATCTTGGGGTTATCTTGGCTGGAAGCCAATCAGGCAAGATGGGACTTCGCAAGTCGATGCGTTTTCCTTGGGAGCGAGAAGATCCCCCTGAAAGAGGTCGTTACCGAGTCCATGTGCCGGAGGGTTATTGTGCAAGAGGACATAATAGTTCCTCCAAGGAGCGAAGTTGACGTTCCAGCTTGGGTAGTATACCCGCATTTCCAAAAGGATAACGAAGATTGGACGACCATTCCAATGGAATTATCAAAAGATTTGATAATCGGACGTACGTTGGTGACAGGAAGAGACACGGAAGTGTGGATCAGGATGTTGAATGTTGGAGACAGAGATTCGCTAGTCAAGAAACGGACTGAATGTCCGCTGGAGCGAGTGAACGTAGTCGATGTGACAGTTAATCGAGCCAGAACGGAATCGTATGATGAGCCTTACCGAAGCGAAAATCCGGAGAAGCCTATGGGCCCAGGTTATCCGGAGGAACGCCGAGGAAAGCAGCAAAGTACGATTGACCGGTTTGGATCGAAGATTAGTACAACGGCCAGTGTGGCGGAGCAGACGCTCAACCCACTTGCCGAACAGACCCTAAAACGACTATGGGAAGAAGTGCCAGCAGACATTTCGGAGGAAGAGCGAATCAGGTTACGAAAACTTGTGCTAACGTACAGCGCAACGTTTTCCCTTAACGAAAGTGATAACGGATTCACTTCGGTGATCCAACACGAGATCGATACGGGACAGGAGAAACCAGTTCGGCAACCTTTGAGACGTCAACCGCTTTCCATGTTACCGGAAGTTGATCGTCAGGTAGAAGACATGTTGAGACAAGGAATCATTGAACCTTCGATATCGGAATGGGCATCCAATGTCGTAATGGTTAAGAAAAAGGATGGCAGTATGCGTTTCTGTATCGATTACAGGCAACTGAACCTGAAGACACGGAAAGATGCTCATCCGTTACCCCTTATCCGCGAGAGTTTAGATACCCTGGGTGGCGCCAGATGGTACAGTACGTTCGATTTGAGAGCAGGTTATCACCAGATGGCCTTGCACCCAAGAGACAAACACAAGACCGGGTTCGTTACGAGAAGGGGCAGCTTCCAATTCAAAGTGTTACCTTTCGGATTGTGCAATAGTCCGGCCTCGTTTTGTCGACTAATGAACTTAGTCTTGACAGGGCTAAACTATGACATCTGTCTGGTTTACTTGGATGACATAATTGTGTTCTCGAGAGACGTAGAGACGCACATGCAACGTCTAGAGATGATTTTCAGGAGATTACAAGAGTATAATCTCAAGCTGAAACCATCCAAATGTTACCTGTTACAACAGAGAGTATTGTTTCTTGGTCACGTTTTGAGTGAAGAAGGGGTCGCGACGGATCCGAGCAAGATCAAGGCCGTAGAAGAATGGTCTGCTCCTCGGAACTTGAGGCAAGTCAGATCCTTCGTTGGTCTTTGCTCCTATTACCGACGTTTCATACATGATTTCGCGGTGGTAGCTCAACCACTTCATTTCCTGACCAGGAAAAATGTACCGTTCCATTGGACTGACGAATGTCAGGGAGCTTTCGAAGAACTTAAACGAAAGTTGGTTTCCGCACCTATACTTGGGTTACCGAACGACGAGGGCCAGTACATCCTAGATACGGATGCCTCGGCATACGCCATTGGAGCGGTGTTATCGCAAGTACAAGAAGGAGAAGAGACAGTGATTTGTTACGCGAGTCGGCTCTTGTCGACGGCGGAACGGAACTATAACGTTACCAGGCGAGAGTTGTTAGCTGTGGTGTATTTCTTGAAAGAGTTTCGTCAGTACTTACTGGGTAGTAAATTCCTACTCAGAACAGACCACTCCGCACTTCAGTGGTTACGCAGAACACCGGAACCGATTGGCCAACAGGCTCGTTGGTTAGAGATGATAGAGGAGTTTGACATGGAGATATGTCACAGACCGGGAGCAAAACACGGTAACGCAGACGCGATGTCTAGAGGTCCGGGTGAGGAACAACCTAAAGTGGTTACCATGAGAGTTACGAATGAAGACCTGATGTGGGCACGTCCGATCGGAGAAGTAACGCGCTCCGAGGTTACCAGTGAAGATACAGGCCAGGAAATCCGTTGGACAAAGGAGTTTCTTCGAAGAGAACAGCAGAGCGATTGCAATATTGGTACGGTCCTTGATTGGAAGGAGTCGAAGCATCATCCAACACAGGCAGAACTATCACCTGCTAACGGAGAGGTGAAAGTGGTGGTGAGCAACTGGAATCAGCTGGAAGTCCTGCAAGGAGTGTTACACAGAGGCTGGATTCAGGGTAACACAGGAAAAGCTGAGCGATCTCAGTTAGTTGTGCCCTTATCTCTACGGCAAGAGATGCTTCAGTTAACACACGCAAGCTTTGCCGGAGGACATTTCGGGATTCGGAAGAGTTTAACTCAGTTGCAACGCCGGGCGTATTGGCCGAGTTGGAAGGACGATGTTAGGCGGTTCTGCCAAAGGTGCGATCGCTGTGCTCGTTATCGAAGGGAGAAACCTCCAAGACAGGGTTACATGCAGACTCCTGTGGTCGGTGAACCGGTGGAAGAGTCCGAAATCCACGCTAATGGTTGTGCACGTGGATAAATTGAAGCCGTTTTACGGTAAACCTCCGAGTACCTGGTTACCGGAGAGGGACAGAAATCTTGAGTTACCTACAGTAGACTGGTCAGTCCTGGCTCAAGATCCTAATGCAGAACATGAACCAGAGGAACCTTCAGAAAATCCAGACGAGACCGCTGATCCAGAATTGCCACCTGGACGACGGACGAGACGAAAACCTCGCTTGGATGGATGACTACGACTGTAGAAGTCCTTGTTAGTGACCTTCTGAAGCAGACGTGTATCTAGGACCAACTAGATAAACGCTTAATTGCGTTGGTTTCATTGACTATTCGAGAACCATGTTTCAGTTGCCCTTTTGATGAGAGTATTTCTTTTGAGCGGTATCTGGGAGCATACCGTACCTGTGCTACCAGCAACGCTTAATTGCGTTGGTTTGACAGATTGTCAGTGAATGACTGTTTAAGTTTCCTTTTGATAATATGTTTCGGTTAAACATTGGATTAGTGGTTAGTACTGAAACGAGTAAAGATTCCAGTACTAGGACGCTTCATTGCGTTGGTTCTACAATATGATAACTTGTACTATTATTTTGCTTTCACGATTTGGAAGTGGTACCGGGTGTGACTGATCGACAATGGTTACCAGATCGGGAGACAGTGGGCGACTTTTCTCTCCTTAAGTTCTCCTGGCCCTTGGGGTCCGGTAGAGCCCAGGTTCATGATAGAGGGCCTGTTAAGGTTGGCGATTTGTCAGGTACGACAGGTTGCCAGTAGGGTGGTGGTTCGGATCGAAAGCATCATTAAAAAGGCTGTCGCTATCACGGTTCTCATCGTGTTTGGCGTACGTGCGGGGTGCCGAGAGATCGAAAGCATCATTAAAAAGGCTGTCGCTATCACGGTTCTCATCGTGTTTGGCGTACGTGCAGGGTGCCGAGATTGTCGATAGACCGCCCTATAACCAAAGGTGCATTTGGTTCCTTGCTCTCTAAGTGGATCTGGGTTGGGGATGTTCCTGTCACGTTTGATTAAGGTCCCCGATTTTGGCAGAGATGCTCCGCATCTAAGTAAGGTGGGGAGAGTGTGGCGGTCAAGGCCACAGTGCGTAAGTGGGAAGATTTATTTTATGCGAATAGCATCGTTTTCCTTCAGTTTACATGCGAAGGGAACAGCATCGTTTCTCTTAATTTTTCATGCGAAGACCCAGCATCGATCATTTAATTTTTATTTAATTTCAATAGGCGACGGTCCGGTAACGACCGTGATAGGGAAGCCCGATCGACGGTGTAAAGCCAGCGCATAGCGAGCAGACGCGTTAATTTGGGATGCATAGAGCCTGCCTCACGGTGTGCTGCTTTATACGTGAAGAGTTGGTTCGACTCTGCATACATAGCAATACTGTTCAACAGCGTTGTTGGTTAGCGATTCAGTTACCGATTCAAATATACTGCACTCAGTGTGGTAGGCGAGTGATTTTGGTTACGACAGAGTCAGAGTTCGAGTTTCCGGTTAGTACAAATATATTTACGGACGAAAGGGGCGTCCGAATAATATAATCAGGCGATCCCGAGTACAGCTAAAGAAGTTCACTGTTGGGAGACGGGCCGACAGCGCCGATCCGGCGGGTTGGATCCCTAGATCCCGATCGTGGGAAATCTACGGCTGAGTAATACTCGGGGAAGGATACCGTTGATACACAGGAAAACCAATTCAGTGTGAGATCGAAAACCAGGGTGAATTTGGCGACGGGCAGGAAAGTCCCTCTTGGGTTTGGAAGAACTCCGCGATCGGAGCTTGTCGGGTAACCCATGAGAGTAGAGGTGACCTTCTTAAGGTAGCCATTTTCTGGAATTCTGAAATCCTTGAAACCAAGAGTAAATTTGGTGTCGGGCAAGGAAATCCCTCTTGGAGTTCGAAGAACTCCAAGATCCGACAGTGTTTGGTTTTATACACTGAGAAGAGTTTTACGCGATTTCGGCGTACTCGACACAAGGGAAGTTCTACGCACTTTCGGCGTACTCGGCCGGGAGGATTTTACGCGACTTCGGCGTCCTCGGCTGGGAGAGTTTTACGCGACTTCGGCACTCGGTGAAGTGACCGTCGGGATACCTGAAAAACCCGATTTAGTACAAAAACGATAATAAGGGTAAATTTGGCGACAGGCAGGATCGGAGCTTGTCCGGTTACCTGTGAGAGTAAGCGTGACCCTCGTTAGGGAACCAAAATTCGGAAATTCTTGGGAACAAAATTCAGGACATTCTGGTAACCTTACGGGGTCGGCGTTACATTTGGATTGTGACACTTGGATGGCTGACACGCCGGTGGAGCGTTGGAGGGGCTCCATCGCCCGGTAACTAAAAATAGTTACTGGGAAAGACCGCTGTTACCGAAAGACCGCAGTACGGGAAAAGACCGCCCGACAACTGATTACAGTGCGGTAAGACCAGGAAAACGATAGAGTCAGGAAAATCTTGTATTCAAGCCAATCGTTATTCAGAGCAAATAACTTGGTGATCGAAACACGTAGTCCCGAGAACTGACCGAAGTGCGAAGTAGGGCCCACCTCGTGCGCCGGTCGGAACACAGTTCTGCGTGCGGTTAGGGAGGTTTTAGACCTAGAACCTGTCCTATCAGAAGAGAGTGTCGTGAGACCAGTATACCGCGTTAATATTACACGTGTATATATTATCGCAAGATGTTCGCGTGTTTGAGACAGCACGACGTGACGACTCGTCAGATGTACACCTTGTCCTCTTGGACAAGAGAACGTTCAGAGTTTTCCCCTATTGACGATAACTCGAGAGTCATGAGATGCAGAATGGTACGTGAGGGTTCGGTTAAGGTGGAGAAAAAGAGAAAGTCTTTGACTAAGAGATCTCACAGGAAGCTGAGGACTCCTGCCGGCAAGAGAGCGAACCCTGTTCTAAAGGACGGCCATCCTGAGGACGAGGACGTTGCCCACCCGGCGACCGCGGCAGTGGCAGAGTCCGAAAGTGAGATGGAGCTTGACAGCGACACTGTTCGCAAACAAGCGATACCCTCGGGACCTCCTCTTGGAGAAATGGGCACTGAGAGCGGAGACAGGGAACCGCTCGTCTACAGCAGAAGTAGACAGGATAGTGACCCGGGCGACTCCAGAAGGTCAGTTGGCTGGAGCCGAACCCAGCCCGACGACGAAGCAGCGTCTCGGGTAAGACCGACACAAATTGGTACCACGTCTGATGAAGGGTTAGTTGATCTCGAGCGACGAACGTCACACAACTGTTACTACCGCCGTTTACCCTCTGTGTAAAAACCAAAGCGATGCTGGTCGGTTACCATTGAAAGCGATGCTGGTCGGTAGCGAGGCAAAACCTATACTAATAAGCGTGTAATTTCAACACCCGCCGTTTACCCTCTGTGTAAAAACCAAAGCGATGCTGGTCGGTTACCATTCAAAGCGATGCTGGTCGGTAGCGAGGCAAAACCTATACTAATAAGCGTGTAATTTCAACACCCGCCGTTTACCCTCTGTGTAAAAACCAAAGCGATGCTGGTCGGATGCCATTGAACGCGATGCTGGTCGGTCGCGAGTCGATGCTGGCGGGCCACGAGGCGATGCTGGCCGACGATGCTGGCCGACGATGCTGGTCGGCGATGCTGGCCGGCTGCGAGGCGATGCTGGTCGGCCGTCGATCGATGCTGGTCGGCGGTTTTTTCGCTGCCTTATTTCCTTAAAATTTCTCCTATTTCTGGCGCCTGCCTTGCCAGTGTTTTCGCCTACTAACTAGTGAATAGGCAAGGAAGTAGGTTGGTATATTAGTAAGTTAGTAAGTAAGTAAGTAAGTAAGTGAGTAAGTAAGTAAGTAAGTAAGTAAGTAAGGAAGCAAGTAGCTAAAGAAAGAAGCAAGCAAGCCACTCACCAAGGAAAGGAAGATGCCAGATGAGCGGACAGATACACGGGCAGACAGTTCGGAAACATCGACGTCCTCCAACCGAACAGGCTCTTTCCACAAGTACAGTTCCAAGCGCAGTCGACGTCGAACCTCAGATCCTGGATAACAGATGAAGTCAACGAATAACCATAAGCATAACTGAAATGTCCTACAAAATGTGTACACTCACGCGCTCTTCAAATATAGTATAGTCGCTACGCGCTTTGATGCCATGCATGCGCGTTCGTCTGCTCAACGGCTGTTTAAGGCGGATGTATGGTTAGTTTTCGCTCTGCTGCTGTTGAAATCGGCTATAGATGCTGACCTTTCGATAGTCAAAGCGTGGGCCCTGTAGTGTTCGCGATTATATGTACATTACTGCGTATATATATCGACATATCGATATATATAAAAGTATATATACTTTCCTGTAGTCGATGTCCATACACTCGGCTCCATGAAATCTACTATATCAACTGTCTTGCACAGGCGATGTATTATGACGCAATAAAGTGACGTCATCCTCCTCCCATTATTGCAATTATAATTATAGTTGATAGATTTCAACGCGTCGCTCGCGTCTGTAGACATGGCCTATACGAGAGTACATATACTTACCCGCGTGCGAAAGTTAAATCTACTATATATTATAACTATAAAATCGACAGTTAAATGTACTATCTATTATATATAATCGACACGATTTACCTTACACAGGTAAGGTATATAATTATAATTAAAACTAGCCGAAGTCCACAGACGCGGGTCTATGAAATCTAATATCGACGAGCTGTCAACGGTCTTGCACAGGCGATGTATTATGACGTAATAATGTGACGTCATCCTCTTATTATTGCAATGACATGCGTTGAATTATATTTAATGGACACGCGTCTATGGACTTCGGCTAGAAGAAATTATAATTATATACCTTACCTGTGTAAGGTATATCGTGTCGAATATATGTAATAGATAGTACATTTATATGTCGATTATATTATTATAATAGATAGTAGATTAAACTTTCGCAAGCGGGTAAGTATGTATAATTTCGAATAGCAGATGTCCATAGACCCGGCACTATGAAATCTACTATAGTGGAGCTCCCAACTATCGTGTGCAGAGCAGAGGTATTATGACGCAATAATGACGTAATCGTCCTATCATTGCAGTTACCTGTGTTTAAACTAGCGATCGATTATATATGGATGTAGGCCTACACACGCGCAGAAAGTAAGTGATATATACTTTCTTCCACACGTATATAATGATAATAATACTAATGATGATGATAATCATGATAATAATGATAATCTGTATTAAACTTAGAGTGAGAAGTAAGCATTCAGTAAGATTACATAGTCGTTTCTCGCGTATATATGCTGTCGTTCATGCGATTATCTAGTGTCTGTGTACGCATGTGAAAGTATATATACGTTAAGCTATACGCGCGTGTAACGGTATATGTACTGTGTGTAAAGTGTATATATGCTTGAAATAGAGTATATATACTCTTATAATTATATACTTTCATACGCGCGTACGAAAGTATATATACTTTCTTGCTTATATACACGCAAACGGAGCGAGAGAGACAGATATATAGCTGCAGATAGCCGTTGACAGACAAAGGTAGACGGTGAGACACACGCACAGACACACAGACACAC
>OY744613.1:37838733-37851233 GCA_963556255.1 Allolobophora icterica
TAAGGCGGATGTATGGTTAGTTTTCGCTCTGCTGCTGTTGAAATCGGCTATAGATGCTGACCTTTCGATAGTCAAAGCGTGGGCCCTGTAGTGTTCGCGATTATATGTACATTACTGCGTATATATATCGACATATCGATATATATAAAAGTATATATACTTTCCTGTAGTCGATGTCCATACACTCGGCTCCATGAAATCTACTATATCAACTGTCTTGCACAGGCGATGTATTATGACGCAATAAAGTGACGTCATCCTCCTCCCATTATTGCAATTATAATTATAGTTGATAGATTTCAACGCGTCGCTCGCGTCTGTAGACATGGCCTATACGAGAGTACATATACTTACCCGCGTGCGAAAGTTAAATCTACTATATATTATAACTATAAAATCGACAGTTAAATGTACTATCTATTATATATAATCGACACGATTTACCTTACACAGGTAAGGTATATAATTATAATTAAAACTAGCCGAAGTCCACAGACGCGGGTCTATGAAATCTAATATCGACGAGCTGTCAACGGTCTTGCACAGGCGATGTATTATGACGTAATAATGTGACGTCATCCTCTTATTATTGCAATGACATGCGTTGAATTATATTTAATGGACACGCGTCTATGGACTTCGGCTAGAAGAAATTATAATTATATACCTTACCTGTGTAAGGTATATCGTGTCGAATATATGTAATAGATAGTACATTTATATGTCGATTATATTATTATAATAGATAGTAGATTAAACTTTCGCAAGCGGGTAAGTATGTATAATTTCGAATAGCAGATGTCCATAGACCCGGCACTATGAAATCTACTATAGTGGAGCTCCCAACTATCGTGTGCAGAGCAGAGGTATTATGACGCAATAATGACGTAATCGTCCTATCATTGCAGTTACCTGTGTTTAAACTAGCGATCGATTATATATGGATGTAGGCCTACACACGCGCAGAAAGTAAGTGATATATACTTTCTTCCACACGTATATAATGATAATAATACTAATGATGATGATAATCATGATAATAATGATAATCTGTATTAAACTTAGAGTGAGAAGTAAGCATTCAGTAAGATTACATAGTCGTTTCTCGCGTATATATGTGACGTTCGTCGCTCGAGATCAACTAACCCTTCATCAGACGTGGTACCAATTTGTGTCGGTCTTACCCGAGACGCTGCTTCGTCGTCGGGCTGGGTTCGGCTCCAGCCAACTGACCTTCTGGAGTCGCCCGGGTCACTATCCTGTCTACTTCTGCTGTAGACGAGCGGTTCCCTGTCTCCGCTCTCAGTGCCCATTTCTCCAAGAGGAGGTCCCGAGGGTATCGCTTGTTTGCGAACAGTGTCGCTGTCAAGCTCCATCTCACTTTCGGACTCTGCCACTGCCGCGGTCGCCGGGTGGGCAACGTCCTCGTCCTCAGGATGGCCGTCCTTTAGAACAGGGTTCGCTCTCTTGCCGGCAGGAGTCCTCAGCTTCCTGTGAGATCTCTTAGTCAAAGACTTCCTCTTTTTCTCCGCCTTAACCGAACCCTCACGTACCATTCTGCATCTCATGACTCTCGAGTTATCGTCAATCGGGGAAAACTCTGAACGTTCTCTTGTCCGAGAGGACAAGGTGTACATCTGACGAGTCGTCACGTCGTGCCGTCTCAAACACGCGAACATCTTGCGATAATATATACACGTGTAATATTATCGCGGTATACTGGTCTCACGACACTCTCTTCTGATAGGACAGGTTCTAGGTCTAAAACCTCCCTAACCGCACGCAGAACTGGGTTCCGACCGGCGCACGAGGTGGGCCCTACTTCGCACTTCGGTCAGTTCTCGGGACTACGTGTTTCGATCACCAAGTTATTTGCTCTGAATAACGATTGGCTTGAATACAAGATTTTCCTGACTCTATCGTTTTCCTGGTCTTACCGCACTGTAATCAGTTGTCGGGCGGTCTTTTCCCGTACTGCGGTCTTTCGGTAACAGCGGTCTTTCCCAGTAACTATTTTTAGTTACCGGGCGATGGAGCCCCTCCAACGCTCCACCGGCGTGTCAGCCATCCAAGTGTCACAATCCAAATGTAACGCCGACCCCGTAAGGTTACCAGAATGTCCTGAATTTTGTTCCCAAGAATTTCCGAATTTTGGTTCCCTAACGAGGGTCACGCTTACTCCCACGGGTAACCGGACAAGCTCCGATCCTGCCTGTCGCCAAATTTACCCTTATTATCGTTTTTGTACTAAATTGGTTTTTTCAGGTATCCCGACGGTCACTTCACCGAGTGCCGAAGTCGCGTAAAACTCTCCCAGCCGAGGACGCCGAAGTCGCGTAAAATCCTCCCGGCCGAGTACGCCGAAAGTGCGTAAAACTTCCCTTGTGTCGAGTACGCCGAATTCGCGTAAAACTCGTCTCAGTGGGTAAAACCAAACACTGTCGGATCTTGGAGTTCTTCGAACTCCAAGAGGGATTTCCTTGCCCGACGCCAAATTTACTCTTGGTTTCAAGGATTTCAGAATTCCAGAAAATGGCTACCTTAAGACGGTCACCTTTACTCTCATGGGTTACCGGACAAGCTCCGATCGCGGAGTTCTTCAAAACCCAAGAGGGACTTTCCTGCCCGTCGCCAAATTCACCCTGGTTTTCGATCTCACACTGAATTGGTTTTCCTGTGTATCAACGGTATCCTTCCCCGAGTATTACTCAGCCGTAGATTTCCCACGATCGCGATCTAGACCGCTTCGCGATCAACGGAGGGATCCAACCCGCCGGATCGGCGCTGTCGGCCTGTCTCCCAACAGTGAACTTCTTTAGCTGTACTCGGGATCGCCTGATTATATTATTCGAACGCCCCTTTCGTCCGTAAATATATTTGTACTAACCGGAAACTCGAACTCTGACTCTGTCGTAACCAAAATCACTCGCCTACCACACTGAGTGCAGTATATTTGAATCGGTAACTGAATCGCTAACCAACAACGCTGTTGAACAGTATTGCTATGTATGAAGAGTCGAACCAACTCTTCACGTATAAAGCAGCACACCGCGAGGCAGGCTCTACGCATCCCAAATCAACGCGTCCGCTCGCTATGCGCCGGCCTTACACCGTCGATCGGGCTTCCCTATCACGGTCGTTGCCGGACCGTCGCCTATTGAAATTAAATAAAAATTAAATGATCGATGCTGGGTCTTCGCATGAAAAATTAAGAGAAACGATGCTGTTCCCTTCGCATGTAAACTGAAAGAAAACGATGCTATTCGCATAAAATAAATCTTCCCACTTACGCACTGTGGCCTTGACCGCCACACTCTCCCCACCTTACTTAGATGCGGAGCATCTCTGCCAAAATCGGGGACCTTAATCAAACGTGACAGGAACATCCCCAACCCAGATCCACTTAGAGAGCAAGGAACCAAATGCACCTTTGGTTATAGGGCGGTCTATCGACAATCTCGGCACCCTGCACGTACGCCAAACACGATGAGAACCGTGATAGCGACAGCCTTTTTAATGATGCTTTCGATCTCTCGGCACCCCGCACGTACGCCAAACACGATGAGAACCGTGATAGCGACAGCCTTTTTAATGATGCTTTCGATCCGAACCACCACCCTACTGGCAACCTGTCGTACCTGACAAATCGCCAACCTTAACAGGCCCTCTATCATGAACCTAGGCTCTACCGGACCCCAAGGGCCAGGAGAACTTAAGGAGAGAAAAGTCGCCCACTGTCTCCCGATCTGGTAACCATTGTCGATCAGTCACACCCGGTACCACTTCCAAATCGTGAAAGCAAAATAATAGTACAAGTTATCATATTGTAGAACCAACGCAATGAAGCGTCCTAGTACTGGAATCTTTACTCGTTTCAGTACTAACCACTAATCCAATGTTTAACCGAAACATATTATCAAAAGGAAACTTAAACAGTCATTCACTGACAATCTGTCAAACCAACGCAATTAAGCGTTGCTGGTAGCACCGGTACTGTATGCTCCCAGATACCGCTCAAAAGAAATACTCTCATCAAAAGGGCAACTGAAACATGTGTCTCCAATAGTCAATGAAACCAACGCAATTAAGCGTTTATCTAGTTGGTCCTAGATACACGTCTGCTTCAGAAGGTCACTAACAAGGACTTCTACAGTCGTAGTCATCCATCCAAGCGAGGTCTTCGTCTCGTCCGTCGTCCAGGTGGCAATTCTGGATCAGCGGTCTCGTCTGGATTTTCTGAAGGTTCCTCTGGTTCATGTTCTGCATTAGGATCTTGAGCCAGGACTGGCCAGTCTACTGTAGGTAACTCAAGATTTCTGTCCCTCTCCGGTAACCAGGTACTCGGAGGTTTACCGTAAAACGGCTTCAATTTATCCACGTGCACAACCATTAGCGTGGATTTCGGACTCTTCTGAATCCGGTACAGACACGGACTCTCCATTGGTTCACCGACCACAGGAGTCTGCATGTAACCCTGTCTTGGAGGTTTCTCCCTTCGATAACGAGCACAGCGATCGCACCTTTGGCAGAACCGTCTAACATCGTCCTTCCAACTCGGCCAATACGCCCGGCGTTGCAACTGAGTCAAACTCTTCCGAATCCCGAAATGTCCTCCGGCAAAGCTTGCCTGTGTTAACTGAAGCATCTCTTGCCGTAGAGATAAGGGCACAACTAACTGAGATCGCTCAGCTTTTCCTGTGTTACCCTGAATCCAGCCTCTGTGTAACACTCCTTGCAGGACTTCCAGCTGATTCCAGTTGCTCACCAACACTTTCACCTCTCCGTTAGCAGGTGATAGTTCTGCCTGTGTTGGATGATGCTTCGACTCCTTCCAATCAAGGACCGTACCAATATTGCAATCGCTCTGCTGTTCTCTTCGAAGAAACTCCTTTGTCCAACGGATTTCCTGGCCTGTATCTTCACTGGTAACCTCGGAGCGCGTTACTTCTCCGATCGGACGTGCCCACATCACGTCTTCATTCGTAACTCTCATGGTAACCACTTTAGGTTGTTCCTCACCCGGACCTCTAGACATCGCGTCTGCGTTACCGTGTTTTGCTCCCGGTCTGTGACATATCTCCATGTCAAACTCCTCTATCATCTCTAACCAACGAGCCTGTTGGCCAATCGGTTCCGGTGTTCTGCGTAACCACTGAAGTGCGGAGTGGTCTGTTCTGAGTAGGAATTTACTACCCAGTAAGTACTGACGAAACTCTTTCAAGAAATACACCACAGCTAACAACTCTCGCCTGGTAACGTTATAGTTCCGTTCCGCCGTCGACAAGAGCCGACTCGCGTAACAAATCACTGTCTCTTCTCCTTCTTGTACTTGCGATAACACCGCTCCAATGGCGTATGCCGAGGCATCCGTATCTAGGATGTACTGGCCCTCGTCGTTCGGTAACCCAAGTATAGGTGCGGAAACCAACTTTCGTTTAAGTTCTTCGAAAGCTCCCTGACATTCGTCAGTCCAATGGAACGGTACATTTTTCCTGGTCAGAAAATGAAGTGGTTGAGCTACCACCGCGAAATCATGTATGAAACGTCGGTAATAGGAGCAAAGACCAACGAAGGATCTGACTTGCCTCAAGTTCCGAGGAGCAGACCATTCTTCTACGGCCTTGATCTTGCTCGGATCCGTCGCGACCCCTTCTTCACTCAAAACGTGACCAAGAAACAATACTCTCTGTTGTAACAGGTAACATTTGGATGGTTTCAGCTTGAGATTATACTCTTGTAATCTCCTGAAAATCATCTCTAGACGTTGCATGTGCGTCTCTACGTCTCTCGAGAACACAATTATGTCATCCAAGTAAACCAGACAGATGTCATAGTTTAGCCCTGTCAAGACTAAGTTCATTAGTCGACAAAACGAGGCCGGACTATTGCACAATCCGAAAGGTAACACTTTGAATTGGAAGCTGCCCCTTCTCGTAACGAACCCGGTCTTGTGTTTGTCTCTTGGGTGCAAGGCCATCTGGTGATAACCTGCTCTCAAATCGAACGTACTGTACCATCTGGCGCCACCCAGGGTATCTAAACTCTCGCGGATAAGGGGTAACGGATGAGCATCTTTCCGTGTCTTCAGGTTCAGTTGCCTGTAATCGATACAGAACCGCATACTGCCATCCTTTTTCTTAACCATTACGACATTGGATGCCCATTCCGATATCGAAGGTTCAATAATTCCTTGTCTCAACATGTCTTCTACCTGACGATCAACTTCCGGTAACATGGAAAGCGGTTGACGTCTCAAAGGTTGCCGAACTGGTTTCTCTTGTCCTGTATCGATCTCGTGTTGGATCACCGAAGTGAATCCGTTATCACTTTCGTTAAGGGAAAACGTTGCGCTGTACGTTAGCACAAGTTTTCGTAACCTGATTCGCTCTTCCTCCGAAATGTCTGCTGGCACTTCTTCCCATAGTCGTTTTAGGGTCTGTTCGGCAAGTGGGTTGAGCGTCTGCTCCGCCACACTGGCCGTTGTACTAATCTTCGATCCAAACCGGTCAATCGTACTTTGCTGCTTTCCTCGGCGTTCCTCCGGATAACCTGGGCCCATAGGCTTCTCCGGATTTTCGCTTCGGTAAGGCTCATCATACGATTCCGTTCTGGCTCGATTAACTGTCACATCGACTACGTTCACTCGCTCCAGCGGACATTCAGTCCGTTTCTTGACTAGCGAATCTCTGTCTCCAACATTCAACATCCTGATCCACACTTCCGTGTCTCTTCCTGTCACCAACGTACGTCCGATTATCAAATCTTTTGATAATTCCATTGGAATGGTCGTCCAATCTTCGTTATCCTTTTGGAAATGCGGGTATACTACCCAAGCTGGAACGTCAACTTCGCTCCTTGGAGGAACTATTATGTCCTCTTGCACAGTAACCCTCCGGCACATGGACTCGGTAACGACCTCTTTCAGAGGGATCTTCTCGCTCCCAAGGAAAACGCATCGACTTGCGAAGTCCCATCTTGCCTGATTGGCTTCCAGCCAAGATAACCCCAAGATCACTTCTGTCACTTGGTCTGTAACTAGACAGGGTACAGGGTACACCTGCTTTCCGATCCGAATCTTAAGGTTAGTTTCACCATCCACCTTAATCTGACTTCCATTAGCGGCTAGGAGTCGCTGTTCTGACGGTACTAGCACAGCGTCTAGCACGAAACGTCGTGGCACAAGTGACATTTCACTTCCAGAATCAAGTAGACAGTGTATACGTTTTCCTGCCAGTCTCGCAACCACGTAGGCCACCCTACTGCCTTTGACCAGTCGGTTTTGGGTTTCCTCTTGTATCGGTTCAGCCTTTGTAGGTTCACTGGTACCGGTTGCACCATTCGTCTCAGCGTTTCTCTGAGGACAAAATCGCTTCACATGTCCTTTTCGTTTGCACAAGTAGCATTCGATATCCGGGTCACGCAACCGTGTGGGCGGATAAATCCGTCGCCATCCCACATTTGGTTCGGTTGTCCTCTGATCTCCCACAGCTAGATCAGAACTGTTCTCCCTTTCATGAGGTTTTCTCGGAACGATGCCCAAATTCTGATTTATTGTCACTCGATCAAGTTCTCTTGAAAGATTTTTAATCTTTCGCTCGAGATCTTCTAGACGACGAGACTGTTGCCCCTCAGTGCTCGAGTCTTTTCGGTCTTCCATGGTAACTTTAACTCTCGCGTGTCTCCGGTCTAAATCACCACCTTGTGTCGAAGATCGACCATAGGCATCCAACCTCACCGCATGTTTATACGCCGCTTCGAGGTTAACTGGTTCTCGCTCGCGCACCTTCTGCCCCAAATCCTGGTTTGCCAGTGCATCAATGAAAGCGTCACAAGCGACCGTCTCGACGATATCACTTGTTGGTCCTGGGTATGCCAAAGCCATTAGCCTCCTTACTTCCTGCACTACACTACTCAGAGTTTCTCCATGAGCCTGCCGGTAAGTGCGAAGTTTCATCCGATATAGGCTAGTTTGGTCATCAGACCCGTACCGGGCCTTAAGCCGCTCAACAAGTTCTCGCCAAGACACGTCCCTCTGTGCACCCATGTCCCACAACAGCTGCGAAGCGGGACCCGTTAGGGCACACATTAACTGGTCTGCTTTTTCCTGATCACTCCACCGGTTGCACCGTGCACAAACTTCGAACTTTGCTAGAAAGGCTGCGATCGCTGACTTGCCGTCGTACTTCTCTAGCTTGATTCGTATACCGCGATCCGATCGGTCGTCGCCTCTTGTCCGCGTAACAAGTGATCTTCCGACACTCTTCTTGGGATTTCCTCTCCGGTTGTCCTCATCGTTACTCCTGGAACCGTTTTCCTCGTCTGTCCTCACCACTGACCGGTGCCGACTCTGTCCCCTCAGAGTACCCAACGTCTTCCCTGTACGCCACTTAGAAGACATCGTAGTCATCTCTCGGTCGCCTGACGTTGCACTGTCTTCATCAGAGATGTACTCAGCCTGTCTCTGACCTTTTCTACGAGGCTCACCACCTTCGTAGTCTTTGGACTCCGATCGTTTGTATTTATTGCGAGAACTCTGAGAGTTTCCGTTGACGAACGTAACTCTTCTGTCTTCTTCGCGAATATCTCTTTTTCCTGACTCTGGCGGTCTGTCAGATTCGTCGTACCTAAGACAATTACGACTTCTCGAATCTGGTTTGTGCCCTTTAGAGTACCGCTCGTGGGTCTCATCCCAGGCCAAATGATCTCTGTCTCTTCCCATGTTCGATTCTCTCTCGGTTTCTCTATCAAGTGCCTGTTTTAAACCACGTCTCTCGTACTCTGGTAGACGTTCCTTACCATACGTCTCCCTTTCAGTTTTCTCATAACTCTCGTGTCTTCCTCGTTGGCGGAGGTTTTTCCTGTCAAAAACTCCGGTTCTCATGGCCTCTTCTGGACCAACACTATCGGTGTCTGAATCCGAAGAACTCACTGACGAACGTAATTTCGCCTCAACTCTTCCTCTTGTCAACAGACGTTGTCGACTCGATTGCCTTGCCGTTTTTCCGTGTGACTCTCTCCCGCTGTCCTCGGGAAGATAGCGGCTACGTAACTTTTCCGAAGTTTCCGAAAGCGAAACTTCCTCACGTGTCTCTGTGTTACCTCGGCTCCGTGCCGGCTCTTCGATCTGCAGCTTCCCTCGGCGATCCATCTGGTAACCTGGGCCCGTAGGTTTCCCCGATGTCTCGCGTCGGTAAGACTTCGCATGCTGAGCAGCAGGAACAGACAGTTCTTCAAGTTTCGAACTCATCATTGCCACACTCTGTCGCAGGTAAGACATCTCCGCTTGCCAATCTACCTCGTCTGTCACAGGTCTTGGGCGACCTTCTTCCATGTTGGTAAACGGTACTCGATTACCTTCGTTTCGCTGATGCGCCACGATGTCACCACTCGTTTTCTGCACTACGGCGTCACCCCGCGGTTTCAGGCCTGTCTCAATGTCTCTTGGCCTATCACAAGCCTGTCTCAACTGTACAGGTTGCCTGCCCCGTACGATACTAGGTACTTGAACCTGCACAAGGTTCTCCGATCTATTGTCGACGAGTGGTTTGGACCTGTCAAACCTACTCTCACCAACGGTCTCTCGCCAGTGTGTGAATGTCTCGTTATTCACATCGTTCTGTACTACCTCAGTAGTCTTTGGAACGGTTATCAACCATCCGTTATCCTCATGGAAACCTCTTTCACGCCCACTGCGGGTTCCAGCTTCCGTTTCAAATGCACTGGTTTCGTCAGGTGCACCCGTTTCATCAAGCAACCTCCGTTTGCTTTTCCGTTTACGTAACTTTGGACGCGCGCCTCCGTGCTCACTATGGGGTACTTCATCCGACTCGTCCTCGGTATCTTCCTGACCTTGCCTGGTTCTGTGACAAGAAAACGTTAGTACCCCACTTCTGGTACCAGTTTGTGACGTTCGTCGCTCGAGATCAACTAACCCTTCATCAGACGTGGTACCAATTTGTGTCGGTCTTACCCGAGACGCTGCTTCGTCGTCGGGCTGGGTTCGGCTCCAGCCAACTGACCTTCTGGAGTCGCCCGGGTCACTATCCTGTCTACTTCTGCTGTAGACGAGCGGTTCCCTGTCTCCGCTCTCAGTGCCCATTTCTCCAAGAGGAGGTCCCGAGGGTATCGCTTGTTTGCGAACAGTGTCGCTGTCAAGCTCCATCTCACTTTCGGACTCTGCCACTGCCGCGGTCGCCGGGTGGGCAACGTCCTCGTCCTCAGGATGGCCGTCCTTTAGAACAGGGTTCGCTCTCTTGCCGGCAGGAGTCCTCAGCTTCCTGTGAGATCTCTTAGTCAAAGACTTCCTCTTTTTCTCCGCCTTAACCGAACCCTCACGTACCATTCTGCATCTCATGACTCTCGAGTTATCGTCAATCGGGGAAAACTCTGAACGTTCTCTTGTCCGAGAGGACAAGGTGTACATCTGACGAGTCGTCACGTCGTGCCGTCTCAAACACGCGAACATCTTGCGATAATATATACACGTGTAATATTATCGCGGTATACTGGTCTCACGACACTCTCTTCTGATAGGACAGGTTCTAGGTCTAAAACCTCCCTAACCGCACGCAGAACTGGGTTCCGACCGGCGCACGAGGTGGGCCCTACTTCGCACTTCGGTCAGTTCTCGGGACTACGTGTTTCGATCACCAAGTTATTTGCTCTGAATAACGATTGGCTTGAATACAAGATTTTCCTGACTCTATCGTTTTCCTGGTCTTACCGCACTGTAATCAGTTGTCGGGCGGTCTTTTCCCGTACTGCGGTCTTTCGGTAACAGCGGTCTTTCCCAGTAACTATTTTTAGTTACCGGGCGATGGAGCCCCTCCAACGCTCCACCGGCGTGTCAGCCATCCAAGTGTCACAATCCAAATGTAACGCCGACCCCGTAAGGTTACCAGAATGTCCTGAATTTTGTTCCCAAGAATTTCCGAATTTTGGTTCCCTAACGAGGGTCACGCTTACTCCCACGGGTAACCGGACAAGCTCCGATCCTGCCTGTCGCCAAATTTACCCTTATTATCGTTTTTGTACTAAATTGGTTTTTTCAGGTATCCCGACGGTCACTTCACCGAGTGCCGAAGTCGCGTAAAACTCTCCCAGCCGAGGACGCCGAAGTCGCGTAAAATCCTCCCGGCCGAGTACGCCGAAAGTGCGTAAAACTTCCCTTGTGTCGAGTACGCCGAATTCGCGTAAAACTCGTCTCAGTGGGTAAAACCAAACACTGTCGGATCTTGGAGTTCTTCGAACTCCAAGAGGGATTTCCTTGCCCGACGCCAAATTTACTCTTGGTTTCAAGGATTTCAGAATTCCAGAAAATGGCTACCTTAAGACGGTCACCTTTACTCTCATGGGTTACCGGACAAGCTCCGATCGCGGAGTTCTTCAAAACCCAAGAGGGACTTTCCTGCCCGTCGCCAAATTCACCCTGGTTTTCGATCTCACACTGAATTGGTTTTCCTGTGTATCAACGGTATCCTTCCCCGAGTATTACTCAGCCGTAGATTTCCCACGATCGCGATCTAGACCGCTTCGCGATCAACGGAGGGATCCAACCCGCCGGATCGGCGCTGTCGGCCTGTCTCCCAACAGTGAACTTCTTTAGCTGTACTCGGGATCGCCTGATTATATTATTCGAACGCCCCTTTCGTCCGTAAATATATTTGTACTAACCGGAAACTCGAACTCTGACTCTGTCGTAACCAAAATCACTCGCCTACCACACTGAGTGCAGTATATTTGAATCGGTAACTGAATCGCTAACCAACAACGCTGTTGAACAGTATTGCTATGTATGAAGAGTCGAACCAACTCTTCACGTATAAAGCAGCACACCGCGAGGCAGGCTCTACGCATCCCAAATCAACGCGTCCGCTCGCTATGCGCCGGCCTTACACCGTCGATCGGGCTTCCCTATCACGGTCGTTGCCGGACCGTCGCCTATTGAAATTAAATAAAAATTAAATGATCGATGCTGGGTCTTCGCATGAAAAATTAAGAGAAACGATGCTGTTCCCTTCGCATGTAAACTGAAAGAAAACGATGCTATTCGCATAAAATAAATCTTCCCACTTACGCACTGTGGCCTTGACCGCCACATATATGCTGTCGTTCATGCGATTATCTAGTGTCTGTGTACGCATGTGAAAGTATATATACGTTAAGCTATACGCGCGTGTAACGGTATATGTACTGTGTGTAAAGTGTATATATGCTTGAAATAGAGTATATATACTCTTATAATTATATACTTTCATACGCGCGTACGAAAGTATATATACTTTCTTGCTTATATACACGCAAACGGAGCGAGAGAGACAGATATATAGCTGCAGATAGCCGTTGACAGACAAAGGTAGACGGTGAGACACACGCACAGACACACAGACACACGCACACAGACACGTACACATACAAATACGCATACACGTGCACACACGCACACACGCCTACAGACATGTACGCATACGAGTACACAGACACAGACACGCGGACGCATT
>OY744613.1:37858733-37861233 GCA_963556255.1 Allolobophora icterica
TCGGTCGGTCGGTCGGTGGGTCGGTCGGTGGGTCGGTGGGTCGGTGGGTCGGTCGGTCGGTCGGTCGGTCGGTCGGTCGGTCGGTCGGTCGGTCGGTCGGTCGGTCGGTCGGTCGGTCGGTCGCGATCGGAAGCGATGCTGGTCGGTAGCGGGGCAAAACCTATACTATTATGTGTGCAATTGTTACTACCAGCCGTTTACCCTCTGTGCAAAACCCAAGGCGATGCTGGTCGGTTGCCATTCAAAGCGATGCTGGTCGGTTGCGAGGCAAAACCTATGCTATTAAGTGTGCAACTGTTACTACCGCCGTTTACCCTCTGTGTAAAAACCAAGGCGATGCTGGTCGGTTGCCATTCAAAGCGATGCTGGTCGGTTGCGAGGCAAAACCTATGCTATTAAGTGTGCAACTGTTACTACCGCCGTTTACCCTCTGTGCAAAACCCAAGGCGATGCTGGTCGGTTGCCATTCAAAGCGATGCTGGTCGGTAGCGAGGCAAAACCTATACTAATAAGCGTGTAATTTCAACACCCGCCGTTTACCCTCTGTGTAAAAACCAAAGCGATGCTGGTCGGATGCCATTGAACGCGATGCTGGTCGGTAGCGAGGCAAAACCTATACTATTAAGTGTGCAACTGTTACTACCGCCGTTTACCCTCTGTGTAAAAACCAAAGCGATGCTGGTCGGTTACCATTGAAAGCGATGCTGGTCGGTAGCGAGGCAAAACCTATACTAATAAGCGTGTAATTTCAACACCCGCCGTTTACCCTCTGTGTAAAAACCAAAGCGATGCTGGTCGGTTACCATTCAAAGCGATGCTGGTCGGTAGCGAGGCAAAACCTATACTAATAAGCGTGTAATTTCAACACCCGCCGTTTACCCTCTGTGTAAAAACCAAAGCGATGCTGGTCGGATGCCATTGAACGCGATGCTGGTCGGTCGCGAGTCGATGCTGGCGGGCCACGAGGCGATGCTGGCCGACGATGCTGGCCGACGATGCTGGTCGGCGATGCTGGCCGGCTGCGAGGCGATGCTGGTCGGCCGTCGATCGATGCTGGTCGGCGGTTTTTTCGCTGCCTTATTTCCTTAAAATTTCTCCTATTTCTGGCGCCTGCCTTGCCAGTGTTTTCGCCTACTAACTAGTGAATAGGCAAGGAAGTAGGTTGGTATATTAGTAAGTTAGTAAGTAAGTAAGTAAGTAAGTGAGTAAGTAAGTAAGTAAGTAAGTAAGTAAGGAAGCAAGTAGCTAAAGAAAGAAGCAAGCAAGCCACTCACCAAGGAAAGGAAGATGCCAGATGAGCGGACAGATACACGGGCAGACAGTTCGGAAACATCGACGTCCTCCAACCGAACAGGCTCTTTCCACAAGTACAGTTCCAAGCGCAGTCGACGTCGAACCTCAGATCCTGGATAACAGATGAAGTCAACGAATAACCATAAGCATAACTGAAATGTCCTACAAAATGTGTACACTCACGCGCTCTTCAAATATAGTATAGTCGCTACGCGCTTTGATGCCATGCATGCGCGTTCGTCTGCTCAACGGCTGTTTAAGGCGGATGTATGGTTAGTTTTCGCTCTGCTGCTGTTGAAATCGGCTATAGATGCTGACCTTTCGATAGTCAAAGCGTGGGCCCTGTAGTGTTCGCGATTATATGTACATTACTGCGTATATATATCGACATATCGATATATATAAAAGTATATATACTTTCCTGTAGTCGATGTCCATACACTCGGCTCCATGAAATCTACTATATCAACTGTCTTGCACAGGCGATGTATTATGACGCAATAAAGTGACGTCATCCTCCTCCCATTATTGCAATTATAATTATAGTTGATAGATTTCAACGCGTCGCTCGCGTCTGTAGACATGGCCTATACGAGAGTACATATACTTACCCGCGTGCGAAAGTTAAATCTACTATATATTATAACTATAAAATCGACAGTTAAATGTACTATCTATTATATATAATCGACACGATTTACCTTACACAGGTAAGGTATATAATTATAATTAAAACTAGCCGAAGTCCACAGACGCGGGTCTATGAAATCTAATATCGACGAGCTGTCAACGGTCTTGCACAGGCGATGTATTATGACGTAATAATGTGACGTCATCCTCTTATTATTGCAATGACATGCGTTGAATTATATTTAATGGACACGCGTCTATGGACTTCGGCTAGAAGAAATTATAATTATATACCTTACCTGTGTAAGGTATATCGTGTCGAATATATGTAATAGATAGTACATTTATATGTCGATTATATTATTATAATAGATAGTAGATTAAACTTTCGCAAGCGGGTAAGTATGTATAATTTCGAATAGCAGATGTCCATAGACCCGGCACTATGAAATCTACTATAGTGGAGCTCCCAACTATCGTGTGCAGAGCAGAGGTATTATGACGCAATAATGACGTAATCGTCCTATCATTGCAGTTACCTGTGTTTAAACTAGCGATCGATTATATATGGATGTAG
>OY744613.1:37871233-37883733 GCA_963556255.1 Allolobophora icterica
TTATCGTCAATAGGGGAAAACCCTGAACGTTCTCCTGTCCGAGAGGACAAGGTGTACATCTGACGAGTCGTCACGTCGTGCCGTCCCAAACACGCGAACATCTTGCGATAATATATACACGTGTAATATTAACGCGGTATACTGGTCTCACGACACTCTCTTCTGATAGGACAGGTTCTAGGTCTAAAACCTCCCTAACCGCACGCAGAACTGTGTTCCGACCGGCGCACGAGGTGGGCCCTACTTCGCACTTCGGTCAGTTCTCGGAACTACGTGTTTCAATCACCAAGTTATTTGCTCTGAATAACGACTGGTTTGAATACAAGATTTTCCTGACTCTATCGTTTTCCTGGTCTTACCGCACTGTAATCAGTTGTCGGGCGGTCTTTTCCCGTACTGCGGTCTTTCGGTAACAGTGGTCTTTCCCAGTAACTATTTTTAGTTACCGGGCGATGGAGCCCCTCCAACGCTCCACCGGCGTGTCAGCCATCCAAGTGTCACAATCCAAATGTAACGCCGACCCCGTAAGGTTACCAGAATGTCCTGAATTTTGTTCCCAAGAATTTCCGAATTTTGGTTCCCTAACGAGGGTCACGCTTACTCCTACAGGTAACCGGACAAGCTCCAATCGCGGAGTTCTTCAAAACCCAAGAGGGAATTTCCTGCCTGTCGCCAAATTTACCCTTATTATCGTTTTTGTACTAAACTGGTTTTTTCAGGTATCCCGACGGTCACTTCACCGAGTGCCGAAGTCGCGTAAAACTCTCCCAGCCGAAGACGCCGAAGTCGCGTAAAACTCTCCCGGCCGAGTACGCCGAAAGTGCGTAGAACTTCCCTTGTGTCGAATACGCCGAATTCGCGTAAAACTCTTCTCAGTGGATAAAACCAAACACTGTCGGATCTTGGAGTTCTTCAAACTCCAAGAGGGATTTCCTTGCCCGACGCCAAATTTACTCTTGGTTTCAAGGATTTCAGAATTCCAGAAAATGGCTACCTTAAGAAGGTCACCTCTACTCTCATGGGTTACCGGACAAGCTCCGATCGCGGAGTTCTTCAAAACCCAAGAGGGACTTTCCTGCCCGTCGCCAAATTCACCCTGGTTTTCGATCTCACACTGAATTGGTTTTCCTGTGTATCAACGGTATCCTTCCCCGAGTATTACTCAGCCGTAGATTTCCCACGATCGGGATCTAGCCCGCTTCGCGATCAACTGAGGGATCGGCGCTGTCGGCCCGTCTCCCAACAGTGAACTTCTTTAGCTGTACTCGGGATCGCCTGATTATATTATTCGGACGCCCCTTTCGTCCGTAAATATATTTGTACTAACCGGAAACTCGAACTCTGACTCGGTCGTAACCAAAATCACTCGCCTACCACACTGAGTGCAGTATATTTGAATCGGTAACTGAGTCGCTAACCAACAACGCTGTTTAACAGTATTGCTATGTATGAAGAGTCGAACCAACTCTTCACGTATAAAGCAGCACACCGTGAGGCAGGCTCTATGCATCCCAAATGAGCGCGTCTGCTCGCTATGCGCTGGCTTTACACCGTCGATCGGGCTTCCCTAGCACGGTCGTTGCTGGACAGTCGCCTATTGAAATTAAATAAAAATTAAATGATCGATGCTGGGTCTTCGCATGAAAAATTAAGAGAAACGATGCTGTTCCCTTCGCATGTAAACTGAAAGAAAACGATGCTATTCGCATAAAATAAATCTTCCCACATACGCACTGTGGCCTTGACCGCCACACTCTCCCCACCTTACTTAGATGCGGAGCATCTCTGCCAAAATCGGGGACCTTAATCAAACGTGACAGGAACATCCCCAACCCAGATCCACTTAGAGAGCAAGGAACCAAATGCACCTTTGGTTATAGGGCGGAATATCAACAATCTCGGCACCCTGCACGTACGCCAAACATAGCGACAGCCTATTTAATGATGCTTTCGATCGGAACCACCACCCTACTGGCAACCTGTCGTACCTGACAAATCGCCAACCTTAACAGGCCCTCTATCATGAACCTGAGCTCTACCGGACCCCAAGGGCCAGGAGAACTTAAGGAGAGAAAAGTCGCCCACTGTCTCCCGATCTGGTAACCATCGTCGATCAGTCACACCCGGTACCACTTCAAAATCGTGAAAGCAAAAAAAACAATGTTTATCGAAAACATATCATCAAAAGGAAACTTAAACAGTCATTCACTGACAATCTGTAAACCCAACGCAATTAAGCGTTCTGGTAGCACAGGTACTGTATGCTCCCAGATACCGCTCAAAAGAAATACTCTCATCAAAAGGGCAACTGAAACATGGGACTCGAATAGTCAATGAAACCAACGCAATTAAGCGTTGCTGGTATCACAGGTACGGTATGCTCCCAGATACCGCTCAAAAGAAATACTCTCATCAAAAGGCAACTGAAACACGGGTCTCGAATAGTCAATAAAACCAACGCAATTAAGCGTTCATCTAGTTGGTCCTAGATACACGTCTGCTTCAGAAGGTCACTAACAAGGACTTCTACAGTCGTAGTCATCCATCCAAGCGAGGTCTTCGTCTCGTCCGTCGTCCAGGTGGCAATTCTGGATCAGCGGTCTCGTCTGGATTCTCTGAAGGTTCCTCTGGTTCATGTTCTGCATTAGGATCTTGAGCCAGGACTGGCCAGTCTACTGTAGGTAACTCAAGATTTCTGTCCCTCTCCGGTAACCAGGTACTCGGAGGTTTACCGTAAAACGGCTTCAATTTATCCACGTGCACAACCATTAGCGTGGATTTCGGACTCTTCTGAATCCGATACAGACACGGACTGAGCACTTGAATAACCAAGAATGGGCCGGTGTAATAGCGAGCCCATTTTGTCTTCCTTCCACTTCTTAGCCGAGGGTAGTAATAGTAAACCCAATCTCCTTGAGCGAACTTGCTAGGTCTCACTCTCAAATCGTAGGCTTTTTTCCTTCTTTCTGCTACTCTCTTCAACTGTTCTCGTACAAGCCGATACGATCGTTCCATTTTCTCTTTCTGTTTCTCCACGTACTCTTCCATGTCACTGTAAGACGGTCTCTCGAACTCTGTAACTTGGGCTAGAATCAAGTCTAATGGCGTATGGTTCTCTCTTCCCAGGAACAGGAAATTAGGTGTCCGTTGGGTCGCTTCATGTTCAGTACCTCGATATGCCGCCATTACATATGGTACATGAACATCCCAATCCTTTTGTCGTTCCGACACTACCTTTCCGATCAACATGTTCAGTGTTCTGTGGAACCTTTCGATCATTCCGTTACCAGAGGGTCGATATGGAGTTGTACGTACTTTGTCAATCTCCATGCGTTTACACAGCTCTTTGAATAACTTCGACTCAAAACACGGTCCCTGATCCGTCAGGATCTGGCGTGGCATACCAAACCTCGAGAACACGTGTACCATAAGCGATTCTGCCACAGTAACGGCCTCTTGGTTTCTGATAGGCAGAGCTTCAGCCCATCTCGAGAAGTAATCTATCGCTGTCAGTATGTATTTGTTGCCTTTACTTGATACAGGATGCGGACCAGTTATATCAATTCCGAATCTCTCCATTGGTTCACCGACCACAGGAGTCTGCATGTAACCCTGTCTTGGAGGTTTCTCCCTTCGATAACGAGCACAGCGATCGCACCTTTGGCAGAACCGTCTAACATCGTCCTTCCAACTCGGCCAATACGCCCGACGTTGCAACTGCGTTAAACTCTTCCGAATCCCGAAATGTCCTCCGGCAAAGCTTGCGTGTGTTAACTGAAGCATCTCTTGCCGTAGAGATAAGGGCACAACTAACTGAGATCGCTCAGCTTTTCCCGTGTTACCCTGAATCCAGCCTCTGTATAACACTCCTTGCAGGACTTCCAGCTGATTCCAGTTGCTCACCAACACTTTCACCTCTCCGTTAGCAGGTGATAGTTCCGCCTGTGTTGGATGATGCTTCGACTCCTTCCAATCAAGGACCGTACCAATATTGCAATCGCTCTGCTGTTCTCTTCGAAGAAACTCCTTTGTCCAACGGATTTCCTGGCCTGTATCTTCACTGGTAACCTCGGAGCGCGTTACTTCTCCGATCGGACGTGCCCACATCACGTCTTCATTCGTAACTCTCATGGTAACCACTTTAGGTTGTTCCTCACCCGGACCTCTAGACATCGCGTCTGCGTTACCGTGTTTTGCTCCCGGTCTGTGACATATCTCCATGTCAAACTCCTCTATCATCTCTAACCAACGAGCCTGTTGGCCAATCGGTGCCGGTGTTCTGCGTAACCACTGAAGTGCGGAGTGGTCTGTTCTGAGTAGGAATTTACTACCCAGTAAGTACTGACGAAACTCTTTCAAGAAATACACCACAGCTAACAACTCTCGCCTGGTAACGTTATAGTTCCGTTCCGCCGTCGACAAGAGCCGACTCGCGTAACAAATCACTGTCTCTTCTCCTTCTTGTACTTGCGATAACACCGCTCCAATGGCGTATGCCGAGGCATCCGTATCTAGGATGTACTGGCCCTCGTCGTTCGGTAACCCAAGTATAAGTGCGGAAACCAACTTTCGTTTAAGTTCTTCGAAAGCTCCCTGACATTCGTCAGTCCAATGGAACGGTACATTTTTCCTGGTCAGGAAATGAAGTGGTTGAGCTACCACCGCGAAATCATGTATGAAACGTCGGTAATAGGAGCAAAGACCAACGAAGGATCTGACTTGTCTCAAGTTCCGAGGAGCAGACCATTCTTCTACGGCCTTGATCTTGCTCGGATCCGTCGCGACCCCTTCTTCACTCAAAACGTGACCAAGAAACAATACTCTCTGTTGTAACAGGTAACATTTGGATGGTTTCAGCTTGAGATTATACTCTTGTAATCTCCTGAAAATCATCTCTAGACGTTGCATGTGCGTCTCTACGTCCCTCGAGAACACAATTATGTCATCCAAGTAAACCAGACAGATGTCATAGTTTAGCCCTGTCAAGACTAAGTTCATTAGTCGACAAAACGAGGCCGGACTATTGCACAATCCGAAAGGTAACACTTTGAATTGGAAGCTGCCCCTTCTCGTAACGAACCCGGTCTTGTGTTTGTCTCTTGGGTGCAAGGCCATCTGGTGATAACCTGCTCTCAAATCGAACGTACTGTACCATCTGGCGCCACCCAGGGTATCTAAACTCTCGCGGATAAGGGGTAACGGATGAGCATCTTTCCGTGTCTTCAGGTTCAGTTGCCTGTAATCGATACAGAAACGCATACTGCCATCCTTTTTCTTAACCATTACGACATTGGATGCCCATTCCGATATCGAAGGTTCAATGATTCCTTGTCTCAACATGTCTTCTACCTGACGATCAACTTCCGGTAACATGGAAAGCGGTTGACGTCTCAAAGGTTGCCGAACTGGTTTCTCCTGTCCCGTATCGATCTCGTGTTGGATCACCGAAGTGAATCCGTTATCACTTTCGTTAAGGGAAAACGTTGCGCTGTACGTTAGCACAAGTTTTCGTAACCTGATTCGCTCTTCTTCCGAAATGTCTGCTGGCACTTCTTCCCATAGTCGTTTTAGGGTCTGTTCGGCAAGTGGGTTGAGCGTCTGCTCCGCCACACTGGCCGTTGTACTAATCTTCGATCCAAACCGGTCAATCGTACTTTGCTGCTTTCCTCGACGTTCCTCCGGATAACCTGGGCCCATAGGCTTCTCCGGATTTTCGCTTCGGTAAGGCTCATCATACGATTCCGTTCTGGGTCGATTAACTGTCACATCGACTACGTTCACTCGCTCCAGCGGACATTCAGTCCGTTTCTTGACTAGCGAATCTCTGTCTCCAACATTCAACATCCTGATCCACACTTCCGTGTCTCTTCCTGTCACCAACGTACGTCCGATTATCAAATCTTTTGATAATTCCATTGGAATGGTCGTCCAATCTTCGTTATCTTTTTGGAAATGCGGGTATACTACCCAAGCTGGAACGTCGACTTCGCTCCTTGGAGGAACTATTATGTCCTCTCGCACAATAACCCTCCGGCACATGGACTCGGTAACAACCTCTTTCAGAGGGATCTTCTCGCTCCCAAGGAAAACGCATCGACTTGCGAAGTCCCATCTTGCCTGATTGGCTTCCAGCCAAGATAACCCCAAGATCACTTCTGTCACTTGGTCTGTAACTAGACAGGGTACAGGGTACACCTGCTTTCCGATCCGAATCTTAAGGTTAGTTTCACCATCCACCTTAATCTGACTTCCATTAGCGGCTAGGAGTCGCTGTTCGGACGGTACTAGTACAGCGTCTAGCACGAAACGTCGTGGCACAAGTGACATTTCACTTCCAGAATCAAGTAGACAGTGTATACGTTTTCCTGCCAGTCTCGCAACCACGTAGGCCACCCTACTGCCTTTTACCAGTCGGTTTTGGGTTTCCTCTTGTATCGGTTCAGCCTTTGTAGGTTCACTGGTACCGGTTGCACCATTCGTCTCAGCGTTTCTCTGAGGACAAAATCGCTTCATGTGTCCTTTTCGTTTGCACAAGTAGCATTCGATATCCGGGTTACGCAACCGTGTGGGCGGATAAATCCGTCGCCATCCCACATTCGGTTCGGTTGTCCTCTGATCTCCCACAGCTAGATCAGAACTGTTCTCCCTTTCATAAGGTTTTCTCGGAACGATGCCCAAATTCTGATTTATTGTCACTCGATCAAGTTCTCTTGAAAGATTTTTAATCTTTCGCTCGAGATCTTCTAGACGACGAGACTGTTGCCCCTCAGTGCTCGAGTCTTTTCGGTCTTCCATGGTAACTTTAACTCTCGCGTGTCTCCGGTCTAAATCACCACCTTGTGTCGAAGATCGACCATAGGCATCCAACCTCACCGCATGTTTATACGCCGCTTCGAGGTTAACTGGTTCTCGCTCGCGCACCTTCTGCCCCAAATCTTGGTTCGCCAGTGCATCAATGAAAGCGTCACAAGCGACCGTCTCGACGATATCACTTGTTGGTCCTGGGTATGCCAAAGCCATTAGCCTTCGTACTTCCTGCACTACACTACTCAGCGTTTCTCCGTGAGCCTGCCGGTAAGTGCGAAGTTTCATCCGATATAGGCTAGTTTGGTCATCAGACCCGTACCGGGCCTTAAGCCGCTCAACAAGTTCTCGCCAAGACACGTCCCTCTGTGCACCCATGTCCCACAACAGCTGCGAAGCGGGACCCGTTAGGGCACACATTAACTGGTCTGCTTTTTCCTGATCACTCCACCGGTTGCACCGTGCACAAACTTCGAACTTTGCTAGAAAGGCTGCGATCGCTGACTTGCCGTCGTACTTCTCTAGCTTGATTCGTATACCGCGATCCGATCGGTCTTCGCCTCTTGTCCGCGTAACAAGTGATCTTCCGACACTCTTCTTGGGATTTCCTCTCCGGTTGTCCTCATCGTTACTCCTGGAATCGCTTTCCTCGTCTGTCCTCACCACTGACCGGTGCCGACTCTGTCCCCTCAGAGTACCCGACGTCTTCCCTGTACGCCACTTAGAATACATCGTAGTCATCTCTCGGTCGCCTGACGTTGCACTGTCTTCATCAGAGATGTACTCAGCCTGTCTCTGACCTTTTCTACGAGGCTCACCACCTGCGTAGTCTTTGGACTCCGATCGTTTATATTTATTGCGAGAGCTCTGAGAGTTTCCGTTGACGAACGTAACTCTTCTGTCTTCTTCGCGAATATCTCTTTTTCCTGACTCTGGCGGTCTGTCAGATTCGTCGTACCTAAGACAATTACGACTTCTCGAATCTGGTTTGTGCCCTTTAGAGTACCGCTCGTGGGTCTCATCCCAGGCCAAATGATCTCTGTCTCTTCCCATGTTCGATTCTCTCTCGGTTTCTCTATCAAGTGCCTGTTTTAAACCACGTCTCTCGTACTCTGGTAGACGTTCCTTACCATACGTCTCCCTTTCAGTTTTCTCATAACTCTCGTGTCTTCCTCGTTGGCGGAGGTTTTTCCTGTCAAAGACTCCGGTTCTCATGGCCTCTTCTGGACCAACACTATCGGTGTCTGAATCCGAAGAACTCACTGACGAACGTAATTTCGCCTCAACTCTTCCTCTTGTCAACAGACGTTGTCGACTCGATTGCCTTGCCGTTTTTCCGTGTGACTCTCTCCCGCTGTCCTCGGGAAGATAGCGGCTACGTAACTTTTCCGAAGTTTCCGAAGGCGAAACTTCCTCACGTGTCTCTGTGTTACCTCGGCTCCGTGCCGGCTCTTCGATCTGCAGCTTCCCTCGGCGATCCATCTGGTAACCTGGGCCCGTAGGTTTCCCCGATGTCTCGCGTCGGTAAGACTTCGCATGCTGAGCAGCAGGAACAGACAGTTCTTCAAGTTTCGAACTCATCATTGCCACACTCTGTCGCAGGTAAGACATCTCCGCTTGCCAATCTACCTCATCTGTCACAGGTCTTGGGCGACCTTCTTCCATGTTGGTAAACGGTACTCGATTACCTTCGTTTCGCTGATGCGCCACGATGTCACCACTCGTTTTCTGCACTACGGCGTCCCCCGCGGTTTCAGGCCTGTCTCAATGTCTCTTGGCCTATCACAAGCCTGTCTCAACTGTACAGGTTGCCTGCCCCGTACGATACTAGGTACTTGAACCTGCACAAGGTTCTCCGATCTATTGTCGACGAGTGGTTTGGACCTGTCAAACCTACTCTCACCAACGGTCTCTCGCCAGTGTGTGAATGTCTCGTTATTCACATCGTTCTGTACTACCTCAGTAGTCTTTGGAACGGTTATCAACCATCCGTTATCCTCATGGAAACCTCTTTCACGCCCACTGCGGGTTCCAGCTTCCGTTTCAAATGCACTGGTTTCGTCAGGTGCACCCGTTTCATCAAGCAACCTTCGTTTGCTTTTCCGTTTACGTAACTTTGGACGCGCGCCTCCGTGCTCACTATGGGGCACTTCATCCGACTCGTCCTCGGTATCTTCCTGACCTTGCCTGGTTCTGTGACAAGAAAACGCTAGGACCCCACTTCTGGTACCAGTTTGTGACGTTCGTCGCTCGAGATCAACTAACCCTTCATCAGACGTGGTACCAATTTGTGTCGGTCTTACCCGAGACGCTGCTTCGTCGTCGGGCTGGGTTCGGCTCCAGCCAACCGACCTTCTGGAGTCGCCCGGGTCACTATCCGGTCTACTTCTGCTGTAGACGAGCGGTTCCCTGTCTCCGCTCTCAATGCCCATTTCTCCAAGAGGAGGTCCCGAGGGTATCGCTTGTTTGCGAACAGTGTCGCTGTCAAGCTCCATCTCACTTTCGGACTCTGCCACTGCCGCGGTCGCCGGGTGGGCAACGTCCTCGTCCTCAGGATGGCCGTCCTTTAGAACAGGGTTCGCTCTCTTGCCGGCAGGAGTCCTCAGCTTCCTGTGAGATCTCTTAGTCAAAGACTTCCTCTTTTTCTCCGCCTTAACCGAACCCTCACGTACCATTCTGCATCTCATGACTCTCGAGTTATCGTCAATAGGGGAAAACCCTGAACGTTCTCCTGTCCGAGAGGACAAGGTGTACATCTGACGAGTCGTCACGTCGTGCCGTCCCAAACACGCGAACATCTTGCGATAATATATACACGTGTAATATTAACGCGGTATACTGGTCTCACGACACTCTCTTCTGATAGGACAGGTTCTAGGTCTAAAACCTCCCTAACCGCACGCAGAACTGTGTTCCGACCGGCGCACGAGGTGGGCCCTACTTCGCACTTCGGTCAGTTCTCGGAACTACGTGTTTCAATCACCAAGTTATTTGCTCTGAATAACGACTGGTTTGAATACAAGATTTTCCTGACTCTATCGTTTTCCTGGTCTTACCGCACTGTAATCAGTTGTCGGGCGGTCTTTTCCCGTACTGCGGTCTTTCGGTAACAGTGGTCTTTCCCAGTAACTATTTTTAGTTACCGGGCGATGGAGCCCCTCCAACGCTCCACCGGCGTGTCAGCCATCCAAGTGTCACAATCCAAATGTAACGCCGACCCCGTAAGGTTACCAGAATGTCCTGAATTTTGTTCCCAAGAATTTCCGAATTTTGGTTCCCTAACGAGGGTCACGCTTACTCCTACAGGTAACCGGACAAGCTCCAATCGCGGAGTTCTTCAAAACCCAAGAGGGAATTTCCTGCCTGTCGCCAAATTTACCCTTATTATCGTTTTTGTACTAAACTGGTTTTTTCAGGTATCCCGACGGTCACTTCACCGAGTGCCGAAGTCGCGTAAAACTCTCCCAGCCGAAGACGCCGAAGTCGCGTAAAACTCTCCCGGCCGAGTACGCCGAAAGTGCGTAGAACTTCCCTTGTGTCGAATACGCCGAATTCGCGTAAAACTCTTCTCAGTGGATAAAACCAAACACTGTCGGATCTTGGAGTTCTTCAAACTCCAAGAGGGATTTCCTTGCCCGACGCCAAATTTACTCTTGGTTTCAAGGATTTCAGAATTCCAGAAAATGGCTACCTTAAGAAGGTCACCTCTACTCTCATGGGTTACCGGACAAGCTCCGATCGCGGAGTTCTTCAAAACCCAAGAGGGACTTTCCTGCCCGTCGCCAAATTCACCCTGGTTTTCGATCTCACACTGAATTGGTTTTCCTGTGTATCAACGGTATCCTTCCCCGAGTATTACTCAGCCGTAGATTTCCCACGATCGGGATCTAGCCCGCTTCGCGATCAACTGAGGGATCGGCGCTGTCGGCCCGTCTCCCAACAGTGAACTTCTTTAGCTGTACTCGGGATCGCCTGATTATATTATTCGGACGCCCCTTTCGTCCGTAAATATATTTGTACTAACCGGAAACTCGAACTCTGACTCGGTCGTAACCAAAATCACTCGCCTACCACACTGAGTGCAGTATATTTGAATCGGTAACTGAGTCGCTAACCAACAACGCTGTTTAACAGTATTGCTATGTATGAAGAGTCGAACCAACTCTTCACGTATAAAGCAGCACACCGTGAGGCAGGCTCTATGCATCCCAAATGAGCGCGTCTGCTCGCTATGCGCTGGCTTTACACCGTCGATCGGGCTTCCCTAGCACGGTCGTTGCTGGACAGTCGCCTATTGAAATTAAATAAAAATTAAATGATCGATGCTGGGTCTTCGCATGAAAAATTAAGAGAAACGATGCTGTTCCCTTCGCATGTAAACTGAAAGAAAACGATGCTATTCGCATAAAATAAATCTTCCCACATACGCACTGTGGCCTTGACCGCCACAGTATAGTCGCTACGCGCTTTGATGCCATGCATGCGCGTTCGTCTGCTCAACGGCTGTTTAAGGCGGATGTATGGTTAGTTTTCGCTCTGCTGCTGTTGAAATCGGCTATAGATGCTGACCTTTCGATAGTCAAAGCGTGGGCCCTGTAGTGTTCGCGATTATATGTACATTACTGCGTATATATATCGACATATCGATATATATAAAAGTATATATACTTTCCTGTAGTCGATGTCCATACACTCGGCTCCATGAAATCTACTATATCAACTGTCTTGCACAGGCGATGTATTATGACGCAATAAAGTGACGTCATCCTCCTCCCATTATTGCAATTATAATTATAGTTGATAGATTTCAACGCGTCGCTCGCGTCTGTAGACATGGCCTATACGAGAGTACATATACTTACCCGCGTGCGAAAGTTAAATCTACTATATATTATAACTATAAAATCGACAGTTAAATGTACTATCTATTATATATAATCGACACGATTTACCTTACACAGGTAAGGTATATAATTATAATTAAAACTAGCCGAAGTCCACAGACGCGGGTCTATGAAATCTAATATCGACGAGCTGTCAACGGTCTTGCACAGGCGATGTATTATGACGTAATAATGTGACGTCATCCTCTTATTATTGCAATGACATGCGTTGAATTATATTTAATGGACACGCGTCTATGGACTTCGGCTAGAAGAAATTATAATTATATACCTTACCTGTGTAAGGTATATCGTGTCGAATATATGTAATAGATAGTACATTTATATGTCGATTATATTATTATAATAGATAGTAGATTAAACTTTCGCAAGCGGGTAAGTATGTATAATTTCGAATAGCAGATGTCCATAGACCCGGCACTATGAAATCTACTATAGTGGAGCTCCCAACTATCGTGTGCAGAGCAGAGGTATTATGACGCAATAATGACGTAATCGTCCTATCATTGCAGTTACCTGTGTTTAAACTAGCGATCGATTATATATGGATGTAGGCCTACACACGCGCAGAAAGTAAGTGATATATACTTTCTTCCACACGTATATAATGATAATAATACTAATGATGATGATAATCATGATAATAATGATAATCTGTATTAAACTTAGAGTGAGAAGTAAGCATTCAGTAAGATTACATAGTCGTTTCTCGCGTATATATGCTGTCGTTCATGCGATTATCTAGTGTCTGTGTACGCATGTGAAAGTATATATACGTTAAGCTATACGCGC
>OY744613.1:37891233-38221233 GCA_963556255.1 Allolobophora icterica
AACTAGTGAACATGTAAGGAAGTAGGTTGGTATATTAGTAAGTTAGTTAGTAAGTAAGTGAGTAAGTAAGTAAGTAAGGAAGGAAGCAAGTAGCTAAAGAAAGAAGCAAGCAGGCCACTCACCAAGGAAAGGAAGATGCTCGATGAGCGGACAGATACACGGGCAGACAGTTCTGAAACATCGACGTCCTGCAACCGAACAGGCTGTTTCCACAAATACAGTTCCAAGCGCAGTCGACGTCGAACCTCAGATCCTGGATAACAGATACAGTGAAGGAATAAGCATATAAGTATAACTGAAATGTCCTACAAAATATGTACACTCACGCGCTCTTCAAATATAGTATAGTCGTTACGCGCTTTGATGCCATGCATGCACGTTCGTCTGCTCAACGGCTGTTTAAGGCGGATGTATGGTTAGTTTTCGCTCTGCAGCTGCTGAAATCGGCTGTAGATGCTGACCTTTCGATAGTCAAAGCGTGGGCTCTGTAGTCTTCGCGGTTATATGTACAGTACTGCGTATAATTATATCGATATATCGATATATATGACAGTATATACACTTTCCTCTAGGAGATTTCCACAACGAAATCTACTATCGTGGAGCTGTCAACTGTCTTGCACAGCCGATGTACTATGACGCAATAATGTGACGTCATCCTCCTCCCATTATTGCAATTATATAATTATAGTTGATATATTTCAACGAGGCGCTTTCTGTAGACATGGCCTATACGAAAGTACATAATATACTTACCCGCGTGCGATAGTTAAATCTACAATATAATATTGTAAATATATAATCAACAGATAAATGTACTATCTATTATATATAATACACACGATATACCTTACACAGGTAAGGTATATAATTATACTTTCCTCTAGCCGATGTCCATAGACGCGGGTCTATGAAATCTACTATTGTCGAGCTGTCAACTGTCTTGCACAGGCGATGTATTATGACGCAATAATGAGACGTCATCCTCCTCCGATTATTGCAATTACATGTGTTGAAACTAGCGATCGATTATATATAATGGACGCGCGTCTATGGACATCGGCTAGAAGAAATTTTAATTATATACCTTACCTGTGTAAGGTATATAGACGGGGGCATTCGTATTACGGTGTCAGAGGTGAAATTCTTGGATCGCTGTAAGACGATCTGAACATTAGAAAAATTGACAAGCAGAATTATAGACGGCCATATTCCTTTAAATTTTACTTTCTTCCACCCAAAAAATCAGTTTTGTTCGCAGTTTTTACTTGTAATCGTAATCTCACGATTACTTCAATGCCCACAAAAGCTATGGGTCGCGGTAACCAGATTATTCATAGGCGCTCAGTCAAACAAAATCTATAGGCAGGGGTCAGAGTGCAAAGAAGTCAGGCAGGCCTGCATGGCAGGCAGTCAGACGGCTACGGTAGATGGAGTTTAGAATTGAAGCGGTGAGGGAGGCAAGTGGAAGAGGAGGAAGCAGGTTAAGATCTGTGAAAGAGCAGTGTTTTATGATTTAAGTGAAAGCCATGTGGAGAGATGACAAGAGGTAAGGTTTTGGTGAGTTCGTAGGAAGGATCTGATATTTGTCGTAATTCTGGAGAGAGTTTATTCAAGAGAAGCAGAACAGCTATGACTATAAAGCGATTTGCAAATTTTAGCGATGAGGTGACGGAAGGGCGAAGTGTTAGGGCGGATGAGGAGCGGGTTGAGCGGTGTAGTTGGACTGTGAATAACTGACGAAGACAGGAGGCTCATGCATGTGAGGATTGGAGTGTCTTGTAGGTGGGCGGGTTTGCAGTGTGCTTTTTATACATTCAGATGCGCCTACCGAGAACACCGCAGCAAGTGGAAGTGAAAGGTGTGCAAGGGGGCTTACACTTTTCCACTGGTTGTAGAAAATGACAAAAATGACAAAAAATATAGTTAGGCCTATAGTTTATATCAGATATAATGGATAATCTTATCCATCTTAGGTCTGTATGCGGCTTACTTGGCTGAGGTTGGCTCACACAATTTTTAAACACTTCCCGGGCCTCTGAGTATAATTACAATCTTCCAAAGTCCAAACTTCAGACATGGGATTGTATTATTGGCCAACATTTATTTCACTGAAATGTACGCTAGGCTGGATTCATTTCCTCTGTATTGATAAATTATTTCCTTTGGCGGTATGTAGTGCAGACCACTGTGAAAGGTTTAGGCCTACATGATGGGCACACAGAGTTACGTGTTTTTCAATGCTTTGCAGTGTAGTAATCGCATTCGGTTATTGATTTGAATAAATCAATGACATATTTATATATTGCACAACTAACTCTGGCCATGAGCGGCGATCCCGGAGGGGTTGAGGGGGACAAGACCCCCACCTTTAACAGGGGGGACACACCATACATCCGACCTCCCAAATTTAGAAGAAACACAAAAAAAGTCATCAGCGCGTGAAAAAAATTTTGACCTTTTTTGAGCAGATCAGTTCAAAACTCTTTTTTTCCCAGATCAGTTGAAAAGTGCCCCCCCCGACCTGTCAAACAAGATCGCCGCCAGTGCTCCCGGCCGTGACTGACCTCCCCTGCAAAAAATCCTGCGGGCGCCCATGCTCTCAAGTTGAGTTGAAGATATTTTGTTTTTTTTCTCGCTTAATAGTTGTGTGGGTCAAAAGGTCACATAAAGTGACATACTGCACTCATGATCAAAATCCATGTAATCAGGGCGTAACTTTGGTCTAAAAAGTGGGGGGTACCTATTTCTTACATACACGAAGCAAGGCAGAGACTGCGATCTATGGGAAGGCTCAATAATAAAATATTGACTGGCATTGAGCGCCTCTGAGTAGCCCTCTTGAAGAGGCGCTATATAATTGTCCTAATGAATTGTTTAAAAAGTGGGGGTACGGTACCCCTCAGTCCAATAAGTGGGGATACGGGTACCCCTCGTACCCCCACAAATAACGCCTCGCACGTGACATTTCGTTCTCAACCTAAAACTTGCCTCTTTCAAATTGCTTATCCACCATACGATGTCTGTCATACAGACTGATCTTCTGCATATTGACCTGATTACTATTATTTTGGTTTTGGTTTTCTATCAGTTGAAGCCTTAATTTGCATTAGACACCGGTGCAACAGAAGTTACTAATTATAATTACATTTACGATTACAATTATTTTAGGCACTGGCAATGTATCACACTTAACTTTTGTTTCACATTGTTTTCTCACAAGAACGGTCAGTTTCTGTTAGGCCTATCTACTAGTCGGCTCAAGAAAGACCCAACATCATTACAGTTGTAATTCAGTATGAAAATTAAAATGTTAAATTTCAGAAGGCTTGGTAAGTAAATGGTTTAAAAGTCATCAGAAGAGAACAGCCCTTAAGTTTATCGGCCATCCTTTGTTAAGAAACGCGTACAGTTAAGTTCAGAGGTTAAAGGATTGTGTATACTGCCCTACACGTGAGTCTAGACTTTCATCTGGTTTTATTTAGCTATTTTTAGCTCAACCAATCACGGAAAAGAATTCATATCTACTAAATGCTGACAACTTGACTGATTTATGTTGCTGTTTATTTCTACCCTAGCGGCATGTAAATATAATTTTCTTCTGTGGGATGTGTTATATAAGCTGCCCGCATGTTGTTTGGCCGCATGACACGACGTGATATTATAAGGACTTCCCAGTCTATTGTGTTAAGGTTCTTGTTGAGAGGTCTAGTGGTGGTGGAAAGTAGGTCATCGGTGGTATACCGCATTGAGCAAATAACCCCGATCATATCTGTCAATAAAATGAGGCTCCGGGCGTCTACGTTGCTATGTGACATCATAGTTCACGGGAACCAATGACACAAGGTTTCGGATCGTTTTTGTTGCCGGATAATAATGCCTATTTCGCAGTAGGCCTACACCGGCCGTCGATCGATGCTGGTCGGCGGTTTTTCGCTGCCTTATTTCTTTAAAATTTCTTCTCCCTTTCTGGCGCCTGGCTTCCCAGTGTTTTCGTCTACTAACTAGTGAATAGGTAAGGAAGTAGGTTGGTATATTAGTAACTTACTAAGTAAGTAAGTAAGTCAGTGAGTCAGTAGGCGTAAGTAAGGAAGCAAGTAGCTAAAGAAAGAAGCAAGCAAGCCACTCACCAAGGAAAGGAAGATGCCAGATGAGCGGACAGATACACGGGCAGACAGTTCGGAAACATCGACGTCCTCCAACCGAACAGGCTCTTTCCACAAGTACAGTTCCAAGCGCAGTCGACGTCGAACCTCAGATCCTGGATAACAGATGAAGTCAACGAATAAGCATAAGTATAACTGAAATGTCCTACAAAATGTGTACACTCACGCGCTCTTCAAATATAGTATAGTCGCTACGCGCTTTGATGCCATGCATGCGCGTTCGTCTGCTCAACGGCTGTTTAAGGCGGATGTATGGTTAGTTTTCGCTCTGCTGCTGTTGAAATCGGCTATAGATGCTAACCTTTCGATAGTCAAAGCGTGGGCCCTGTAGTCTTCGCGCTTATATGTACATTACTCAGTCTTGTTGTCCTCGAGACCAAGGTCTTGGTCTCGAGTGCGCTCGAGTTAGTTTTTAAAAGTCTTGGTCTTGGTCTTGGTCTTGACGTTCAAAGTCTTGGTCTTGGTCTTGGTCTCGAGGTTCAAGGTCTTGGTCTTGGTCTTGGTCTTGAGGTTCAAAGTCTTGGTCTTGGTTTTTCAAGACCAAGACCAAGACCGACCTAAAATTTTAAATTTTTCCGCGCCATTGCGGTCAATAACGGTCGCACCTCTGGCCCATAGCCAATAATAGATAGCTCTTGTCTGGTCAACCGAGAGCCAGACGAACTGAATCACAGGCAGTTAGACTTTCAGCCACACAAGTAACACCGGCAGACTGACCCCCGCGATCAGTGCGCAGGGCAGGCGCCAAAGATCTGGGCCACAGTTACACTCCTCTTGGAAATATCTTACATCATGCACCCTCGCTCTCCGTCTTATGGTTGACATCTTAGTCATATCGGGATGTGGAGTTGTAGGTCAAGTCCGTATATGGACCTACTCTCATACTGGTGGCCTTGATATGACTCCTCACCCTCATTGCCCTCACAATCTCAGAATGTGTGTGTGTGTGTGTGTGTGTGTGTGTGTGTGTGTGTGTGTGTGTGTGTGTGTGTGTGTGTGTGTGTGTGTGTGTGTACACACACGGTTTGGCTACGTTTGACCAGGTTAATACCAAGGTTAATCGTGTCTGATATATATGTATATATATATATATGTATATATATATATACATATACAGGGGCGTCTACACCATAGAAACTTTGGAGCAAATGCTCCATACAAGAAATGGGAGGGGGAGATCTGTCAGTGTGTGTGTGCCACCATTTTAGGGGAGGAAGGAACGGGGAGGGGGGAAGAAGAGGGGGAAAAGGGACGTTGCTCCAATGACTTAGGGGGGATAGACGCCCCTGTATATATATATATATATATATATATATACATATATATATACATATATATATATGCCTCTGAGGAATAGTGTGGATATGATTGTGATTTTTGGGTCGTGGTCTTGGTCTTGGTCTTGGTCTTGAGGTTCAAGGTCTTGGTCTTGGTCTTGGTCTTGAGGTTCAAGGTCTTGGTCTTGGTCTTGAGGTTCAAGGTCTTGGTCTTGGTCTTGAGGTTCAAGGTCTTGGTCTTGGTCTTGGTCTTGAGGTTTATGGTCTTGACAACAAGACTGACATTACTGCCTAGATATATAGATATATGTAAAATGTATAATATCGTGCAGATCTCTACTATCGTGCAATGTATTATGACGAAATTATGACGTCATCGGCCCATTATTGCAATTACATGAAGTTAAACAAACGATTATAATAGGTTAGAGGCCTATAGACAGGCGGGTAAAGTATACATACTTTCGCGCATACGTATATACGCCGATGACACTTACTTGGTGATACCTGCATCAAATACCCAAACAGTTAACTAAACCATGTGGGTAATTGGGCTGAGACAAGTAACTTAAAATTAAATCAGAGTAAGACACAGGAGATGTTAGTAAGATCCAGAAGGGGTGGGGTGTTCACGGGAAGATACTTGTCATCAGTGCTCGAAATGGAAAATTTTACGAAACGGAACGCTAGTCAAAGACATGGGAGCATTCACGTTAATTTCATAGTATTTTCCACAATAATTCATTTGACGAACCGGAACGGAACGCTAAATTCATTTGACGAACCGGAACGGCGTTCCGGTGCGTTCCGGTCCATTTCGAGCACTGCTTGTCATACCAGGTATCTATAGAGTGGAAGAAATTATGGTATTGGGATTACTGAAACACTTGCTTTTGTTAAACACATTGACCGCGTCTGTTGCAGGGCAAGGCAGTCCCTCTTTGCACTACGGGTGCTGAAAGCCCACGGTTTTAAAGGCCCAAACGTCTTTGATATTGCAAGAGCGACGACAGTGACATGTAGGTATAATCGGCTCCCGAGTCACCGAGTGATCTATTGACTCGATCCTCCTGACGCTGAGACAGAGCCTTGAGTTACGCCTATTACACAGAGACGGTGAGTCCTTACACACAGCTCTGGAAAATGTGAATCAGAACATCTTAGGCGTTGCATCCAACGTCATGCATGACCGGGCCTGTACGTCGCACGCGTGAGCCGCCTCCACTGAAGCCAACAGGTTTTACCATACTGTCACAGCCTGGATATAGCCCCACAGCGAGAGGAGAACGGATCCATCGGTCACCCAGCTGTTTACGCGCGGATTTTGTCCCTGACCACGGACCTGCTGGATCAACAAGACAATTTTCGCGTCCTTGCTGTTGCTCAGTTCCCGACCAGCCAACTGCATGCAACGGCACACCCAGCCTCTTCAGTGACGCAGCCTGTGTCTCACGGGAGACTCCTTTGCTCGGGTTCCACTCTTCCTTTTCTTTCCCGCTCTGCTTTCCGGTCAGTCTCCGTTTGGTGAAGCTGCATTTCCATTTGTGTTCATGCATTCCCAATTTCTATCAGCAGCAACATCGCCTCTATAGTTGAGGCTGGGTCGCTCCTGGCTTCGTTACAGCCACATCCTTCGCTGCTTCCTCACTCAGGTTTTCTATCGCCATTACTTCCAGTGAGACTTTTCACCTCAAATCCTTTGTCTACGGAGATTTCCAATCGTTCTTATTAAAGGCCCACTGAAGCCGCTCTGTGCCTAATTTCTTTAGTTCAAACTGCTTGTCTGCTGACAGCTGCTTCGTTTTAATTCTTAACGTTAAGGCCTGCTCCTATCAACAAGGTTAAATGAAATCTCTACACTGAACGTGGAATTAACAGGTAAAGGTAACACCTCAAGACAAGTGTTAATCACGTTAGTAAACACAAGTACAGGATTAAATCTCTACACGGTATGTCAAGTTTGCACAGGATTAGCACATCCAAGCAAGTGATAATCCCGTAAATAAACACAAGCACCAGATGAAATCTTCGCACTACACGTAAATGCGCACCACACTTAGCGCAACTGGCAATCACATCTATAAAGACGCGCAAAATATAGACCGTCAAATTCTACTTATCTTTTATACGGTTCACTTCATTTCGGCTCTCGCGGTCACTGAAATCGTTCTTAATATTTGCGGTTTAGTACTTCGATGGTTCGTTAACTGCGTTCAGTAGAGTAGAATTCCTTCAGTGGTTAGATCCTCGTACAGCAGTCCCTCGGAATTCGGGAAGAATCAATGTCAGAGCTCTCCACTTACCTAAGCCAGACCTAATGGGTCGTGGTGGGTCAGTGGTAAGTTCGGTGCCTTGTGACCGGATGGTTGCAGGTTCGAATCCCACTCTAGCCGCTGCGTACGGACCTTGGGCAAGTCCTTCACTCGCAATTGCTCGTGGCGCTTCGCCGTGAAAATTCCGGCACAGTATCAAATGCTGTAGTCGGGAGCGCCTCTGAGTAGTAGTTGACTTCGAGAGGCGCTATAGAAATATCCGGAATAAATAAATAAAATAAAAATAATGGCCTGTGTGGACAGAGTAGCATATATCGATGACATCACCGTAACTGCAGACTGTAACGATATGAGTGATCTATACAGGGAGAAAGTCTACTATTACGCTAGGCTATTCAATGTCATCGACTGCGTGTCAAATGGTTTTCGAGGGCAGCCGAGTGACTTTCGGGCGGCAGTTTTGAATTGACGAAGAGCACTCCATCGCGCCTCGTTGAACTTACACCAGAAGTTGGGAGTTAGCGCTGCTTACGAGACCCTCCTGTCGAGCGGGGTGTTAATCTACATATCGGACATGTTCAAACACTACACCTGGTTGATAGTGAGTGAGAGGAGTAAAGGCTGAAGGATGATGAAGTTATTAAGGCACAGTGTTTATGACAAGGCCATACCCTTTTTGGATCAGGTACTGAGGTCCGTTTAACGCGATGACCCGAAAGGCAACATTCGCGAAAGAATCCTATCCTTTATTGCTCGTTAACTGGAGTCTGAAACTGCTCGATGTGCCGGTGGGTGAGCTCGGCTTTGACTGCAGGTCAGCAAAGCAGAAAAATCTGAGCATAGAAGCAAAAGAGTGAGGCCGTACTCTTTCATGTAGGAAACATTGAATTTTCAACGGCAGTCAGAGAGCAATGAAGCCAAATAGCGTCGTTAAGTGGCTGGAGTAACGGTGACCCCTCACGCGCCGTCAACTTAACCAGATGGCTACCCTCGCTCAAACTTGAGTAGGGAGGTCCTCATCGCAGTCCTCGTGCGCCTTCAAGAAGACAGAAGCGAGTAAGACAGGTATCCTCTTATGGAGATAAAGTCTTTCTTTTTTGTTGATCGGGCTGAAGGAGACGAATGAGAGCGATGCTCTTGTGAGGACGCTTCTTGGCGGTTATACGGAGCAATTTATCATTCTCCTTAATGCATATTCGGATAGGGCTGAGAGAAGCAAACCTCGAAAGGTTTTATTTGCAAAATGCACTAGGCTGTGACAGGCAAGTGGAAGTGGAGTCTCAACCCGAAACGTCTTCCCCGTCATATGGCACACGCTATAGGGTTCAGAAAGCCTTCCGTTCCAGCCGTACAAGGTGCGTTGAGATGGTCCTACAGAAAACTTGGAAGCGGGATAAGACGACCTTAACCTTAGAGGACGAAGAGGGATTCTCCTCTTCTTTAAAAACTGATGAGAAGCCGTTCCAAAGATGAGAAAGGACTGGTCCATCGTTGAACTCGTAACCCGCAAAGAAGTCGTTAAAGCGATTGCCAACTTGGAGGAGAGTGCGCTGGGACCCGATGGAATAACGCTCAATGAGATGACGCTCATATCGCCGGTGTTACTGACCGCATTCTAGAATCTGTGGCTTATTTCGGGTTGTATATCCAAGACATTTCTAAACGGAGACTATACTGATACTCAAAACTGCAGGTCCGCGACGATCGGTAACTAATAGGCCTATCATGGCCTGATACTTAAGGGGCCATCCATATATTACGTATGCAAAAATCCGGGACAATTGGACCCTCCCCTCCCTGTTCGCACACGTACTTTTTTCCACTCCCCCACGTGCGTACGTACAGTTGACGCACCCCCCTAAGACCAGCTGCAGAATGTGTCAGTTACACAGGTCCGACAGCGACTATCTGCACTTTAGGCCAGATTGAAGGATGAGTAATCCATGGACTCACTGTTGAGTTATGTGATAGTTTAACAGCGTTCAGAGGTAAGGTGGCATGCAAGTGACACCTCTCCCACAGTCCTACTTCCTCTGGTAGTAACAGACAGCTGGAAAGACTGAACTCTAGCTCTTTCTCCTTTCTTCTCTCCTCCGTCAGGTATTCACCGACGATGAGGCCTTAACATGACGTCTCCACATCGTTCTATTCCTCGTTTTATCAACGGCCTCCCTCATGTTCAAGCCCTGGCCCCTGTGCCTTCAAATCCTCCTTTACATTGTCCATCCATGTCTTTGTCTGTCTTCCTCGGATTCGTATTCCCTCTACATGGCCATGTAGAGGGAATAAAGGGAACTCTAGCTCACTTGAAGGCCAATAAATTTGCGTACGTACATTATCAGTAGACCCCCCCCCCGTTCGCAAGCGTACGCAAGCACATGCATTTCGGTTACCCCTCCCCTCCATGCGTACGTAATATATGGATGGCCCTAAGACTCAACTTGTTCAACACACCGTAGCCTGGCTACTGGTTTCTCTGTTTTACCAGATTTCGACCTAGATTTTTCAGTGGATTGTGGTTTTTCATTGCGATTTCATTGTAAGCAAACATCGACAGATGTCTTGAAAACACGACAATGGCGCTGCATAAATCTTTGGATTAGATTAGATACATTCGTGTAGAAACAAATTAGGCCTCGTGGGTCCTTGCCTTCAAAGATATCTCTGGCAAACTCATGGTAACCGACTTCTTCGTTGTATCAACAAATCAAACATAGCCGCGATGAAACTCTGAAGAATTCAGAACTCTTTGACAGCAGTCATAGCTAATAGGCCTACGTCAAATACGAGCATACAATCCCTGTGCTTAATTCTGTTCGGCAAGGGATTTGTTTAAAATTGGAGCTTGTAACTAATAAAACATCGAACTCTGGTCAACCACGATACTTAAAAGCATTGCTTATTCCATAGACATCATAATTCAACCAGTTTATCTGATTATGTTTCTTTCTGTGGCCATGCCTGAAATTAGAACTGTTGTCAAGGTGAATGAGCTTCATCGATTGCTGTTTGATGCCTTGTGTAAGTTCTTATAAGACACGGGCGCGAGAGAAGCTACTAATTACAATTCGCTTGATGCTTTTTTTGAGTGCTCGTGCTGCCGACAGATTTATTGAAAAAAAAATAGATTGCTCAAAGCAGGCAGTTCGCTTGTATGTCGTGCAAGAAATAATACAACAGGACCTTGGTCTAGGGAGACTCCGCAGCCTGCCTTCCGGTCTCAAGGGCAGGGCCGTTTTTAAGGTTCCGCGAATGTCGGTGCAAAAAGTTACAAAAGGGGCCCGTGTTGGTCGAGCAGATGTTGGCTTGCCAATACGATGTAAGGCGTTAAAATAAGCATCATCGAAAAATCATATCTAAGGCGTCAAAAACTTGGTCCAGTTGCAAGTCGTTTGATAGACTGCTCTCAATTGACAAAAACGCCAAGGTCATCGTTATGCTCTTGAAATAGTTCAATTTCCTGGCACAACTTTCTGCGTCCGCCTACAACCTATGGGTTGTCATTGTACAGTGTGTACTCCGCAAAGGAATCATCTTATTGCTCGATAATCATCTCATTTTCAAATTCAAAGGGTAGGCCTATTACCCGAGGTTGAAATACTTGAATCCAAAGTTTGCTGCAATAGCAGGTCAGGCTCGGGCGTCGTTTGATCGATCTGTTGTGTCGGTAAAACGAAGACTGGTGAATCTATTCGGCCAAAAAAGGTTTCCATTCGATTACAATGTTTTGCCAAATATAAGTGAATTTTCGAACTCCGTATTATTTATACCTAGGCCTAACAGTCACAGATCTCGAGAGGGACAGCCACTTGCTAAATTTAACATTTTAACTTTTAAGCAATGTGAGCACGTCAAATTCAGTCAAAACACCGCGATGTCACGGATTCACGGTCATGTAAGCAGAGACAGTGGGTGCATGCACAGTCATAGATCTATTTTGGACTGCGGGTGGATGTTACGTACAGTACCCATGGTCGTCCGGAGGAATTTTTTAGGGGGGCGCAAAAATTTTTAGGGGACCAAAATTTTTTAGGGGAGCAAAATTTTTCTTACGTTTTTCCACAGAATAACTTTGCATAGAAAAAAACCAAAATAATGATCAAGTAAAGAGTTTGCACAAATATTCCCTTACTGTATTTTCCTCCCTCAAAGTAGGCCTAATACGAGCAAACCTACCTTCTCAGTCCAAGGCGGAATCGGTTTCGTTCAGGGACAGCAAGACAACACATATGGAACGGCTACGTAGATAGACTTTGTTCAGCGCTCACTTTCAAAAGAAAGTACCGGTACACGTAAAACCACGAAACAAACTTAACCAAGAACTTCACGGTTGTATTACAAGAACACTCGTCCCTTTTCTTCGGTAAAGTCTGACCGACTACAGAACGCCTGTTCGAGCGAAAAACAAACGACTCGACATGTCTGTTCCGTTCCTACCAAGTTTTTTCGACCTTCAAGGCCTCAACGCAGTCAACCCTCACAGTGTTCGTCTTCTCCGTTCCTGTAATTATTAATACTGCCCGACTGACTCACAAAGCGTAGTAGTAGAAGTTTCAGTTTAATAACCCGTGTGACAACAAAGATTAATAGATTCGCATTCCTCCTTCATCCAGGCTTGGAACTGGCTCCGAAGCTAGCGGGGTATATTTAAAAAGTCTGGCAGAATGTGTGCTAGTTGGCATCTAAGGGAAGAAGCTCATTACTTAGAGAGTCGCTCCAGCCATGCAGTGTCAATTATATATATATATATATATATATATATATATATATATATATATATATATATATATATATATATATTGTGTGTGTATAAATGTACATATTATAAATAACGTTCTCACTCCGCGATTCACCAGCCCGACCTGTTATCTCGCAGCGATCGGCTAAAAACAACTCAAGAGCCGCTGGTAAAGGGAATACGATACCAATTAGTCGACACGGCTGAATGCATCGGGGTTGACAATATGAATTTCCATATTACCAAGACAGCAAGACAGAACTCTATACGTTAAATTTTCAAGAATACGCCTAAACAAAGACGCCCATGACAGAACCATGTAGCAAACAGTGTAAGTGAATTAAATCAATATAATCACTAGTGTTTCCTTACACTTACAATTTTACAGAAATTTGAAGACAGACTGAGACTTGCATTACATTTAGCAAATAGCAACAAAACTGCAGAACACAATCGGCTCAGGGGCCCTCGGTGCGCCGCACCGTTTGCACCTGTGTTAAAAACGGCCCTGCTCAAGGGCTTACGAAATCTCTACTGCTTCTGTCCACTGGACATGCTTGTGGTTATGCTCAGTAGCGACATTCGATTTATGCTTTGTGTATTATGGTAACGGGCACGGCGCTATAAAAGTTGCGAGATCATATTAGATTGCTCTTGACTGTAGCATTTGCTAGTTGTGAACTTTTTGAACATAATTATTTGTCGCTTTTCTAAAAACCAGCATTATTTCCGTAAACTGTTCGTCCTTTTTTCTCACCTGGGTTCATGAAGTTTCTGTGTTATTCGAAGTACGGTATGGCATTTTGACTGTTGAATATCGATTCAAAACTTCAGAGAAACGAGAAACTTATTTTAGGCAGTTTACGTGTTTTTTTATTTGAACTTTAAGATACATACAAAATTCGTATCAAATAAGCCTGTTAGCTACGAAATCGGTGAAGTCCCCTAGGCTGTAGTATAAAGGTATAAAGGTTAATTCGAGGACAGACGTCAACAAAGGTACAGAACATCTATTTTGTTCCTGCATTTGGGGCCTCATGGGTAAATCGATTGTTCCGAAACGTTTTCCTGGCGAAAAGAGCAGCATAACTACTCATTTCAAAGTTTAAATCAAGGGACCCAAAGGTTTTGAATTATCATGAGATCAACCGTTTCCTATATGCGTACTTATAAGATACACAGCAGCCAGACTAATCGCCCGTCTCCCACACTCTGCCATATTTACACATTCATGCATGAACATCTTCACTGGCTTCCTCTTACCGCCCGCATCGAACTAAAGGTACTTATCCAGTTGCCGATCTTACATAGGATTTGCTCCTAAATACCTCTGTGACTCATTACGTCTTCCCGCCTCAGGTAGCTCCCTTCGCCCTCTTCGTTCCTCTGATCGACTTGACTTATTTGTTCCCGAGTGAGAACGGCGATGGCCTAGTCTCGTTCCTTTGTTAGTATTGGCCCTTCATGGTGGAATCAGCTTCCTCCTTCGGTCCGGGCTGCAGTAATATCTGGTGGTACTTCCACAGCTTTTCGTTGTCTTAAAACTTGCCTTTATTCCGGAGGACTTTCGCACTGGGAGCGCATCTGATTGGTGGGCACTGGGTAGAGGCGCATTATAAGTTTTGAAATACAATACAATACGCAGGCGTTATCATGAGAATGCTCTATCTTGGCATCTTAACAGGCTATAATGCATTTCCGTAACCTTGCGCGCCTTAAAAATTTTTGTAATAATAATAATAATCTAGACGTATAATATCCATATAGTGTCCGTCTGTCGGGGGACGCTACGTCACAAATGGGTTCTGTTCGATTGTGAAACATAAACCGTTGTCTTGACGACGGTGGTCTTGACGATGGCGATAACCAACGATACATATAGGCCTATAATATGACGTCATAATATGACGGGCAACTACACTAGTCAAACAACATAATAACCGATCATGTACGTCTGTCTGTCTGTCCCCTAACAAACACTATTGTGACGTCACTATACTGCCGCCTTGGCGACGGCTGTCTTGACGACGGCTATAGGCCTATAATATGACGTCATAATATAACGGGGAAGTAAGCTTAATTGTTATCACTGCAATAATTGTTTTACATACCGTGATTTTTCACGGGTTACAGCTAGTAATAATAATAATAATAATAATAATAATAATAATAATAATAATAATAATAATAATAATAATAATAATAATAATAATAAAGTATAAAAATTCCACAGTGACTGGAATGAATAACATGTATATTCTATTCATTGCAGAATATTTACGCATGTTGGGGTCAATAGAGTAGTGGTAACATCACTGGCGTGAAGTGCAGTAGGTAGCAGGATCGCCTCCCGTAACCCTCTCAAGGTCCACTCAGCCTATCATTCGCGAGATGATGCGTTTGTGAAAATGAGATGTGAAAGGCGCCTTGCAAGGCTGCCGTATAGTTAAAATTCGACTCCTGTAATAACTTGTGATCATCCGTTCATACTGATTTGTAATCATACTGCGTAATTGTCAATTTGAAGATATTAAACGAAGATTATTATTATAAATAATTATGATTTATGTACGCCGTAGCTACGTCATCGGAGACACGACTATACGAAACGCTGTTTTTCGCGCACTTAAGAAAATAGGTCAGATTCTGACCAATGGGAGACGATTTTGCACCGGACACACGCCGTTTCTCGTTCTTAGTCGATAATAGAAGGGCATCGTCTTTCGTACAATCGTGGCTGAATCTTGCAAATTCTCTGACATTCTTTCTGAATTGTAAGTAAATTCATCGACTTTGATTATGCAAACGTTGGTATTGTTGCAGAGCCGACATTTCTAGTAAAAAAAACGCTTGAGCGGTCAGCTTTATTCTTAATAGTAATGATCTGATGCCTCGCCGGCCTCATGGGGATATAAAAAGTAGCCGAACGTGACAGGATCGAGCAGCTCATCGGGAGAATGAAGCGTCGCGAGCTTTTACATCCTTTGACTCCTACCGCTGCAGAAATGGCTTCCGAGGCTGACGCTCGCCTTTTTCGGACAATTCTTAGGCCCTAGGCTACTGTTCCTCCTAGTCGACCCAGCGGCCGTGTCCTCCGAACTCGTCCTGATGACTCTTCACTCCCTTGCAAGGATGACTGTAACTTAATACTTTATACCTAGAGTTTTACATAAAATATCTATTGATTACTTATATCAACTACCTTTATACCACTCGTCTAATCTTTTTATAACTCGTGCTGCAACCATTTAGTGTGTTCAAGTTGCGTTCTGACAGCTTATATTAGTAATAAACGATATTGATCGATTGATTCTTAATAGTAATGATCTGATGAACGAACTATCACTCCTTCGCTTTCCATTTTTCTTTTGAAGTAACAAATCCTAATCATATGTAACTTATTGAATAAACGAATATACATAGGCCTACATATAATAATTATGTTTTAAGGATTTTTGTGGAGTTTGAGATTTCGTGACGTGGCGTTCATTAAGTTAACAAACGTGGACAGCTAAAAGGTGTCAAATAAATATTTAATATAAAACAAGAACGAAAGGAGCACAACTGATCAGAAATAAGCAGGAAAACTTATTAACGATGGCACAATAATAACAGAGGCGTAGCTAGGGGGGGAGCAGGGGGAGCGGCCGCTCCCCCTGAGACCATTTTCCAAGATGTGGGGCCTTTTCCACAGTTTATTTATTCAATCGTTCACAATTTATTTATTCCAATCGTTAAATTTAATTTTTTTTATTATGATCATTACAACACGATTTTCAACGTGAGTAGTGTACCGACCGTTAAAATACGGTATACGCTCTACAAGTTGGACCTATGTCTTTGTTTAGGCATATCTTTGAAAATTTAACGTATAGAATTCTCTCTGGGTAACATGGAGATTCATATTGTCAACCCCGAGAAGGTCAAATGCATTCACACGTGTCGGACTCTCGGCTAATTGGTATCGTATTCCCTTTACCAGCGGTTCTTGTGTTGTTTTTAGCCGATCGATGCAAGATAACAGGTCTGGCCGGGGAACCGGGTAGTCAGGACGTTATTGCCCTACTCAGAAGTGTATATATATATATATATATATATGCATATATATGTATGCATATATATATACACACAAATATATATAAACACATATTATTGACACTGGCTGGATCCACAGTCTCTGACTAAGTAATCAGCTTCTTCCCTTAGATGCCAGCTAACACACGTTCTGCCAGACTTTTTAAATATAGGCCTACCCCTCTAGCTTCGGAACCAGTCCCAAGCCTGGATGAAGGAGGAATGCGAATCTATTGATCTTTGTTGTCACACGGGTCGTTAAACTGAAACTTCTACTACTACGCTGTGCGAGTCAGTCGGGCAGTATTGCACGAACGAAAAAGACGAACACTTCTGAGTAGGGCAATTTCGTAGGAACTGTGAGGGTCGACTGCGTTGAGGGTTGAAAAAGTGAGCGCTGAATAAAGTCTATCTACGTAGCCGTTTCACGTGTGTTGTCTTGTCCCTGAACGAAACCGATTCGACCTTCGACTGGGAAGGTAGGTTTGCTCGTATTAGGCCTACTTTGAGGGAGGAAAATAGAGTAAGGGAATATTTGCGCAAATTCTTTACTCCAAGTCGGAAGCTGGTTGTAGTAGGCCCTAGCCTAATCTTCTAAAATAATGACAGTAGCTTCTTTTATATTATATATAATAAGCTCAATGAGTAATATAATCAAATTGATAGTGTGCTTGTGTTTAACTTCCACTCTCAGTTTCGTGGTAATTAGGCTAAATATGATAATTCAATTATTAACTTTTTTCTTTTACGTTGGCTATGCATACCAAATAACCGTAACCCTGACGAACTTAGTAAAAGTTTAATTTGAATTCCATGAAAATATAACGTCTCCAATTTTTAATATTTACAGATGGACATTAGACATTTCTTAAAGAAACGAAAATTTAACTGACAGTACAGTGACTACATCCGTAGAGTCCGAACAGCTCAATTATGCGACCACTACTACTAGTAGTAACACTACCACCGTAAAGGCCCCTCTCTCCGCTATTGGTCGATTATCAAAGCTAGAATGAACAACTCTCCAAGTTACCAATCCCGTTGAGGTTTAACCCAGCATGACGGTTGCGGATACCCTCACACTCCACGAACTTCACATTGGACGCTATGTCGACCAAGCCATAACGATGGCCAATGACTTGAAGTACAAATTACTTAGGCCCACCGAGTGTTGGACACCTTCCAAATCGTACGTGTTTCCACGTTGTGACGGGAGGGTATTTCGAAGCGCATGGTTGAAAGAATACTCCCCATGGCTAGCCTACTCAAAAATGTTAGAAGGCACCCTCTTTTTCGCTATTGGTCGAATATCAAAATTTGGTCAGGTCTCTGGTTATATGCTGGAGGTATAAGGGTTGCTTCCCTGGTCTGGAGGTACTTGCTGGGATGCGCTCCAGCTTATCAGCGGGTCCTTTTCCGCCCCATGCTGGGAGTTCATGGTAGTCGCCACCTCCGATCTTCGGGCAAATTGGTACTCATTGTGCCTTTTGCCCACTCAGCCACCATCATGCAGAACCGTGTTTTTCAGTGGTGGGCCCGACGGCATGGAACGGGCTTCCCGGATCTATGCCTGTTCCAGAGAACTCCCTCTTATACATTCTATACTCGATTGGAAACTGTCTTGTTTGGCCGTGCAGGAGTCGGGAGCACCTCTGAGTAGCCCCCCTGAGGAGGTGCTATATAAATCCTCGAATGAATGAATGAATGAATAAATAGCACAACTAATAGATAATTTGAGCATTTTACAAATGTGGCTTCGAAATTTAGTTGTGTTAATTACATGTAGATTCAAAGCATTTTTGCAACGTGAATGCCGATAATTGTTTATTTTGGTAGTTGGGGCCTTTTTTCATGTGCTCGCTCCCCCTAGTGTTGAAACCTGGCTACGCCACTGAATAATAACACTGCATGTAACTACTGTTGTTAGGCGGAAAAATTGTCCGGAAAAATCAATATTTTCCAGGAAAATTTCCAGTGTTTTTTGCGGAAAATTTTCCATATATCTCCATCAGTATAATATTACTAATTAAGCATTTAAAGCATCATAATGTTTAAACATCATCACTCACTCTAAGCTATCTTATGCAGTTACAACTGATATGTTTATTCAATTGATGGCACTGTTATTGTCAATACATTTAAGAATTAATTGCAATTAAACTTCACTGTTAATTTAGATAAAATATTTCTTGTGATTTAGTTTCCCAAAATATTTTTTAGTTACGAAACTATGAGAAAAAGAGCAATAATTGATGCAGTACTATACACATCATTTTAATACTGCAACAGATTAATCCTTACCAGGCGTATTATCCTATTCTTTTGTGTTTTTAAATATAATATTATGGGCATTGCAATTGCAGTCTGAGAATAATCTATTTTCAAATCTGCTTTTCTTCATAAGTTGCAAAAGAATTTGTTTTATTTTACTTATTTGTCTATGAGCTGTTGCCTTAAGTGAGCTGTGTATGGACTAAGGCAAAGCTGACTAATAGCTGAGCAGCTCTGACAAAATGTCAAATTGCCAGATAGTATATACTGATAGTTTATAACACTAATAACAGTCAAACTATATTATATACCATATGTCAGCGGTTCTCAACATTTTTTAGGGCTGCGACCCCTTGATAATATTTTTCAAAGGTGTGGCGACCCCCAACAATAAAATTGATTGGGTTACTCCCCTTCGACGCGTTTTTGCTACCAATACGTGTAGTAATAATAATTACATAAATATTAAATATTAAGAAACTATGCTGACAATTTTTTTTATAAATTTCTGAAGGTTCCAGCCGACCCCTGGTAAATCGTAAGGCGACCCCCATGGGGGTCGCGACCCACAGGTTGAGAACCGCTGCCCTATATCATTGCATGTATCACGAAGTCATCAACTACCAACTACTATAAATATATTTTGCTACTAAAGTCTAGAATATAGAAACTATTGCATAAAGTACAAACATGTATTCAAACAACTTAGGAGAATTGTATGAGATACTTTTCATTCAAGTGAAATAGCTATGTGACTATCTCCCATCTGTAACTGCAGCTCTATCAGCTCCATGATCATTACGTTGCACAGATACAATGCCAAAACATGTGTCATCAGTGTGGTTTCATTTTAAGAAGGAGAGACAAAACAACAAACTATGGATTGTGCAAGTACTGCAACATTCGGTATTTTAACAATGCAACAAGAATGTTCAAACACTTGGCTACGTGTGATCGTTGCCCAGATACAATTTCAATTGCAATTTCAAGACAATAAGACTTTGAGTTTGCCCAACAATGTCAGATCCACAAAGAGTGCTTTAGAAATTGCACCAATTTTTTAAAACATTTCGTGCAGCAGAGCAGACTGCAGACATACAGGCTACAAATTGTTTGAACTAGGCTACTCTAGTCTGAAGCGCTAATGAACAGTGTTTAGCGTTTATTTTAATTCTTTTAAGGTGAACTTTGCCTGCATTGACAGAAATATTGTAATAAAATGAACTTTAAAAAAACCAGAAATTTTCTAGTGTTGTCTCACTTGTCTGATACTGAAAATTGGACATGATGAGTTAAATGTATTTTTCCAGTTCTACAGAAAATTTCTGGAAATTTCCGCAAAATTTTCTGGAAAATATTTTTCTGGAAAAGCTACATTACTAATTGTAACTAATGATTTTCATTAGACGATTGCCTTGGAAAATACAATAAAGCACAGCTAAACAGATTCCAATGCTTAAATTTTAGTATTAATCCAAATGATTTGTTTTCCCTGCTAATGCCAGCACATTCTGCTTCTGTAGGCTGAAAATTTTGCAGATGGCTGTCGAATGCATAAGCGACCATCCCAATGTTGTCTGCGTTGGAAAAGGCATGAACCACAACACAGCCCGGCAGAGATAATTATGGAGACATGCAATGGATAAGAACTTATAAATGCAGTCTTTGCCAGATGCTTCCATCCAAGAATCTTTACGTGAGTCTGATTTGAATCTTAATTTTCAGTCTATTAAACGTTTATAGAAATACAACTGTTGAATGAAGAGATGCAGATATTGTTTAATCACCTAAATTCAAGAAATTGAGTTTTTTTTAAGATCAATTAAAAAAGTATAATTTATAATATCTGACTGTTTCCTGGTATGATGACTTATATATCGACTGTATAGAGGACAAACGTATTATGTCCAAAATTAATACTTTTGAGAAAATTTAAGTTTAAATTTCAAATGCACATGAAAAATATAATATAGTTAAATAATCATTATTTCTTGGCATCATTGAATACTTCTACAAATAGGCATTCAGACTAGGCAGAGCGCTGATATTATAATTATGACATGAGAATAATATAAAATGAAGCAAATTTGTAAGGAGGGGTGTCTTAAAATGGACACATAACATTTGTGATCTACAGAAATTTGATTAATGTGGACATATCATATTACACATACCACTACCAGTACCAGGTATGGTTATTGAACTTATTGTGTTTGCTTGCTACCTGAAAGGCCACAACAGTGTAAATACATAAGTTGGAAAAATGTGGACATGTAGACAAATTTAAACATTAAGTGCTCAATTTATGTTTAAATCAGACACAATTATCGGGTATTTCCACAACTCAATGTATGTTTAAATCAGACATAATTATCGTTTTGCGATTATAGAAATGTGGCTGTTGCATCAATTCATTATGCTTCCTGTTCTTTCTCAGCTTTGTCTCCCTGGCTAACTATTTTTACCAGTTTTATGCAAGAGTGCTGTTTTCCTTCTTTTGTGTATTGTTTTCCAACCAAGTCTGTACTTGTTGTAAGTATCCTGTTATTATAATGCAAACAATAATAGTATTCTAGATAACAGAGCATCAATAAATTCTTCTCGTTTTGGGATCTCAAGAGACAAAACAACAGAGAGACCAGAATGAGAATGATGAGAAATATCCATCGATGGTATGAAGCAAACTTTGCGCTAAAGTTTACCTACGGTCCCCACACAGCTAACCATTTCACCTACGGCACCCACACAGCTAACCATTTCTGGGAAAGCTTGAGCCTGCACATCATTGGCACGTAAACACGCGAGCATCCAACCAATCCACCATCGTATTAAGCCCCTGAAACATCTAATGACATACCATCTCGTAAATATAATTATAATATAAATATAGTCAGTGTGACCCGCTGTTTTTCTAAAATGGAATTACCTGAACGACAGCAATGATGTATCGTCAATATTATGCTTTACTTACTTTTAGTATTCACACTGTACACTGTCTAAAACTGAGCCCGAGATTTAGTACGATGGCAACGGTTTGACGATCTATACGGCAGTGCTCAAAAGTAAGGCACGCCATTGCTGATGTTTTTACAAGTGAAGCGGTCAGCATCCGATGAACTTACCTTTAAATATTTCAGACCGACAAGCAGCCATGACTGTTATTTAATGTGCACTCCTTAATCTGACAATACTAAAATTATGAAAGCGCAAACGCTCAACATGCCGACTGGCTCGACGCCATCTTGCATAGAATTTGTATAAATAATGACTGATGGGCCGCATTTCTCCAAGCACAAATGTTTTATGTTCATATACTACATTTGTGCTCTGTGGATTCTTCAGAAGAGGACATGCAACATTTATAACATGTCTAATATCCAAGAGGAAAGCCTTTAGCACGACATAATTATGACAACCGATTTTTTACGTTTAATTATTTAATTATTTATACTGTTGTAATATTTCCAGAGATCCTTTTATTCACACAAAATTGACATTTTGCAGTGAAGTTCTTGCACTTGCTTTTGTCTTCTTTCAGTTTTACCTCAGTGAAGCAAGTAGTGACCAAAAAAACTATTCATTTACTAAAGCAGCCTTTAATTTAAATTTTGTTACAGACTCAACTCATATATTATAAAGAATAACTGCGCCTTACTACAAACTGTAGCCTATTCTATGCAGAGGCAACACCAGTGTTAATAAGTAAGTAAACGTCGCGTTGAGTTGTTGACAGTGTTCAACATTCATTGCGGAAAATAGTTGCGAATTGCGGATTTTTTTACTTAAACCTTTTAGTTAGCAACTAAATTTTTTTTGGTTAAACTATGGCTTTAACTAAGCAAATTTTTAGTTAAATTTCATCCTTAACTACAAAAATTTGGTTAAACTAAAAGTTAGGAACTTTTTAGTTAACTATTGCCCATCACTCATAAGAAGACAGATTGACTATTATCACAGTATACTGTTGTGTTGATGCCTATCAATGCAGGTGTAACGCCTTTGGAGTTGGCTAAGTAAGGCGTAATGTTAGTTTTGCTCTTTTTCGGCCATATTGATATCTGGGCAAAGTTTTAGTATATAATTATGGTCTTTTTAAAAATTAATTTTAAGTGTTTCTAAGTTAATTTAAACTCGCATTTTCAGTGCCCAGCTTTTAATCGAGAGGTCATCTGTTTGGTCCTATGTCTTTGAGGAGAATGCAGCGATACGGTTCTGGCAGTCGGCTTAATTAAAACGACAACCATGATGACCGACGGACTCCCATCAACCGCATTCATCATCAACCACGAGACCTTCAGTAACGTAACGTTTATTATTTTCTTTATGTACTTTCAAGTCAGCCTTTTAAAGTTTCTATAAATGCATTTTATATACGTTGAAATTTTAAACCGTAGTTTACGTTGCTAAATTGATAGTGGTTGGAAATCCGAAGTTTACGTTGCTAAATTATTTCTATGTATGTATATATGTATGTATATTCGTTTATTGAGTAAACTGGTTGTCATACCGCAACCAGGAACAAAGTACATCCATAGTTGACGTCGCTAAATTATTTTCGCATGTACATTAAACGTATTTAAAGTTCTACCGCAATAGACCAAAGGTCGTCATGAAAACAGTTGTGGTTGCTTATAAAGTGGATAATGGTCCATGATAACTGTCAGGAAATGTGAAACACGTTTCCACGTCCAACCATTTCACGATACTGGAATTCCTTCAGATATGATGAAAATTGCTCTCTGCTGGTTCCGTGTTGTCGACACAATTTACGCTTAGCATGCATCCAGAGATTTCTATGTTCTGTGTATGTATTTCCTCATCATGGGGTTCACGAAATTCTTGTCATGAACAAGAGCTGAGTATGTATTTCCTCACCTCAAGACACAATACAATTTTTAGCGGTCAGCAACTTCCACCAAAGACTACAGAAGACCTGTAATAATTTAGCAACGTAAACTATGGGACTGAAAAGACGGCATTAATTGAGCAATGTAAACTACGGTTTTACCTGTTGAAATTTGATGTCTTCATTTATACTAATAAGATTTATTATATGATCAGAGTCTAATGGTGTAATATTGGGCGCATAGCGAATCGCCAAATGGTTATTTACCGCTGAATCGTCGAAACTATTATGTGAAGAAAACTTGTATCACCGAAAATGCTGTTCGTAGCGAATTGCCGAATCCCGAATTGCCGAAACTGTTTTGTGAAAGAAACCCCTAACACTTAAAATGCTTTTCATAGTGAATCCCAAATCACCAAAACTATTTCGTATGAAAACCGTATTCCCAAAAACACGGCTGTGTGCCGGATCCCCCAAATTCAAATATCGGAAAATTACGTGAGCGTTTGCAGAAAGTCATAAGGTGGTCATACCCAAAATTAAACAGATTTTCATGGCTATGTTTAAACATGTACATATTAAAGTGGTATATAAATGCATTACAAAATTGTATATCCATTTGACACTTTTCCCCAGACGGCACCCCCGCGTCAATGTTTTACACCTGATATTAAATAATATTATGATGTTTTTTATATATGCAAAGGCAATTTTTACCTCACAAACAAATTATTCGTATTTTCCTTCATAAATATAATTAACAATTATTCATTGATTTTATTAACTGGAACGCATTTGTTATTTAAACCAAGACATGATATTTTCCTGATCCATGCATATCACTTAAAAATAGTATATAGATGCATTTTGATAAAAAAATCTTTGTGTATACATTACTCTTAACACACATTCAACTGATGTATCTGGGCTCTTGGTTAGTTAATAGCCTTTAAGGAATAAGTTAGCACAGGTAACACAAAAGATTCTAGCAATCTCAGTTTCACCTGCTTGGAAACATATTTTCAATGACAAAATATGGCATTAAAACAAAACAAATATCGGATTGTCTGGGAAAAATGTCCCGCATCCCGGATGTCCTTTCTGGGACAATAAAACAAAATATGGCATAAAAATGCTGAATTGCAACAGACAGATCAGTTTTAAACTTTTCACAGGAGGTAAAGTATAATCCAAGATATTTCAATTCCTTCACCCATTTAATAGATTCTGATCCAAGGACCAAATTATAGTATACGTTATTACAGTACACGTTATTACAAGAAGGACTGACGCAGAATAACTTGGATTTGTTGGCATTAAATATTACATCAAGTTCTGCGCCTTTCTGAACACATGTCTCAATCATTTCTTGGAGTCTACACACTGAGGCAGATAGCAGTGTAATATCATCTGCATAAACAATGCACCATACATAGGTTTTGACCAATGTGGCAACCAATATCCGAGATTTCCAACGCATTTATAACCACATTCATATTTATATTTCACTTATAATGGATATGTGATTTTACAGAGTATTATTCCATTTTACCACTGAGAAGGTGTTACCAGTCAACAACAAGTTTAACTAATCTTACAGGTAATCCTTTGCTAATAAGCAGTTCAAACAATTTCATATGATTGACTCAATCAAACGCTTTCTGTGCTTAATAACAGTGGTGTAGTGGTGTAGTGGTAAAATCAGCAGTGGGTATACTGTCAGAACCCCGGCCACAAACGATTTTAAGGAATTTAGTTATCAATTCTTGCATGGAAAACTGATATGAAAATAAGTATTTCTCACAAATGAAATAGCTTAAGAAATATCAAGACCTTGACGACATCATGAAAGAATTTTTAAAAAGTTGAACGTGTTGAAAACAATCAATCCAAAGAGAATATTGAATAGTACAGTCGAATAGTACACCTATTAGCTACAGCTTATTTCCAAGTTCCAACCCTGTACAAGTCTACAACGTAGAACTGGAATTACATATTTTCCATAGTGCATGAAGATTGCAGTCATATGTTGGTACCTTGCATTGACGTGAACGTGTATCTGTGGCACCACGGTGGTTTATTTTCCACGATTTCACATACGGTTTACAATCGAACAAGGCTAGCGGTGGTCCATTGATTTTTATGAACATTATGCTACCCACAGTCACAATAAGCAAAGAATTTCTGACATCAGTTTGAATGTTATTCATCACGCTGAACGCTCTCTCACATTCACTGGAGTTGTTAAAAAACTTACATCCACATTATCACAGGCAAATGCACATTCCAGTAGATAAAACAATGCAAATTGACATTAATATCTTGCTTAAACTCTACTTTTCAGAGTGAGAGAGGGAGAGGGAGATCGGTTCTACACGTGAGAACTCTGGAAGGCGGTAGACTGGTAGGATATCTAGATCAGCTTTGAGGTGTACAATCTTACAACTAGACCATTTCTATTCATAAACTATTTCAATGTTCCCTATATATTTTCACCGTTTTCTGTTGTAAAAACAGGACACAAATAAATGAAATCATACATAGAAATAAAATAACATATAGGGATTGCCTATATTGCCCAAAACTATACAAGATGTCATAGGTTGTCATCGAAGGTGAATGGGCAGAAACACTGGTTTGCTGCAGTAAGTGACGCATTTCATCTGTAGTCTTGTCATTTCTATTTCGCACAGGCATTACACTGTAGTGCTGCAGTCTGTGCAGTCATTTCTTACATACATTGGTGTGATACTGAACGATGTTCAGCAAGCATTTCATCTGTAGTCTTGTCATTTCCATTTCGCACAGGAATTACACTGTGGTGCTGCAGTCTGTGCAGTCATTTCTTACATACATTGGTGTGATACCGAACGATGTTCAGCAAGCATTTCATCTGTAGTCTTGTCATTTCCATTTCGCACAGGAATTGCACTGTAGTGCTGCAGTCTGTGCAGTCATTTCTTACATACATTGGTGTGATACCGAACAATGTTCAGCAAGCATTTCATCTGTAGTCTTGTCATTTCCATTTCGCACAGGAATTACACTGTGGTGCTGCAGTCTGTGCAGTCATTTCTTACATACATTGGTGTGATACCGAACGATGTTCAGCAAGCATTTCATCTGTAGTCTTGTCATTTCCATTTCGCACAGGAATTACACTGTAGTGCTGCAGTCTGTGCAGTCATTTCTTACATACATTGGTGTGATACCGAACGATGTTCAGCAAGCGGTCAGTAGTGATTTGTCCATCTACATGTTTTTGTATGACTCCTTGATTTTGGCTTCTCAGCCACATAGAATATTCGATATATGGACTTGGCATCTCCCAGAGGCTCTTTCAATAGCCCCGAAGACCCAGTGATCCGCGTTGAAATAACCCTTGTGCTATTTCAATGAAAGAATTTACTTTCGTCGACTTCCGCAACAACTGCCTGACCCTCTTCATCGAAACCCCCAATTTCTATGGGGTTCCCGAGGAACCAGTTCGCACAATCGTTCCTGCAGAAATGAACCAGTCCACTGATGTTTTCTTACTAATTTCAGCCTTTTTAATAGCCACTTTCTGAGGATGGTCTGTGGCCCAATGGTGAATTGTGAAGACAATTTGTTTGTTAGTTGACTTTTGTGAAAAACGACCCACCTCATACACTGAATGCAACTCTGCAAACTTGGCAATACTACTGCTTGCCATATTAAGCCTTTTCTCTGTTATGAAGTGATGCATGATGACAGCATGTTTTGCATATCCTAGAATTCTTAACGAGTCTTCGTTGTGCACACCAGCGCAAGAGCCACCAGAAATGAGGAGAACTCAGTCCAGCTGACTGCCGAGTCGAAGTGTTGGAAACTTTTACGTCCTGTCTGACGATGTATGTTGAGAGGATTGCATGGTATTTAGTTGCTTCTTGGTTCAGCTCTCGCTGAAGGTGGATATTAATGTCTCTGGTGATGGTAACTTGAACAGACAAACTGGCAAGAGCCGCCAGAAATGAGGATAACTCAGTAAAGAACTCCGGCTTAATTGGTTGTGACTCAGGCCGGTATAGGACGACGAGTATATGACTGTTACCTCCTGAGGTTGTCTGACAACACAGGTACTCAAACGATGTTGCCCTCTGCCTAAGGTTGTTCTTTGATAAGGCGACACCTTGCGTGGCAACGATGGCAATGCCGCCATTATTAACAAATTTAACATTTCATCTTGCATCTTCTAGCACATTTACTTCCACAGTCCGGGGAAATGCTTGATATTTGTGCAGTCAAAGTCCTCGTGCCAGGTTTCAGTCAGGGCAAACACGTTGAGCTTTTCCTCCTGCATAAGCATTCTGACTTCATCAACTTTGTTAACAGAGCATATATTGAAGCAACCAAAGCGGGTCAGACTGCTATGTTGTGCCACATGTCTTGCGTGTTGTACAGGGGAAGCACTGTTATTAGCTGCCTGGTCCTGATTCTGCGGTGGTCTGACTGGAGGATTGGCCAAGATGATAATAATGCCCAAAGAGCCAGATTCAACACACCCTCAAAACCGTTCCAAAAACCAAAATGCAATTTCACTTGAAAAGACATCATGCCAAATACCTATCCAAACTAAACTTCTGACAAACGTAGCTATATTCTCCTTAGTCACCTACCAAAATTACCAAAATCTGAACCACACCAGAACACTATAGAACTCCACATCAAATGCCAAACACCAAATTCCACTATAACTATACTAGATTATTGCCCGTCATAGGACGGTTTAAAAGCAATTGAAAGTATTTTCCAATGTGCCTGAAATTTATTATGACCTTCATAGTTTAAAAATTTGTGAGAGTGCTCCTAATTCCTTCGATGAGGATTGCATATCGTCATGAGTAGCTGACTTTGGTGTTGACAAATGAAATTAAAATGGTTTGCTTCAACTTGAAGATATGTATCAACAATCCATTGTTGAGAAAGTCTTTCTGAGTTGTTGTGACGAGTGAAGAAGTGGAATTGATTGACTATGATGTTTTGCATTCCACGGACGAAAATTTGGATTGCTGTTATAGCTTCTTCTACTGTGGGTTGGTCGGGTATGAGTGCTTCGATAGTGATCGAGTCGTAAAATATAGCTTGAAAATCTGGGGACAAGTGAGTGCGGAGAGCGGCTAGTTGTGTTGGACGGTCATGCTGATCTAAGCGATTAATCAGTGCAAAGTCCTTCCATGACTTTCTCCAGGATGTGAATTCTGCCATGGTGGGAGTACCGGATAACTGAATGGCACTAGCCGGGATGCGGAGTGTAGGTGGTTGCGGTAAGGTTGGAGCCTGATGATTAATCTGAGGCTGACCTGCTTGGTGCATTGTTTGTAATAAGAGATTGAATCGTTCTTCTGAAGCACGGCGTTCTTCACGAAGTTCGTCGTGCAATCGTGTCCGTTCCTCGGCTTGCTGCTGCACAAGCGGTAATAATACGGACATGGACTCGCGCAATTCCGCTTGTAGAGTGGTATCCATGGCCGTGGGCTCCGTCTTTTTGCCGCTTCGGCTCATTGTTTTTGTGCGTAGTAGCGTATAACGTCGTCGGGCTTTTGCAAATTGTGTTCGAATGCGTTATTTATTTTAACGATGTTACAAACCAATTGTTGACTGCGCCATGTTGTGATCGATCAGATCATAAAAGGAGAGTTATATTTTATTCCAATTGCAGGAAGTCAAATATGTTCAAACTCGATTTCAATATTTTAAGATAGAGTTCCCGGAAACAGATCGATGCCCAGAGAGACTATCGCTGGAGTGCACACCCTTCATAACTGTCTATGCTAGAGTATATATTGTCAGAGTCTCCATCATGAGTTAAATCTCTCTGTTGCGAATGGCCGTTTGGGCTGCTGCATTTTGCAATTAGTGACTGTTGTCCAGTTCTGTTAGATTGTGCTGCATTGTATGATTCCCAATGCCGCTTTAGGCTGCCATCCTGATTCTCCGTAAGGGCAAAACATTGAATAAGCCAGAGGTTCTAAAAAAAATTTGCTGAAAACACTTTGGATTGTAGATTGTTCAATTTCGAATTCGTTGTAGGGTTAACTGGTCCCTTTTCACATTCGCCATCGTTGACTTCTTTCCTTAAGTTTAGTTAAAACGCATAAATTTCCTTTGTTTCTCAACTTGATTTAAAAGGTTTGCCAAGACCAGTAACAGACGTTGACTGGAAACGAAATTCCCTCATATGCCCCTTTCCCCTCATTTTATACTCTTTCCGCTTACATCTAAGTTAAGAATTGCTTCACACACAAGTAAAGATGCTAGTAAACAAACTGAAAGAGCAGCCATCCTTCCTCCTAGCGAATATCTTAGCAACTAACACCTATTTTAACCGTTATGACACCTGAACAATTAACGACATGTGTACAAACGCACTGATAATTAAATAGGGTCCGAGTGTATGCAGGCTCTGCTACTGGTCACTTGTGTACTGTACGTTGTACACTTAAATTCATCATTTACAGGCATTTTAACGCAATTAAAACAGCACAAAGATAAACAATAGCCACAATAATAAATCCAACATGACATAGTTGGCAAGACAACAAGACGAATCGCTAATGAAAACACAGGTAAAACAAAACCCTGTAGCATGAAGAAATGGAGATCTATAAATCAAGAGCTCAGAATATGCAATCGTCTGCTGCCACAGGTTGGTGCAAACTGAGATCTAGCCAGTGTCTCATGAGAGACACAGTCAAAGAAGGCTTTGGCCACATTAATAAGGCCAAACATACCGGTTTTCTCTGCTGTTGTCGAGCAGGAAGATGTTATCAGCACATGCTTTGGACACTTGGTGTGCCACGTGATCTATCTCCACAGGGTGGACCTACCGCTGATGACGAGACAGTCCCTGCTTTCCCTTGCAGCCTCTTAGGCATAAGGAACATGTCTCCAGTCCAGGCATTCTACCAGTTCTTGACAAATAAGTTTTTAATGTAACTATTTGTTCTAAGTCTACAAGCATTTCATTGCATAACTAGGAGTGCCTGTTTTACAAAAGGAAAAGTTACGTATATACCAGAAAAACCGTACTCACTTTTATTCTGCCAGCTACTACTTGAGCTTTTGATAATTTGTTTTTGTCAGATCCAATAAATTTCCTTACAGCCAGTTTAGACAAGGCTTGAGAGATTCTTAGTTTCATTCAGTTTTACCAAGGCTTTCAAAAATTAGTCATTTTGCTGAGGAAGTTACATACTCTACCGGGTGTTGGTTTACTCTTTTCAAAGCATGAACATAAGTAGTTTTCTGGGTAACTTAAAGTTTCATCATCCCCAACTATTTGTACATATTCCATCTCCCAGCGTATGAACGCTGGCATACGATGCCCATCCACCAGACATAATGGGTTCCAGTAAGAATCTGTTGCAGGATAACCTTTTCCAGTGTAGTTGCTTGTCGATCTGGAATCTCTATAAGGAAATACCTCCTACTTTCCCACTCAATGCCGCTGAATACCCAGTGGCGTTCACGGTATTGCCCTCTGTGGTCTTGCAAAAAAAGACATTTAGATTAATCTATTTTATGATCACCGATTCACCAATGTCATTGAACCCACCCAACAGTCATATGTCTGTCCATATAAAGGGCCATATCCTCACAGCAAAAATTAAACCAGTCCACAACAGTGTTAGATCATTCAATGCAGACTTTGTGCAGATTCAGGAAGCAACATGAACAACTCTTTCTCTTTTCCACTTATCTTTTCAAATAAACTTTTAGCCAAACAGTTAAATGCTGAAGTTTCTTAGCGAATGTCTTCTACCAATGAAAACTTAAGAGAGAATCATATACACCCCCTAACTCTTCTTATGTACCCCTTCCGAAGGAGTGTCCAAACATTCTCGAATTCCTCCTTCATACGGACAGCCTCGGTCCTGTTCCTATTAGGGAATAGGTGTCTGCTCCTCGTTGGGGCCTCACACATCCTTTAGCGAATACCTTACCAGTACCTCTTGGACGGGTCATGCCACAATATATACAGTTTATACACGCCTAGATACATACATATACCAAATAGGAAATGAAGTTAAAGGCCAACTGGATGTTTGAATGCACATTTGTAATAGGGAGTTTTGTGTTCATCCTTTGCAAAAGTTTACAGTGTAAGAACCTTAATCAAGTAATTCAGTCACAACCACTTGTCACTGTGTAATGACCATTCCTTGTCCTTTGGCATTTGTGCTATATAGTTATATAACAAAATGAGTTACAAGTGTACATGTACTACATAATGTCAGCTGAAAATCATGTAATTTCTTATTATAATTGATTCAAGGGGTGCTTGTGATGTCAGATGCAGGTGTTTCCATGCTTCCACAAAATGTGTTTCTGAGTGACGGTTGTAAATGGGAATGAGAACTAAGTTCATCATGCCTTGCCCTTTCAGTTTGCCAGTGGAAAGCTAGCAGCAGCAGCCACTGTACCCCTTGCTGAACATTAGTGTTTGCAGAGCAGTTTGGTTGGCTTCGTGGAATAGACCAGCAGTTTCCGTATCACTTGGTGTGTGATATGCAGAGCAGTTCTTTTGGCTTCATGGAATAGAGCAGCAGTTACCATATCAGTTGGCTTTTTAGTGTTTCTGGAGCAGTTCTTTTGATTTCGGGGAATTGAGCAGCAGTTGCAATAATTAAGTAATATCACAAATTTAAGGAGCATAGCCCCAATGGAAAGAATTAAAACATAGTGAAAGCAGTATTACGATTATCAGGCATATTTCTATATCCACTGGACTGATTGAAGCTGATATCGGGAGTTGAACCAACACTGGATGTGCGACGATTGTCCATGTGTAGATATGTTTCACTTGATTTTGAAGCACTTGCAACAGTAGAAATAGATCTTTTTACCATGATTGTTGACACTGGTGTGTGCACTTTCACCTACATCATCACTTTCGATATTAGCCTCACTGTCCTCAGTCTCTGTGTAGTCTGAATTGAGCTCATTGTCTCCTTGTGATATTATTGTTGTCCAAACCACTGCCAAATCCACTACAACTTGTTTAGTGCTGAATTTCTGACTTTTTGCCATCGGTTTGCTATGTCCCTTGTTGGTGTGACATTTTCTATATATGTTTTTCAGCGACATTTTACCAAACTAAAATTCAAGACCATTTAGATGGCCTCTCACGTGAATGGATTTAAATGGCCTATGTGCCACAGCAGTGTTTCTGCCTTACTAAAACCCAGTGTAAACATTAGCTAACATCACCAGAGGAGCAGAGTATTTATCACACTTAAAATTCAAATGAGACCTCTCGAGGATAGGTAGAGATACCTGAAGCCGTAAAAGAGGCTTCCTGGGTATATGTAAATGCAGAAAATGCCGCTTTGCGGCTTCTTGGGTTGAATGGGTTAAGGGACTGCTTTTTTCTTCTAGTGTTTCCAAAGCAGTTCTTGTGGCTTTATGGAATAGAGTAGGAGTTACCGTATCACTTGCTGTTATTGTTTCCAGAGAGGTTCTTCTGACTTTATGGAATAGAGCAGAAGTTACCGTATGATCCGTATCATTTGCTGTTAGTGTTTCCAGAGATGTTCTTTTGGCTTTATGGAATAGAGCAGAAGTTCCGTATCATTTGCCATTAGTGTTTTCAGAGAGGTTCTTCTGGCTTTATGGAATAGAGCAGAAGTTACCGTATGATCCGTATCATTTATTGTTTCCAGAGAGGTTACTGTATAACTTGGCTTTATGGAATAGAGCAGAAGTTACCGTATGATCCGTATCATTTGCTGTTATTGTTTCCAGAGAGGTTCTTCTGGCTTTATGGAATAGAGCAGAAGTTACCGTATGATCCGTATCATTTGCTGTTAGTGTTTCCAGAGAGGTTCTTCTGGCTTTATGGAATAGAGCAGAAGTTCCGTATCATTTGCTGTTAGTGTTTCCAGAGAGGTTCTTCTGGCTTTATGGAATAGAGCAGAAGTTCCGTATAATTGCTGTTAGTGTTTCCAGAGAGGTTCTTCTGGCTTTATGGAATAGAGCAGAAGTTCCGTATAATTGCTGTTAGTGTTTCCAGATAGGTTCTTCTGGCTTTATGGAATAGAGCAGCAGTTACTGTATAACTTGCTGTTGGCATTTTAAGAACAGGTCACACAGCATGGAATGGAGTTGCCATGTACTGTTTGTTCTCACTACAGAAAGGCTAATGTGATAGCTGCCATGTCACCTCCAGTGGTGATTGCTATAACGCTGTACTCAAAATCGATCTCTGGACAATCTCATCTTTCCATAGCAAATACCAAAAGTCCTCCACATTGTTCAGTTACAAGAGCCGCCAGAAATGAGGAGAACTCAATCCAGCTGACTGCCGAGTCGATGTGTTGGAAACTTTTATGTCCTGTCAGACGATGTATGATGAGAGTGGTAACTTGAACAGACATACTGGCAAGGGCCGCCAGAAATGAGGAGAACTCAATCCAGCTGACTGCCGAGTCGATGTGTTGGAAACTTTTATGTCCTGTCAGACGATGTATGATGAGAGTGGTAACTTGAACAGACATACTGGCAAGGGCCGCCAGAAATGAGGAGAACTCAGTCCAGCTGACTGCCAAATAGAGCAGAAGTTCCGTATCATTTGCTGTTAGTGTTTCCAGAGTTGTTCTTCTGGCTTTATGGAATAGAGCAAAAGTTGCTGTATCACTGGCTATTCATGTCTCCAGAGCATTTGTTTGGGTGCATGGAATAGAGCAGCAGTTACTGTATAACTTGCTGTTGGCATTTTAAGAACAGGTCACGCAGCGTGGAATGGAGTTGCCATGTACTGTTTGTTCTCACTACAGAAAGGCTAATGTGATAGCCGCCATGTCACCTCCAGTAGTGATTGCTGTTACACTGTACTCAGAATCGATCTCTGGACAATCTCATCTTTCCATAACAAATACCAAAAGTCCTCCACACTGTTCAGTTACATGTTCCCATATCACAAGTAATTGTAAGAATTCTGAAACCAATTTCCCAAGTTTTGTAATGATGTTAGCTATAATCGGCTTCAGAGCTGATCCATTCACAGAGTTTTCAATGAAATAGTAGGTCACTGTTTGTTTCCATCGGGTGCTGATATCAGACAGCATAAATACCATAGCATGTGTTGCTCTAACTCTGTGACCAGATAAAGTGACCATCAGTCGGCCAGTTCATGTGTCACATTCAGCAGAAGGTGATATGCTCATTTCATCGAGAGTTAAGGCACAGTCCTTTTCTTTATCATGCATTTCAGCAACCGTCAGTCATAACAAAGCTCTCAAATACTTCTTTCAGCAGTCCCCTATCAAAGCGAATTCTTTCCAAGGACTTGCACAGGGTACGAATTGCTGGTAATGGATATTCTTGACTAAGTAGGAGTTTGTAACCTGATGGACCATAAGCAAAAGCGCCTGTAAAGACCTCTACACAGTCTGTGTAGACCACTTGCTCCTCGATTTGTGCCATTGCTTGTCTGTAGAACCTGTATTTGATCTGGTGAAAATAATTATGTTTTTAAATTTTGCTTTCAAGTTCTGGATATCACTTTGTGATATTTTCAGTTGTCTCTTCAATCTGCGAACTTGACCAGAGAATTGTTGTATCTTGTGCATTTGAAGCTATGCAAGATTTTCAGGATGCACTTGTTTTCGTGGTGATGGCTGAGACGTAACCATTTCAACATCAGCTGCTATACCTAAGTCCAGAAAGATAGTCATCTATTTCATATGCAGTAGTTTCCTGTCCAACGATCTTATTGTTGTTCGTAAATGGCGAATATGAGTCTCTGATTTCAGCTGCGATGTTAACATTTGCCAGCTGTGTAGGTAACGCTGAAGCAGAGTAAGTTGAGAAAAGAAATCATTCAGAGTTTCAAGAAAATTGTGATTTTTGTGTCCTTCAAAAATATGCTCAACATGCATTTACTATTGTAACAGTAAACACTTAAGAAAGATTACTCTTGTACTTCTTAAGATGATGGAACAGAGCCTGTAAGGCAATTCCACATAGCATTAAGATCTTGAACTCAGTGCATTTGTGCATCACCAACCAGTGTTGGGCCTGCTTTTTTATGCCTAAATAGCATGATTTTGTACATGATAGCCTACATCAGTGAGCAGCATCTTTTTATATTAGAGGAGGATCAAACCCGTATGTTCCTTATTGCAAGATGAGCGCTGAAACCAATCAGCTAAATCATGAAAGAGAAAAGTTTTAATATTGAGCAGACATTCAGAGGCAGGTGTAACAATCTGCTGCCCTGGGCCAAGAATGTTTTGGAATGGAGCGAATAAGAATTGGACGTGTGTATAGTAATTATTAACCAAAACAGTTACATGTACTTATCAAAAAGTGAACAAAACCTTAACATTTCAAGAATTTCAGGTTACTGAATCAATAAAATGCAGTAGCAGTACTTACTTGTTCAGTAAGCATTTGTTAATTGGGTTTATTTTATTTGAAACCATAAGAACAAGGACTATATTAGGTTGAAAACATTCATTTATTAGTACTGAATTTTTTAACACAAAAATATTAGTTACAAATGAAAAATCTCCAGCTTCTGGGCAAAGCCCCTAGACCTTGAACAAGAGTACTCTCGCTTTACTCCACTGGAAATTGTTCAGATCCTCTGCTTTGTCCTCCTCCCAACCCCTAACTTTGGTGATGCAAAGTGAAGCTTCGAAACTGTTTGTTGTGATTAAAGTACAAGTGGTGTATTGGGAACAGAAAATGTTGCGGACACAGCAGTTGACTTAAGTTTTCTCCAGCCATTCATTCATGCATTTCCTCTCAAACTGGCTAGCCTTAGAATGTTCTTTGCAAAGACGACTTGTTGAAGTTGGAATCCATTTATCTTGTTGGCACTTTACCATCCATTTTTTCTACTGTCTTTTTTGGCGGGATAAGCAAAATGCCTTTCTCAGGTCTGCCTTGGCAATTTGGTGTGCTACAACGAACCATTGTTTTCACCTGTCTACAATGCAACAAAAAGATGTGTGTACACTGTACAGATTTGGCAGAAAAACCAGTGCAACACTTTCGATAGCAGGTTTCACTGCCTGCATTGAGCATCACATGCACAAAGTGCTGTGCATAGTAAGTTATCTTTAAAGCACCTGCAACGTTTTGTGGAAGAGCATGTTCCACAACCACACCAGTTTAGCTCTGGGCAGCTCTTAGCAGCATCTGGTAGTGTCATCCATAGTGGCTGCCATCAATTAACAGATAAAAACCACCCCAATCTGCAGGATTTGGTAACACAGGCAGTGTTACTAAAGCCTGACTCCTAACATATTCAGCCTGATAAATAGCACGTTTGATATGTTGAACAAGTGCATCTTGTGTTGGTGGAATGTTCTCAATGGTTCTACCTTTTTGTGCAAAAAGTTTTCTTCAAGCAGAGTTCACAGAGCTGCATTAACTTGACAAGTCATACAGGTGAATGGTAAAGCATTCTAGTATAGTTAAAAAGGTATTGGATATGAATGGAGGCAACATAGTCAGCTCATTGAAGACTCTAGTAACTTCAGTAGGCTATATGTATTCCATACTTCCCAACAAGTCTTTTTGCCCCTGCCAACAAATGCTGAAACAGTGTCACAGCCAGTGAATGCATGAAACATGGGTACTGCACAGGCTCGTTCTGGACCCAAAATACATGCTAGCTTCTGAGCAGGAATGTATCGCAGATGATGTCCTGTCCTGTCCCTAGTGCCACCCACAATTTGTGGCAAGCTATTTTCTGCTGAAAGCAACAGCTAGGACAATTACATCAGTGTCAAGAGTCTTGATCAGTATTTTGTGATTTCCCAATCCAAACCAAGTCGGTGGCATGCAGAAACATTCTAGTGTCTGCATCTTCATGTGTGCATGGACTTAGCTGAGCAATATTATCAGACTGCAACCTCCACCATTTATCAGACTGTGGCGGATGAAGATGCTGTCTGTGACGGGAGGACTCTGAGTGTAGCATGAGTCGTCCGTCGCTTGAAAGTCAGTCGGTTGCCCTTGACCGGTTGACCTGCCCGCCCGCTAGGGGACGGCTCCTACCCCAAACCTGATCCGCAGGTGAAATAACACAAGAACGATGAAGATGTTTATTCACTAAAACGCTTGTACAGCAACACCTCTTCCAAGTGACGAAATACAGTTTCCTCTTTTGTTTCTATACAGTTCCTTGTATACCTAGCTATCCTCTTCAGTCAGTCCCCTTAGATCTCTGGGCTAAAACTATCCTCAGTCTTAGACTTAGTTCTCATCCTCATCTACTCCTTTATCAGTTGACCTTTTTCGATTTCTACCCTTTGACCAACGTCTATTCATAATATCATAATTGGCTATTGTACTTCGAATGGTTGTGTTCAGTGTAACTACATTATGCTTATCCATACCTGTTATCATATTAGACAAGTTTGGGGCTAGAAAAGTAAACAAGGCTGTCTTATTGTTGTGTAGCAAGTCGTGCCAGTTACGTGGAACTGGAGCTGATTCAGTAACCTGGTGCCGTATACCACAACCACGTTTGGCACGAGTTAAGCCTTTGGGACACACTTTCGTAATGGGTCCCACACAATGTTGATGCGCTTGACATATGAGTAGGCTGTGACTCAATATATGGAATATTAAAGATTCTGCTAGCATAATCTGCAAATGTACCGACAGGTTTAGGCTGCAGCATATTTACAATAGCTACACCATCAATAACCAACCCATCTACACACATGGTGAAGTCAGCATTGGTTGACAAAGATTACTGAGATGTGACAAGAGATCAAATTTGGACCCCAGATGAAGACTACCTGCATTTGATAACGAGGGGGAACTTGGTTTTCATGCTGAAAAACTTCATCTAAATTACTATTTGACAAGCTATGCTATGTACAGCCTGGAGAAGAAGGCAGAATCATTCCTTGAAGCAGTAATCGTACATTTCACCTTTGAAGCTGTGGTAGGTTTTGGAGCAGGAAAGGACAGCTTATTGTGTTTCAGTGGCGCATAACAGGGAAACAGAGTTATTTCTGAGTCGTGCTGTAACAAACTCAGCGTACTGACACTGGCCAATGTCAAGCACTTTCCAAACAGCATCAGATGCCTCAGCTGTTACAATAATCCAGGTGTGTAAAAGTCCATTGTCCATCTTCACCGTCTTCCTATGGGTGTAAGAATATCATCACTGGCATGGTGCGTGTGTCCCCAAATAAAAGTTTGGTACTTCACTCTTCACAACAGTTCACACAACAGAGCAGTCGCAACGATGACAAACACGGTGGAAGTAAACATGTCAATTCTATTGTCAATTGAAAAGGATAAATTTGTTGGTTGACTTGGCCTCATACCTTGCCTTGAACATGTCAAGTCACAGTTTGTTTCCGAATATGAGGGTTTGCCATACATACAGCAAACAAAATGTTGCAATTGTTGCAGGTTGCTATCACTTAGAAAATCGAGAGTTGAACCCAATCTTTGAAAAACAGGCATGAAGTTTAGAAGTTTGGAATGGTTTCACTTTCCTTTTCTTTACAAAGCTGCCGGTACAGTCGCTGCCAGTAAAGGCATGCAGCATGATGCAGGTCGGGTAATGATTTAGCCAAGTCCTGTCCGATAGCTTCTGCTGTTCCATGAATGTTTATCAGGCACCTTTTTTCCTGTACTTATGTCCATAAACAATGGTTGGGTTATGCAGACAAACAATGGCTGGGTTATGCATACAGATAACAATATTACCAGGACGTCTGTATCAGTTGTTCGTACAATAATGTTTGTGTCTGCTTTGCACACTGAGATGCATACAGGCAATGTAATATGTCATCAGTGATGTTGAGCACCGTCATTAGGTTCTTGAATCGGTCCGTCCATTTCTTCCACCGCAGTGCTGTTGACGCTGGGTCGACTTCGGGTTGAAACAGAGCAAAATGGGGTATTGGCCCAAATTCAGTCATGCTGATATTTCTTTATAAGTTTATACTCGTCGCCAAATGTTGTATTTTAACTTTACATCATTTATTACCAAAGCAATGTCCGATATTTAGCTTATTGAAAACATCCATTGTTCAAGTCCGCCATTACCGCTGGTTCCCTGTCTTGACTCTGGTTCCCTGCTATACTACAATCCTTGTGTCAGCTTCCTCTTGAGAAGAAAAGAGATTTTGTACACGTCTGCAATCTATCTCCTAATCATCATGGCTCTCTGTACACATGCATTCATCTTCTGAAACAAAGAACATCTGACGACCTTGAAGATGCTCAGCATATTTGTCAGTCTGCCATTGTGACAGTAAAAGGTTTATAACTGTTTCTTGTTTTCGACGTTCAAGAAAAACGACTTCAGTCTGGAGGCAATTTGGTTTTCGCTCCTCTAAGCAGGTATGTTGTAGAAGATCCTCTCCTTAGTCTTTCCATATTCTTGATGCTTTGCTGTCTGTATGTGTCCGTGACAAAATGAATTGTTCTTGCTTTGGTAGACTGGTAAACACTTGAAGAGCCAGGTCTTCAAAGTTCTGTGGTAAATGTCCAAAAGTCTGGAAATATGCTTTTCCATCCATTGTATATGTATATGTTCATGATTCAGTTACTGGATTTTCTGGGGAATGATTGCTCCTCTAGATGGTGTAATCATTTAGACTTGTCGGTATTAAGAAGACCTCCATCCACCGTTGCCAAAGACCATGGTACTGGTCCTATCGGGTATCTAAAGAGTTTTGCTATGCTGATGTCATGTTGCTGTGAGAGCATTAACAGTTGACCCAACAAGTTCCTTTCAGCTTTAATCTGCACTAACTTTTTTGTGTGCTTGTTAAAGTCTTTTTTGCTGCTAGGGATTTGAAAGTCTGCAGTCTGTTATTTCATGGGATTTTTTCATGGGATCATGAAATTTTACTATTTTGTCCACTAGCAGAGATTGGATGAATGTGTTAGTTGCCTTTTCTCCAATTTCTGAACATCTTTAGAGGTTATCACACACTTTTTCTGTGGCCGGTGTACCAGACAAAAGACTGAAAGGCAATTTTCTTGGTCACCATCCATTCGAAAAGGATTAATAAATTGACCGAATGCTGTGATGATATTATTTACCTCAGTGTTACTTTTTATAATTTCTGACTTTCTTGTTGTCTTGTGAGCATCGTTTTCATCAGAGGAGAGGTCAAAAGCTCGGTTGAATGTCGCATATGTGGCTCTGGTCAGGCACCATCAATAGTAGGCCCTGACTTTTCGACTAAATCCAGTGACACCACCTGGAGTTTTAGCTGATCGATTAATTGTTTCTTCTATGGTGATGTCAATTGAATTTCTACTACGTCGATCGTGCAGCACTCAGGCGGTTGTTTTCCAGTAACTGTTGGGCTTCTGGCTGAGATTGCAAGAGATTCTTCAATTGTGTGCAATACAACAGGAGATAACGATCATAAAACACTTGGTGACACATGCACCCTTAGGCTGTGAGGTTGGTGTCAGCTTTACCATAAAAACAGCCTTTAAATGACGAGACATTGCTGCTCCATGAATACCTGTTGAAATTGTTCATTAGAAATACTTTGAATCTATTTCATTAAAGATCTTCAGCAGAAACATTGCTTACACCCGACAGCAGGTTTTTAAACAAAACTTTTGACTTGGACTTTTTTGGATGAAAATTTCCTTGTATAATTATCACTTACCCATGCATTGACTCGAATGTATTGTGACAAACTGGTTGACTCTCCAACATGTAGAAAGTCCACTGATGTTTTCGTTTGGTCTGCTTTTGATGAGGTCGTTGAGTCTTTTTGGTGACACGTGTTGTGCATGATAGCATCCCAGGAAGCACCAGAAACTGAGCACCAGAGACTGATAAAGGGGTTCCATTTCTAATATTCATACTTAATTATATAATTTGTCGCACCAGAAATGCATGCAAATTTATTTTCTCTCACCACTGAGAGTTTGTAGTAAGTCTAATTCTAAAAACATAGCCTATCCTCAATTCAGTTGATTTGTGCATTGACTGAATTTCGAACTCGGCATTCCACATGTGTAAGCTGAGAGCAATCCTTCAGAGGTTGCAATGGCCACAGAGATACACACCTCCATATCTGAATAACGTAATTATTCGTGTAGTTAATCCAAATCCACAGAGAGAAATTATTTGTGATGGGTAGGAAGCCGTAACTGAATGAATATTCCTGTGTGCCGTAACATTATGCAATTTTCAGGCAGACTAACAAACAATACAAGGCTCCCATTTCTTCTTGTGAAGCTTGGTGGCAGCTCAGATGGAATATTTTCAAAGACTTTTCTTTAGTTCTTGGAATGGAGATACTCATTGGTTCTAAATAGTGCTGCCTCTCGATTAAAATTTTTAATCTCAGTTAATTGATCGATTAAAATTTTTAATCGCAAGTTAACTGCAAATTAATCGCACTTTAGTGAAGTGAATAACATTCTTTGTTATTACTATGAGTACATGTATTGTTCAATCTTCAGCATAAGCTTCATTTTTCTAATCTTATAATAATCTGATAATCACACTTTTTAATGTTTGTCATCTTTCATGTCTAAATAAGTAGTAATCATTTGACTTTTACCAAACTTCAAAATAATCATCACTAGAGAAAATACACAAGTCGTTAATGTTTCAGTCATAGTTCCAGTACAAATCTACACAGTCATAAACTCTTTTCAAATGAATTCTGTATTATTTTAAGAGTTTATTATTTCATGTGAAGCCAGTTATTTAAAAGCAAACTAGCTTGTTCACATTGCCCGGATCAAGCGATGCTCTTTTCTTGTAACTATGTGTCCCGACAAGGAAAACAATCTTTCGCAAGGTACTGTTGTAGCTGGCGAGGATAGATACTTCTGGGCTAGTCTTGCCAAAAGTGGGTGGGCTCCAGCATGTAAGCTCCACCATTTTAGTGGACATGCATCGCTGTCAACGTTTGCTTCCGTCCGATATCGTTGGAGAACCGCTTTTGCATTGGTAACCTGATGCATTAATAGTTCATCTTCTGAATCCAACGACGGCTCGTAGATCCGAGGTCTCTTTCTGGGAGGCTCTTGTGGACTGCTACTGGCTGTTTTACTCTTCATGTTGCTTTCTATAAGATTCTGCACGTCCATCCATACACGATCACTTTTTCTTTTACCATGCACTTCAGATGTTTGAATCGTGGGTCAAGTACCGTCGCAACATTCAACCACAGCAGGTTGAGATTCTCTTCACGCTTCTTCCAACCAGTTGCGAAAGATTCCTTGAATCTCACTATGTAGGCGGGATCATCATCTGATATTGTCATCTCCCGAAACAGGTGGCACAGAGTTGGAAGAATCATTGAGCAGGAAATGTACTTGTCACCACCCAACAATTCTGTAGCATACTGACACAGTTCAAGATTTTTCTGCAGGACACGTAGTTTTTCCCATTCAGCCTCAGTCGGAAGTGTGAGCGCATGCTTATGTTTTGGTTCTGCAGGTGTTGCTAGAACCGTTCTTTGTTACTTGTCAACCGTTCAATCATCTGCAGTGTAGAGTTCCACCTTACTGCTATATCTTGAATTAAGCCTTTTTCTCTCTGATTTAGCTGACGTTGCTGAGTTTGCAGCAAGAAGTATTTCTTTAAATTGTTTCGTAAGAAGTTCATCTATTTTTATGCCTCCTGTAGGACTTCATGTAGGTCGTCGACTTTGATTCCTTTTTTGCCATGATGAGTATTCGGTTCAGGTGAAGGAATTGTAGGAGGAGTTCGTTGTCCCCATAATGATTCGCATATTTTCTTTGCTTAGAATGACTCGAGCTGTAAACTTTTTGTTTTGACGAATGATTTGTCCGGAATATGTCGTCAGCCGCGTGAGAGTGAATTAGACCGATACGAGCGTGTTTACAATGGACTCACAGTTAATGGACCGAGTTCAGAGGGCGTATCTCTAATGGCGCATGATGTTGATGCATTCTTTCTTTCGATAAAAGCGGTTGTCACAATGAAGATTTACTTCACACTAACCAAAACCGCAGTGTTAGAAAATAGTGCAGGTGGCTGATGACGGCAATGGAGCACTTTGATGTGCAATGCAACTTGTCAATAAGGAAGTTGACCTGCTGTGGAATTGCTTCACAGCAAACGCCAAAGATGCCAGTCTTCCGTGGGCAAAGAAAATACATTGGTCCGGCTACATTGGATCATGTGGAAGCTAAACCTGTTGAGCAAAGTTGAAACTGTAGTGGCAAAATGTTGAATAGCTGCATGGAATGTTTGGTCCAAGGGCTTTGCCTTTGGGCAAGTTTGCTGAAGCCATCTGCACCATTTCTTGATAGACAGCACATTCCTCCTGTGTTCGCTCAAGGTACTATTCCAGCTTGCAAAGCTTTGCAGCCTTTACAGCTTCTGGTAAGTTTGCAGATGCTGAAATTTCTCGATACAGCTTTTGACATATCCAACACAAATTCGTCATTGGATGTGAATAACAACATGTGACAAAAGCTCGCGTCAATGATAACGAAAGCTAATGGTACGATATCCTGACTTTTGTCGACCGTTCCTACAGGCGATAAACTGCAGCTTTTGTAGTACTAGTCGGGAATGAAGGGCAACAAAGGAAGTCTGACGGCATTCTTCTCAGAGTAATTCCAGATGAAACTCATAACTCGTCGAATATCATCAATGTGGAGACATTTTGTGTTGCTTTTTCTCCATCCAGACTTTCTCTTTTTTGGAACGAGGCAATGTTCTCAGTACCATTTTCCCGTGCTGCCAGCTTATGTTTTGAAATGCCGTAAAGAAACATGAACGTATCCCTGCACACTTTCTTGCTTTTCTTCATGAAGTAGCTTCATTGACATTCATGTTTGTCATCCTTAGCTTTTTACTGCACTCAGTAGTATCAAAATATTGGTCACACAACTTATGATGTAGAGAAGTAGCATATCTTTTTCATCTGATGTTTATTCTGCCATTTCCAATCTGCACTGCAACATTTCTTCTGCAGTGAACTGGGTGTAACAAGGTGATCCATTGGCATTGGAGGTACAGTACATCTACTCCGTTTACAAGTGCATCTACTCTGCTTACAAGTGCATCTACATTTTGCAAATTGTAAACATTTGAATTCATTTAATTCAAGGGATATCATCCAAATTCATGTTGTGACAGCACCTATATACCTATACACTTTACAGTCTGACTCAACAAGAATAGTAGAATACAGGACACTGGAATTGAATAAAATCCAATAGGAGCAAAACAGTTTGATTTGCTACTAGGAAATAATGACCGAGTACAGTAGTTGGTGTAATTGCTTTTCCAGAAAACAGTCGTGACATAATTCTTTTACTTTATTGACCAATTTTGGTTTTTCATTTTCCTCAGATGAATTTCCACATTTTACTCGTTGGCAATTTTCCACATTCTGTATCCCGCATTTTACCTCTGCCCTTTCTTATTATTTACAATTATATCAAAATTTAAATCTCTTACCTGTGTCTCTAGACCGTTACACATTCTTCATATGGATCATCACAGATGATCAAGTCATTTTTCCATTCAATTTCCCGAACAGTATCAACCTGTAGGGTCATGAGGGGCATGTGTACGCAATTTTATACTTTTCATAAGAAAACGTAAAGAAGAAATTAATCACGCCGAAAGCACTATCATAAATTGTGTGAAACACATATGACGAACAAACTTAACTAGTTGTAAGCACTTCAAAAGCATGCAATATCAAGAAATTCTAAACAGTTTTGAAGTCACTTGGTGTGCGGCCATTTGCCCCGAACATGGGGCATGTTTCCGCACGTTGTGGGGCAAGTGTCCAATACGTAGGCCCTACGCAGGCGTATAGTTACGCCTACGCCTAACATAATTCACACACAAATGTGCCGCATTCGTACGACGTACAGTCCTCATGCCACCATTTCTCACATCTGCTACACTGAATCCATTCTTCAGTAGGCGGGTTAACAAAAACTTCCTCACAAGATGGGCAAAAAATGTTATCTGCACTACGCAGGATCGAATCTCTATTTGTCTTATGTCCTTTCTTTCCTTTGTTCTTGCAAAGTCTTTCTTTCTTGGAATCGTCTTTCAGCACTTTTCGTCTTCTGCTGCTATCTCTACTGGTCTTTTTTTTGGTCTTCGTTCCATGTTTCTTCGATATATCTTTCTTCTTATGGAGGAGGCCTAGGCCTATGTTGCTCTTTTTTCTGTTTATTCTTTCTTCCATCTTCAACCGTTTCCCTTCGATTTCTGTCTGTTTTTCTTCAAGTCGGGCCTTAAATGGAGAAGCAGTAAATACCTCAGACCTCATCGAGGCTCTTCGCTTTCTGGATTCTGGATTAGCGATTTTTGGAAATGGTCTGATTGCTGACGGCGACACATAACTTTTTGACTCCGGTACATGTTCATAACCTGGCGAAGACTCGACGACTGCAGATGAATCATCAATCATTGACTCGACGACTGCAGATGAATCATCAATCATTAGGCCTTCACCAGTCAGTAGGCCTACATTTGCTGTTGCTGTTGTTGAAGTTGTGTTTTTCATAGCAGATGTTGAAGCACCGTCGCTACCGCCACCGTCAACAGGTGCAGTCGATGTGGACTCATCAGTTATGAAGCCGACCGGGGTCATAGGCCTAATGTCTGGTGATTCGTCCTGTGTAGCTGAATACGATGGTACTGCGCTACGTGGCGTGGTTGTAATTGTCAGGTTGTTGCCGTTACCAGTCACGGATGAACTTGACGCTGCCTCAGTTGTCACCGTTGCATCTGGTCTGTCTGTGAGAAGTGCCCCAACAAAGTCGACAGATGTGAAAGCATTCTTGTTCAGCGGCCATATCCCAGAAACCTCAAACGCTTTACTGGCAGCACCAATGGATGCACATCTGCTATATGCAACGTTGAAGAGCTCAGCAACCTGGTAAGGTGTAATGGCTCTTCCCGGATGCGTAGCCATCCAGCATTCTGCAGCAGATGCGTAATGGCTCTTCAGCGGACCATAAAAGCATACATCAAGCGGTTGTGTTTTATGGCTGGAATGTGGAGGTAAACTAACAACGTGAATGGAATGCTGTCTACAAAACAACACTGAAGTTAGGCTGATATGCGACGAATGATTGTCGAGAACTAACAGAACAGGATCGTCGACACTTGACTTTACTGCATTTTGGAAGTGTTTCAGCCAGTCAAGGAACAAGTCTGAATTAATGAATCCAGAATCTGAGCACATCTGTATACTGCCATTAGGTGCTCCATGAAGCAGTGCATCATGGTGCCTCTTGCGTGGAAATATTAAGGCTGGTGGAACATAATTACCTCCGGCCGACATACAACAAATGACTGTAACCGTTACACCTCGCTCCGCCGACACTATCTTGCTGACATTTCGACCCTTTTCGCCGATTACTTTTCTTAGCTTGTTCGGTACTGTGCTTAGACCACTCTCATCCATGTTGAAAATTCGTGCTGCTTGAAAATGATACTTATTATACAGATCTAGCAAATTCTTCTGATAGATGTTCCACTGTGGCTCGTTGAAGCCGATTGCACGTCCCAAGCTCATGGCTTCAGGCGTTTTCAGAGACAGAGTGCTGTTTCTTTTCATGAAGCCATAGACCCAGTCTCTGCCAGCCAAACGCGAACTTTTGTCAAACGGATGAACTATACCGTTTGCCTCTGCAAACTCGTAAGCCATTGCCTGCAGGTCTTTGAACGACAAGCCGTAAAATCGACGGCTGAGTTCTTTGCAATGTTCAGCTAACTCAGCCTCCAAGTTCAACGGAAACACCGCATGGAAACGGCCACAACTCAATGCAGCACTACCCTGCAATTTTAGAAATACACAAAAGACTTAATTCATACCGCTAACAATAATTATTCTATAACATTATAGGCCTAGGACTTCATCGATCGATAAAACTAACTTGTCAAATTAATTTAGGTAAAGAGTAGAGTATGTTTAAAAGCAGTGCACTTCTTACTTTCTTCAATCTCTTTCGCAGAGTTGACTCGTCCATGCCGAATTTCTTTGCAACTGATCGGATGCTTAGGCCGATTTGCAGATCTGCCTTTGCCTCCTCTAGAACATCTTGACCAATCGCCTTCCTTGTAGTCTTTCTCTTGTAGTTTCGTACCATTTCCGTACTATTTCTGTAAAAGCAATAACAAATCATGCATTATGACTCATCATGCGGGCAAGTGTCCGCACAGTGCATGGGGTAACTGACCGCACGGACACTTACCCCGTGACAGTTGCCCCAGACAGAGGCATATTGTTTACTAGACGATGTCTAGGCGGCTGCGAACAATTCTGGTCCGCTGCTTGCTGCTCGCATAACGGCTAATTCCTCCAAAACTATACACGCACTTACTTAAACAGAAGCAACAACCGCTACATAATAGTGCGCTATTAACTACGGAAGAAAATTTACATCGAAATTGAACAAAATTAAAAATTCTTACCACGTTTTCAATAAATTCTTTCCAAACACAAATACACACACGAATTACTCGGCAGCCATCTTGGCGTAAGACGTATATGCTGTGTGTCGCCACCTGGTGAATAAGCTTATAGCTAAAAGCATTTATGACACTTGCCCCATGCGTATACTTGCCCCTCATGACCCTATAACGGATGGCTCAGAATCTGTATCTTCATCAGGCTCATCAATGAAGTAGAATTCTGAATCCCTGTTTTCACTGCCACTGTCAGGGTCTGATTGATAAAAGTAATCGCTTATAATATTCGACCAAACAGCCGGTAACTCGACATTCGATAGGCTATGCTTCGACCATCCCTAATATTTAAGATTTTGATCTTGTAGCCTTAATCCTTGGGAAGTCGGTGTTCGCTCTATTTAGGTTGCTGTTATTACCCGTGCTGGAGCTAGCTCAATCCTCGGCCTCCAGAGCAGCGGGGTCATAGAGATCAGGGACTTCCCAGCTAGTGTTTGCCTTGCGAGCGATAGCAACGAATAGTCCATCTGCAGGACTGCCATGGGTATGACCTTTTCATAGAGGCGGCTTCCAAGAGTGGCGTTCAGCGCACAACTCCACCTGCTCTAACCTTCAGTCTAGTGAAGACTTTAAACATGCTCGATGTAAGAGTCAACACCCTACATGACAGCAGGGACTCGTCCCTGGCACTAACTCCAAGCCTGCGGAGAAGCTCCGACGAATTCCTGTCTAGAGCACCGCACCAGTTGAACACCGCAGCGCCAAGCTCCATCGGTAAGCTGTGATAGGTCGCAATGATCTAATCGATGACATCACCAGTTTTGTAGTAATCAACTTTTTCCATAAACGGTCTTGTAAGGTTACTATGATCAGCTACAATAGTGACATCAATAATGAAGACCTTGCCATCCACCACAGCCACCAGGCCAGGTTTCCTCCTGCCAACTCTAGTAGGGATAACCAGTTCCCGAACTACAAAATGTCCCTTCGCTTCCGCCCTAGCAATGATGTAGTCGAGAACCGAGTCATGCCTTGCATATCGTAGAAGGCGAGTCCTCGTACAGCTCTGTGAAATATTTGCCAGGGTACCTTGCGCATTACACCCAGTGTCACGTAATGGAGGTACAGTACGTCTACCCCGCGAGCTCCGTTCTTGCGTTTGGAGTAATTTCCACGTATCTTGACTGCCTCTATGAAATTCCCACCACTCAACAACTGGGAACCGGTACAAACCTAATTGTTAATGTGAGGAGTTTGTCTCTGCTGTCTGAGTCCTCGACCATCCATGGATGTGTAGAGCTGGGTCGCCGAGAGCTCTTCACATCTCTTCCCGTGTCTAACAGCTGACTAGCCACTTTCACCACCCTGGCACTTCTAGTCTTAGCCCCAAGGAAACTTGGTCTGTGCACCATGTACTGCATTACCGGATCTTCAGATGATTCCAGTTTGACCATCCGGCGGTCCTTAATAACTGGTATCACGTAGCGCAGTTGCAGAATCTCTAGTCCACCATCAGCTGCCTTTGCATGAAAGTATGCCGTCGGTGTGTCGTGTGGCAGCCATAGCCGTTTTCAATAAACTGTCTCACTGTACGATCGTACTGTTCAAGCGCAGCCGAATTGGTCTCCCAAGAACTAATCCATGAAATGTTTTCGGCAGCAAATTGCAACTGTGTGGTTTTGCCACTTCCTCTTTCTCCCTGAATAATCGTAACCTTATTATGTTCTACCATATCGATGAACTGATCAAAAACAGACAAAAATACGCAACAAGTTTACGAGACAAAAGTACTCGTATATTCATTCATTCATTTCAGCACTTATATAGCGCTTCTTCAAGGGGACTACTCATTTCAATCTGACATCAAGTTCACAGAGACATTCTTCTAAAAGGCTCTTAAAGGCGCTCAATAAATGCTACACTGTGAATCAAATAAAAGTGACTAGGCTGTAAATGTTTCAAATACTTTATTTCTGAATAAAGAGGCACTATATAAGACTATGTTCTCTTTGAGAGGAGATCAGTTAGTCGCTCAGCATGAAAGTCAAGAAGTGCTTTGACACTCATCAGGACTATGGTTTTGCAACCTATTGCATCAAGAGCTGGAGAGAGTCCCAGAGTGGTTCTTCACCTGGATTGCCCCTTTTATCTATGAAGTATTTCGTACTTTCCAGCGTATGAACCTTCCATAGATTTTTATCCAGGCGAACTGGTTCCTCACTCAGCGATCTTTCAGGCGTTCGAGGTTCTGTCTCAATAACTGGTGCAACAAAGACCATGTTGGACACCAGTTTTTTGTAGCTGTCCTTCTTCCTCTCACCCTTAATCGATTCGCGAGATCTGTGTGCTTCCAATTTAGCCACCTGGCGGTTTTTCATAACTGGAATCGCATAACGCAGTCGCAGAATCTCTAGTCCACCATCTGCTGCCTTTCCATGAAAATATGCCATAGGTGTGTCACTTTCGGATAAATTATCTCACTGTAAGGTCGTACTGTTCAAGTGCAGTCGAGTTGGTCTCCCCGAGGACTAATCCATGGAATATTTTCGGTAGCAAATTGCAGCACAAGATGTACATACGCTGCTGTGGCTTCAGAAGGGTGTGTTAACAGGTCCAGTTTCTCCCTGAGGAAGCAGCTCCCGTACGCCTTCCTCAGGCCTTTGGGCCCAGCCTGCAAACTCAGATATTTGTAAGCCTCAACAATGTCAAAGGGTCTTATCTCCTTATCCTCAAGACTGAGGAAGGAGCGTGGATTAATCAGCCATCTTTTTGGCTTTCCATCGACATTAATCTTTAGGGAAGCACATTTAGCTGGGTTAATCACAACCCCCTGCACGGAGACCTTTCGTAACATGGGTCATCTGGTCACGCAGGCCATCAGCAGTAGACGCTACCAGAACGAGGTCACCTAAAAATGCAAGACATCTCACTATCATATTCTCCCGTAACTCGAACCCAATAGATTTGCTCAGTCCTGCAAGCACCTCATCCATAACACAGTTAAACAAGATCACTGATAACGGGTCACCCTGTCGGGTGAGACGATGGGTGCGCTTCTTCTACCGTTCACTTTCAGAACAGTAGACGTGTTTCTGTACATGTGACATCCATGTATTCTGCCAATGGTTCAGGGACCCCAAGCCTTTGGAGGGATCTCACCAATGTATTGTGTGATACACTATCAAAGGATTTTGCAATGTCAATGAAGGCCATGGATTGAGGTCTCCTTCGCCGCAGGGCGTCCTTAATGATGGTATCAAGGAGGAATAGATTGTCAGCGCATCCGTCAACTGGTCGGAACGCCTTCTGCCTAGATCCAAAGGAACCAAACTAGTTAAATGAGTGGCCAAGATCTTATGAAAGACCCTCGTTACACGTGAGGCCATGGTAATCGGCCTATAGTTTGCCAGATCCATCAGGTCTCACCCCTTAGGAATTAGAATTGTCTCACCCATAACCTCCTGAGACCCAGACAATTTTTTCTGTTTTAAAGATTTTTTTATATTTATCCATTCATTAGGATACAATTGTAGCGATTATATTATATATAACTGTACTTTAGCGTTCGTGCCAGGAATTGAAGATAAACATTCACATCACATCTAATGTACAAATCCATTCAATGAACAACAATCGTTTCTTTAGATTTGATGCAATATATGTATATTAAATTAAGACAATTATTTCCATTTTACAAGCAAATAAACCTTATCTACTTAAAAGCGGCGTATTTAACTTAAGGATTAGTTTTATTATATTCCTTATCTGAGCTGTCGTAGAGTAAATTGTCAGACCATCTCCATAGATCGCTGTGAGATCGTATCTTGCATTGTCCCAACCATGTCCATTTCTAGGCTGTAGATAGGTAGATCTTCTTTGTAGTATCGAATTGTTTGAATCGCATAAATCCCTTCAATTATCGTAGGCGATGACGATTCAGAATACTGTACGAAAGTCAGTTTATTCTACTTGACCTTTGGCAGTCAAACAGTAACCGTAACAGTTCGATCGTTTCTTAGAACTCAACTTCAATCGAAGAACTTACAGCAAAACGAGCGCTGTGAGTGTTACTTCTGTGGCTTACTGGTGAGCACACAGATTCGATGAATTATTCGTTATTTGGCTAACGAATCAACGTTCAATTCAAAACATCTATCGTGAACGAATCACGACAGTCGCCATAACTGTTTCATGTCCATTCGAACACTGCCCCACGACATTTCATTGGTTCGCTTCTCCGGTCGCTATGGTAACGCATACGTAGTATCTCCTTCCACGTCATCATATCAACATCGGCTCAACGGCTGTTTACTTAAACTAAGTTTTATTTATATAGCACCGCTTTTTTTTAGATAAACGCCGCTCACATTAGCTATCTTATACTAAACCTTAATTTAATTATTGAATTAAATAACAAGTTATTTGATAAGAAATAGTATTCGCTACAACAATAATATCATACAATGTGTTTTTAATTTTTTTTTATTCATTTTTCTCAGAAATATTTAATGTCCCGTGTACGGGACAGCGGGTCCTAACTTTACATCTTTACCAATCAATTTCTAATTGTCTTTTTTTAAACTGAATTCTTTCAACACTTTAAATCATCTGTAACTGTTTGCAGAACATATCAGTTAACAATATGAGACTTCTTTACCATTCAACTAACATTTTAAAACAAGACTGCCGCCCGTTCTACTTAGCATCCTTGTGAAAAGCAGCAGAGCAGTTTCGGTATCCAGTGAAACACAAGTGCACTTTACAAGTGCTGCATTTGATGAATGTCTTCCCACTACAGCCTTGAAGTTTGCAGCGCATAGTAGACTTGAATGTGTCGTATTCTGGCATGTGCTTTGCACCCGATACACGCCTATGCATCGAAGGACGTGCCGATACACGACGCTTAGCAGTTGTCCTGGTTTCTTTTTGCTTTTCATCATGTTTGCAGAGTTGTTGACCCATAAACAAATAATTCCCAGAAAAAGCAGATCTTTTTCATAAGATCACTGAATGTTGATCTCTTCTTTGCTAAATTGTTCGATGGAGCATTTGCCATCAAACAATTGAAATGAACAACCACAGGAGCATCAACTAAATCTATATCAAGCTTTCTGAAGCTGTTCTTATAATGTTTTCAATTTCGCTTGTGTCATCAACTCTACCGTAATTTTTTGTAGATTATCTCATTATCATATTCGGTCTCTGCCTCAGTAACGCTATCGGCAATCCTAGCTTCGTTCTCATGGACATTAGATGAAATGGTTTCTGATGGTGAGCCAGTTGTAGAAGTTGGCAGATAAGGAATGTCTTCGTAGTCGATGTCAAATCCTTCACTTTCATTTCCAGAATCGTCGTTGGCATTGAAATATTGTCTATTAGATGTGTTAGGCTTTCATTTTTAAGTCCACATGCTTATGCATCGTTTAATAAACATGCAATTCTACGTCCTTTCTCAGTTTTATTCATCTTTAAATTGAAATAAATTTTTTTTAAAGTTGAAAATGGAAGAGTCTTTAATACACAAGCTCTTTATCTCACGTCAACAGCGTGGCTGCACATGCGAAACGTAGAATGCAGTCTGTAGAAAAACCAGGTTCAGGCATGTGACTCCATTGCTAAGATGGATTATTTAATACTCTAGATAAATTGCAAAGTTTAAGTGTTTTTAACCTTAAATTTATGGAAATCACTATGGCAAACCTTCCACATGAGGCTATTTTTTAGCAATCTGAATGCATTAACTTTCCAATGACATATTATGCATGGGATGTTCTAACAGAATGAAAGCCATAAAATACTCTTGAAACTTGTCCTAAAAAGGATTTTACATTCCCAGATAATATTTATTAAGCGCACAAACTTATTAAATTTGCTATGAAATAGGTGAATTATTACAAAATCAATTTTTTATGTTATGAGATCTTATTTATTGATATATGCCAAAACCCGACATTTGAAAAATTTACACCTGTTTGGTGTTTTAGCTAATTCTGTTCTTTTATCATTAGTGACTTATGCCTCCTTTTGCCAGATCAAGTCACAGATATCAAAGTGCTTGACATTCTTCGGTTACATGCCTCTGGCCCCCCGTGTCACAAGTAACTCACTTCATTTTCTCAACTTAAAACTATTACTAACATTCTTTATTTTTGCTCACATAAACTCATCATTATGCAATATGACTATCATGACTCAAGACGCAAAAAGCAAGGTAAAAGGAGTGCAGTACGGTGGCTGGCAGCTGGCTATGTTAGGGCAATACAGTAAGGAAGTAATGCAAGTTGAAACATTCGAACATCACAACTACTACTAGATCTGTCACCAAGTAGGCAGAAATGTGAATTAGATTAATTGTATAAAGAAACTTTCAACTGTGATTCTCTGTCAGTGTGTTGCCCAGCACAGCCTTCACCAACTGGTACTGGAACTCAATGACAAAGACCCGTGTGACTGTTTGGGCACTGGAAATCTTGAGATTACTTTATGACTACGATCACACTTAATTATACACTTGCAAATTAACTGCGACAGTACAAAAGGAAAATGTGCAAGATGATGCGAATAAACTGCAGTATGCTCAAATGCCCATTAGATTATATTTATTGTATCGTCAAGACAGAATTTTGAGATAAAAAGCTTGGATATTTGATGAGTTTAGAAAAACATACGTTAAAAAATCAACATACCATATTTTCCATTATCACCTTCAGTTTATATGCCTTCCAGCTACTTGCTGGTGCCATCTGATTTTGAGCTGCCTGCTGAAAAATTTTGCCCCGAAATGGTAGCTGAAGACATTTCATCCCTTTGTCTGTCAGTGAGTTGTCCGGCACATGCCGACTGGTATGAGAACTTAATGCCGAAGAGTATAATTGTTCTATGATCATTTACTGCTTTGAAGTGAGCAGAATTTTGACTTCTGCTGCAATAAATCCGGTCTCTGTCGATGGGTTCTGGCTCCTTCATTATTAAGTCTCTGAGTGCGGCGTCACTAAATTTTTGCTGGTACTTGTTTGAAGACAATGTCCATTGCGCCTATTTACGCTCAGAATTTAATGTGATCCTTCGCTCGATCAAACATTGTACATCATTGCGCATTTGCTCGTCGACCGCCGGTGATGACAAATTCGTAGGGTGCCCACCCCTAAAGAAACACCGCACTGCTCCTAGGAGCAGGGCGCACTGCTAGCGGTCCGGCCGAGCTACCCAGGCGGGTTTGCTTCCGGTTTAGCAGGCAATCGAGACCAGGGACTCACTCACGTATTGCCAACTTGCGGGCCGACCGCGGTGGACGGACCTCCGTACTTGTTCTGAGATGGGTATGGTCTTTTCATGAACGCGGTGCCTAAGCTCCCTCGATGTCCGTCGGCCTTGGGCCTCTCACTGTCGACCGGGTAAAGTGCTGAAACATGTTCGCGGTGTAAGTTAACACCCGGCACGACAGGAGGGTTTCGTCGGCAGCGGTTACCCCCAGCTTGCGGAGTAACCTCAACGAGGCGTGATGGAGAGCTCCCCGCCAGTTTGCACCACAGCCCCGAACACACACATACGCCCCGGATAGACTTTAGCCACCAAGTCGATGACATCAGGTGTTGAGTAGTACAACACCTTCTCCGCATATGGACCGCTCATGTCATTACAGTCCACGGTAATGGTGACGTCAACGACATAGGCTATTTAGTCCACCAGGGCCACCAGATAAGGCTTTCGCCTCCCAGCTCCGGTAGGAAAAATCGGCTCGAGGATCATCCCTTAACTCGGCTTTTGATTGAATCAGTCCAAGCACCGAGTTATACCTGTCGCACCGGAGACGGTGGGTCCTTGTGCAGCTTTGGGATATGTGCGCCAGGGTGTTCTGAGCACTGCACCCTGTGTCGCACATTATTGGCCCTGACCGCCGCCCGCATGTTGAGCGCTCAGCAGACGGCAGTAGGTTGCCCTTCACCTGGACCGCTTGAACATATTCACCACCCGAGAGGAGGGCAGACCCGTCGGTTACCCAAGTGTTGACGCGAGGGGTTTCCGGACTGGTCTCTCATCCACCTCCGAAGGCTCGGAAAAGATGGCTCGCCAAAATTTCTCTTGCTCCTCCAGAGATGGTGTCGCTTCCTCCTGTTCCCATGTCTCCTCTAGGACCATTTCAGTGCACCTCTTACGGTCCGTCTGAAGGCTTTTTGCACCCTGGCGTATGCCATCTGTCGGCTAGCCGCTTCGGATTGAGCCTCCGTCTCGCTCGCGGCCCGCCGACTCTTGGTCTGCCAGGGCCCGGAGGTCTCTTGCCTTTGGGACCTTTTCGAGGTTTGTTTACTCTGGTTCGGGTGTGACTTTAGGATGGTGGTTAGTAACCCTGCGGACTGGTCAAGCAATGTCCTTGTGGTAACAGTTCCATCGAGCGTGTCCTCCTCGACCAGACCATCAGCCTCAAGGAGCAGATGGACAAGCGGATCACTGCCCCGCTCCTCGCTTTCTTCTTGGAGGCCCTCGTTGGTTGCGATAAGGACCTCCCTTCTCCAAGTTGAGCGGGGACAGCTTTCCACATTGAACCCGCTCGGCATTTCAGGGGACTCGGGGTCGGATGGCCGATTAAGCGCCGTGGCGCGGACTACAAGGCCAGCTACCTGGTCCTTATAATCTTGCCTCTTCCGGAGTCCCTTTATAGCCTCACGGGTCCTGTCTTTAAATACTGCAACCAAGTGACTGTTGATCAGGGCCGGTCTGACCCCGGGGACGAGCAGATCAGCCTCGAGCATGGCCATACGGTCACGCTCCTCCGATGGCCAGCGAGCTTTCGCTCGTGGCAAAACCTGGTGTTCCGCATGGTATTCCACGGGGTGGGCACTGCGCTGGTGGACAGACAGACCGATCTGGATTGGTCGACATAACAGGATGGCCGACAGGGGATCTCCTTGACGTACGCCACGGCCACATCTAATCGGACCGCTTCTTCGGCCGCCCACTTTGAGGACGGTCGATGTGTTGGCATACATCTTGGAGACATACTGCACCAACGGCGATGGCACACCCAGCCTCCTTAGCGACCTAGCCAATGTCCTGTGGGATACACAGTCAAAGGCTTTGGCCACGTCCAGGAAGGCCAGGCACACCGGTCTTCTCTGCCGCTGGGCCCCCTTTATGATGTTATCCAAAAGAAAGACATTGTCGGCACATCCGTCAACCGGTAAGAACGCTTTCTGCCTCGGATCCAGTGGAACCTTCGCAGTTAGACGAGCGGCCACGATCTTGTGAAAGATCCTCGTCACACGTGAGGCCATGGTGATAGGCCTATAGTTTGCTGGATCCCGAAGATCTCCACCCTTAGGAATCAGAATGGTCTCCCCATCTGAGAACTTCCTGGGGATGTATCCCGTCAGAAGCCACAGGTTGTAGAAGCTGGCCAGCTCCTGTGGGGGTACCATCTTCATCTCCCCTAGAGTTACTCCGTCAGGACCCGGCGCACTATCCTCCGAGTCTGCAATTGCTTTCGCCACCTCCTCGTAGGTTACAGGATCCGCGAGCGACCAGTCCTCCCGAGCCTTAGGGACCGGTCTTTCATCAACCTCGGATTCGGCGGAGAAAATGGATCTCCAGAATGGCTCTTGGTCTTCCAAGGTCAATGTCGCTTCCTCCTGCTCCCATGTCTCCTCGAGAACCATCTCAGCGCACCTCTTACGGTCCCTTCGGAAGGCTTTCTGGACCCGAGCGTAAGCCATAATTCTGGCCAGACGTCTCGGGTTCAGCCTCCGCCTGCGCCCCGGTTTGCCCCCTGGGCCACCAGGTGGCTTGCCAGGGCCAGGGGGCCTGTGACCTCGGGGACCTTTTCGAGGTTTGCTTCCAACAGTTCCCGATTTTGACTTGAGGAAGATGGTTAGTTGCTCTGCATATCGGTCGAGCAACGTCCTCACAATAGCACATTCAGCATCTGTCTCGTTTTGGGTTCTGTCAGCAGCCTCAAGGAGCGTCTCTATCTGGGGAATTCTGTCAAGCCGATCCTCCCGGAGGTCATCGAGGTCCTCTCTAATAGTAGAGAGAACCACTCTCTTCCAGTTCCAGCGAGTACAGTCCTCCGTGGAGGACCCACTCGAGGAATCATCGGACTCTGATTGGCAATTAAGCGCTCGGGCGCGGGCTACAAGGTGCTCGACTTGATCCTTGTAGTCCTGCTTCTTCCTCAGTCCTTTGATCGCCTCGCGGGTCCTATCCTTAAAGATCGGCACCAATCGGCTGTTGATCTGAACTGGTTTCACCCCGGAGACAAGAAAGTCGGCCTCGAGCCTGGCCATACGATCTCGCTCTTCCGGGGGCCATCGAGCTTTGATCCTCTGCTGCACTTGGTGTGTCGCGTGATAATCAACGGCGTGGAACCTTCGCCGGTGAAGAGACAGTCCAGCCGCCCCCTTGAAGGGGCCCCTTTGACAGTCCGGACACATCACCAGCCCACGCACCGCACCCGCCGCCCTCTCGGCATTTAAGTCAGGGGCTGAAGTGTCAGCCCCTCTTCGCGTAGTTTGTTCTGTCATTGTTTAACTTAAAAGTCATTCGCCCCCGCACGCTTCGCCTCCTTTCGGAGTTGCCCCCCCGCCACGACAAGGCGCGTACGTAGGACTTTACACCAGCCGCCGTTACCTTCCGAAGATGGTCGGCCGACTGGCGCTTGGGGGGACCGTACCCGCGTTCTCTATCGCCTAGGCTTAGGCGTCCCGTATCATGTCCACAACTTCAACTCCAAATACCGAATACTTACCTAAATAAACAAACTAATCAGTAACGACAAATTATAGTAGTCATCTTTACAAATCTAAGTCTAACATTCATACTAGTTGCCAATCATTGGAAACTGAATACCTTGCACTTAATTTGTAGTGAGCACAAAGGACTTCCAATCACGGCTGCATGACTGTCAAGTTCACACATTTATTCAGGAGAATAAAAATGCCATTGTAGCATTCGATCTAATTTCCAGCACCCACATGAGCATTGTGATTTCTGTTATCTCCTAAATCAAAACAGTTAAATGAATTTGCGATCTGTGATATACCTGCTGTTGTAAGATGTACAGAGCAGCTGCTATAACTTGGTGAGCTCGTCTTGTTCTTGTCATGTGAGCTGCATTCAAGAATGAATCGGCTGTCTCCGGCATTGCAATCTTCTCTTGAACTAGGGCATGGACCAAACCACTACCTTGCAACCAGTCTCCTAGCATCTTCAAAGCTGCTAATTCAATGTGGATACACTTTCATCAGAGGATGAAATGAAAGATGAACAATCACAAGGAGAAGGTGAACGTTTCCTTTTTCATCACTACTACTCTGTCTTCACCGTATTTCTCAATTCACTTCCACTGAATCCACTTCGCCATAGCAAACAGAGGCTGGTGACGGTGATTATTGGAGTCTGCCCTGAATTCAGATGATTAACACAACCGTCAAATCAAATCAAGTCAACATAGCTTTATTAGAACTAACACACTCCATAATAATAATATATTAACACATCAATAGAGACATTGCTGATGGTTGCCCATCCGGATTAGATGAAAACATTGAGTGAAGTTTGACACCAACAACAAAAGGAAATAATGACTAGTGTAATTCTAATGGGATGCCACTAAGGGCGTAACACCCGCTGAGCTGTGGCACCCCTGAGACGCTGGCCGAGCAGCATAGAGAAATGATCATGAAATTTAGTGTATATGAACCACATTAAGTAGATTAAAGTTAACTAACTTAAGTATCTGTTTAGCATCTGAATCAGCTAGATTTGGATTGCAATGATGTACGTATAGCCAGTAATTCAGCACATTAGGTGTTCACCCAGCTAATGTTCACTGTGCTAACATCTATAAATAACATAATCAGCACACCTGCTCCACGTAACCTCCCAACCCACACACCCCCAAGATCTACCAACCAGACAAAACAAGACAATGCAAACCTTCCAACATGCAAGCCAGTAAATCTAGGCAATCCCACCTAGAAGTTAAAATACAGTGATAGGGAAATTGTGGCTTGCTATTCTAGTTCAATAAGATGTGACTTGAGCAGTCTTTTAAATATATGTAATTGCGTTATTAATGTTAATTGCATGGGAAGGGCATTCCATAATGTGGGTCCTATACATTTGATAGAGAATCTCTTTGAATTTATACGTGCGAATTAAGGTCGATAATCTTTGGCCCTACGCGTATGGTGGGAGTGAATAGTGGAGCCCGTTACAAAGTAGGCCGTCATAGAGGGTGGAAGACACTTATTATGAAACCTGTGCATAAATAGAATACATTGGTAATGATTTACTTGTAATGGGGTTAAGATTTTGTGCAGGTAAAGTTTAATTTTCGTAGGGGAGACCGGGGTTGCTTGTTAAAATTTTGTCTTTTTATGTTCTACAGCGATGGATATGCTGTCAATAAATACCAAATTTTGGACATATATAAACCAGTATGTCATGAATGAATGTGCACTATTGGTGGTAGTGAATATCTGAAAGTTTTAAGGAAATTATGGTTTTACGGGGCCCCCTCAACTGTAACAAGCAGACACTGGGGTTGAAATGTTACAATACAAAAATATTTGACACACTTCATAGCAAGCCACTTAAGTGATCTTAATCACAAAATGTATATAAAACATGATGCCCTATTGTTTTCAATAATGTCATACAATGATATGACATTACTAATTTAATGATGGAAATAAAACCAAATTATAATTTCTTAATTAAACTAAATGGTGTCCGCATCTGAACATTGCGGTGTCATAGAATTTTAGGCCTACTGTCAGTCATCTTCACAATTATGACAGACATAATAGTCTGAGCCATCTGTGCAATCAGAATGAGACCACTCCTTGCACTCTAAACATTGCACCCATGCGTCGTCAAATGTTTCTCCACAGACGAGGCATGCAGTGAGTCTCTTGTTTTTCTTAGTGCCTTTAGCATTAACAGCAGAAACGAGCTTTACCTTCTTCTGTATAGGTAGACCTAATGCAGCTTTAGGCCTACATTTTCCGTTAGCTGGCGTTCTGACAGAGGAGTTACCTGGCGTTCGCTTGGGTCTACCTTTGTTCTCGGCTAGCAAATTCAGCAAATTCAGCCGTACTTTTCCTTTTACTTTTGCGGCAGATCTCTTGCATTTCTCCTCAGCCAGTGCATTCCTCACCGGTGTGTTGGTAAGGACAGCAGACCTTCCACGCTTTCTGCCTCCAGCTTTCTGTTTGCGTGGGCCAGCGACTGGATGAGGTCTTATTGTAATTGTAATTGTAATTGTAACCAAAAACTTATTAGCGCCACTCAAATCAGCGGCGCTTTCAACCCGCATCAATGCCGGCACCGGCAAAAAGGAAAGTTTTCAGGCGTCTACGGAACTGGAGAGGGGAGAGGGCAAGAAGCTCTTGGCGGAGTTATGTTGTTCTGGGGAGTTATGTGCAATCGATCTGGTGAAGTTGGATGCGGACGGTCAGGTGATGGAGGAGCAACAATCTCTCGAACAACTTCTGCAGCGGATACCAAGTCCTCCGACGATACAGATATTCGTTCTGTTTTTCTCTTGTATGTCCTCATTACTGCTTCTTAAACGAAAAAAAACGTAACATAATTTTACTGGTTGATAAATATATAGGCCTATGTATATCTTCGTTTATTTGAAATTCCACGACGACAGACCACGTCAATGGTTAGGCCTACAACGAATAACAAAGGATAAGGAAAAATGAGCCTACATGTATTTAGATAATGTTATTTGGACTTGTGAAATAGGTAAAGAAAAGGTAGAACACTGCACAAATCTCTGTTCAAAACTCATAATTTCATGCCATCACATGACGGGGTTGTTTGTTACAGCTCTGTAACATCCAACCCCGTAGCCATTTCCAGAAATAAACATCATACCACAACGATACGCACTCTCTATTACGAATTGTAATGCCCTGATAATGCAGGCATGTTATCCTAGAATGTATAAAATTCAATAGGTCGGAAGAAGCTGTGATATTAGTACCGCTAGAAAACAAACTGCAAGCTTACCAAAAGTTACTCGAAGGTGTCGTAAAACCTTTTTTTAATCTAGAATTAACAATATTTCACCGAACGACTCGATATTTCGCTGAAAGGTCAAGGCCGAATGGGCGTATGTGCACTGTGCAGAATAATCGTTTAGTAAACAGTTGCGATTATTCCAGAGTTATCGCTACTGTAACAAACAGCCCCTGTAACAAGCAACCCCAGTCTCCCCTACTGTCTCTCCAGTGCCATCCAAAAATCACCCGAATGGCAGATTCTTGGAGCTTAATTATGGGGAGTAAAGTAGATCTGTAGTTTGTACCCCAGGAGATTTTGCAATAGGAGATATATGGGAACACAAGTGTGTAATATAAGTTGAGTAGTAACTTGGATGATAGGCAATGACTAATTCTTTTCAGTATACCAATATTTTTGGCTAATTTATTTGATATCAAAAATAATATGAGGGATCCAGGTAAATTGGGAGTCAATCATTAACGCCCAAGAACTTAGTGGAAGTCACTTGTTCAATTGGATTACTGTTTATGGATATGGTTAAAGTTTTGAAGAGCCAAAAGAGCACCGCAGGCTGAGTTGTTGAAACGACTTGCCGGTTGTTCTTTGACCAAGTCAAGAATTTAAAAGTACTCGCGAAGTTGAAGAGTTGGATTATTGCGTTCCCTAGTAGATCAACTGGGCATCACATGCATAGTTACCGACTCATCTAAATCATTTTGCTGACAGCATTTGCGTTTTGGTCTTCTGGTCTCGTTTTGAACTTTAAATATCATCAGTGCAGCCAGCGCCTGAAACTGCAGACAATGAAGACAAAGTATTTGTGTTGGCCAGCAATTTCTTGTATTGGTCTTCTGAGTGAACTGGGATGTCGGCAGATTCAGCTGTATCTGTGCATCCACAAGATTAAGGTCTGGACTCTGAAGTGCGTGGCTCAGTTCTGAAATTGAGCAGAGAATGGCATACAAAATTGATACTGTTGGTTGAAAATTTTCATCTGAGCTTATAGCAACAGAATCTAAGTTAAGTTCTGTAAGTGCTGATCAGATTGCTGGAAGTTTTTTATGGAAATACCCAAGTTTCTTGTTCAGGCTATGAAATGAGTGCCACTGATAGACAGTAGACGTTGGTAACGAGATTCCTTTTCAGCCAGCTTAGCTTTCTCGGTTGTGTTTTGTGTGTGTGTGTGTGTGTGTGTGTGTGTGTGTGTGTGTGTGTGTGTGTGTGTGAGAGAGAGAGAGAGAGAGAGAGAGAGAGAGAGAGAGAGAGAGAGAGAGAGAGAGAGAGGGGGCTTGGACCCCTGGGGTTTTGAAGAGTTTGCAGTTTATAGTAATTCTTGCATCCCCATCCCCAAAAGAAAAACTTGTCGGATTTGGAAAAATTTTATGGGTCACCTTTTAACTGTGGGGGCACCCAGTGCCACTGTATCTTTAGTAATTTTACTTGTGAATGCCCGGCCTTAATACTAGTTTGTGTTATAAGCTACTTTACTTATGTGTAAAGCTCTATAGAGTGCACTGGTTATATACCGGTACAAATAGCATACAGGCTACTTCACACCCACTATAAATTAATATGAATATGAGTTGTAATGTTAAGCACACGTCTATTTACATAACACAAGAACACACTTTCTTTCATTTCAAATTAAACAGAACGTGCACGCTTATCCTCCAGCGCATAAGCATGTGCTCTGTGGTAAAGAAAAGAATAGTAACATGGTGTAGCGGCGGGTTCTAGGACAAAATGGTAGCGGACAAAATGATATAAGGCTAAAATGGTATTGGACAAAATGGTACGGACAAAATGGTACGGATAAAATGGTACGGATAAAATAGTATAGATGTTTGACAGCATTAACATTCAAAAGTCGCATACTAAGTTATAAAGTCGCTGCCAGATAACATTTATATTGTGCACTCAGGTACGGATAAAATGAGTAAACACAGTAAAATCCTCTTTAAAAGCATAAATGAGCGATCGCTATACAAAGCGCTATTCAAAAATTGCATACTAAGTTATAAAGTCGCTAACATTTATACTGAGTACTCGCACAATATCTCCCAAATATTTAAATGGATCTCGGTTGTTGTAATCGATAACAATGGTATGAAGTGCTTCGTTGATGCGAGCGTATACTTTCTTCTTCTTTCCGGTGGTTGTTCCCAATCCCAGTTGACGATGATGAATAAGAGTGCTATGCTGCTCCTGTTGTAGTTTTCGTGCTAATTTTGTGATGGACGGATGAGCAAAACGAACAACATTGTTAAAGGCATTGTGCCAACCCTCGAGTGCCTTGCTGCGAGGGAGGTACCGAACTGGTTAGATGAGCGGCTAAGATCTGATGGAAAATCCTCGTCACACGCGAGGCCATCGTTATCGGCCTACAGTTTGGGAATCAGGATCGTCTCGCCAGTGACGAACCTATCAGGAATAAATCCAGGTAGCAGCCACAAATTGTAGGACGCTGCTAGCATGGACGGCGAAACGGACCGCAGATCCTTCAGGGTGATTCCATCCGAACCCGGCGCACTCTCCTCTGAACCACGCAAAGCTTTCGCCACCTCTCCAACGGAAACAGGATCGATGATTTGCCAGTTCTCAGGGACTTTCTGAACTGGTCGGTCATCAGGCTTAGAGGATCCTTCAAACAGTGGCCTCCAATAGGTATCCTGTAACTCCAGCCCTAACGACGTCGCCTCCTGCTCCCATTCGCCATTTAGAACTATATCTGCGCACCTTTTATGGCACTTCCTGAAAGCCTCCTGAACCCTAGCGTATGCCTGAGTGCGAGCAATATGTCTCGGGTTCGGCTTTCGTTTCCGCTTCTTGGGTGTGAGCTGAGAACGACCCATGCCACTAACCGTACCAGCAGGCGCGGGCTAACCACCCGTGCTGCTCGTCGTATCAGCGGGTATGGGCTGAGAACTACCCGTACCCCTCGTTGCGGTGGAAGCATCCCGTCTCCGCTTCGAGAATGACCCGAGCCGCTGGTCGTGCCAGCAGGCGGAGGCTGAGAACCACCTGCGTCGCTTGTCGTACCAGCGGGCACGAGCTGAGAACTACCCATACCCCGCGTTGCGGTGGGAAGATCACGTTCACCACCTGTCTTGGCGAATCTGTGACCGCGTTTTTGAGGCGCGTTTCCTCTAGATCCCTTTGGCTTTTTTGAGAAGAGATCAGTTAGTAACTTAGCATGATGGTCAAGGCTTTCCTTAGCAACTGAAAGGTCTTCGGTATCACCACTCAAAAAGACAACAGCAGCCTGTAGAGCTTCCAGAAGCGGTTCCTCACCCGGATTGCCCCTTTGCTCCATGAGGTCCCTCACGCACTGAAGCATCTCAACCTTCCATGAAGCTCGATCCAGGATCACAGGTTCCTCACCGTTCGAGTGTTCAGGGGCTTCAGGAATAGTTTCCAAGACCGGTGCAACTAACACGAGCAGCTTCTTGTAACTCTCGTACTTCCTTTCACCCTTGACATTGTACTGGCGGGACCTCTAAACATATAATTCTTATCCATTTCAAGTTGATCAATTTTCGGGTCCGTCCTCGCACGCTTAGTCCCGACCGCCCGGGCACCCAGTACCGAGTACCACTAGCAGCCAGTTAAGCTCCCCGTCACGACAAGGCGCGTGCATCAGACTTCGCCGCCCACAAATCTTAAGCCGTCTGAAAACGACAGCGATGAAGAGATGGGCAACGCTTCGGGGAGGAATATTGGAAGCGATGCTGGTCGGTTGCGAGGCAAAAGCTATGCTATTAAGCGTGTAATTTCAACACCCGCCGTTTACCCTGTGTGCATATAGCGAAGCGATGCTGGTCTGTTGCGAGGGAAAGTTTACTATTATGTGTGTAATTGTTACACCCTCTAGAATATTGGTTCCGTAGTTGAATAGCGAATCTTATCCTCCATTACATATATACCATTTTATCCGTACCATTTTGTCCGTACCATTTTATCCGTACCATTTTATCCGTACCATTTGATCCGTACCATTTTGTCCATACCATTTTGTCCGTACCATTTTGTTCGCTACCATTTTGTCCGGTCACCGTAGCGGAGCCGATATCGAAAGGAAAATAAGCTGACGTCGCGATAAGCGTCCCGAAAAGGCACATACACCAAGAATTACTACATTTCTGGTTGTGGTTCTTTGAACTCTTCGTAATGTGAATGGTATGCATCGTCATCGTGATCGATATCAGGATATCCTTCATCAACTGCCCGGTACTCGTAGCAAAATCTTGATAGTCCCTTACGCACGCCTCCTCGTCTTCACGACTACCGCAATATCCTCGGTCGACTGCCTCGTCCCCGTTGACTCTGCGAAGATAGTCGTTGAAGTAGTTTGGCAGGAATGTCCTTCTCATGCCGATGGTAAACATTCTCTTAAACGTGTCGTCGGACAAGGCGTGGTCGGGGTCGAGTATCATCCTGATGTGCTGTTCCTCTGACATTGCACACAGCTTCTCTTATGAAAAAAGGAGATGGGTCTATCACTTGCATGTGAATCGGTCTTGCTGTCGTTCTCTTCTCCTCTTTCGTCCTTCGCCTACCCCATTGACGGAGGCTCTGGGAGTCCGGCCGGGGCGGACATGTGGCATTCCTCGGATGTCGGTTCTGGTTGTGCGCAGAGCAGAGGCGCTTCACCGGCGTCCGAGCAGTTGAGGTATCCAGAGTGCTTGGCAGGGCCCATCGAACTCGGTCTTACAGACATCCTCGGCAAAGCGTCTGGGCCTTCAACAGCAAAGATTGGAAATGTTACGGTTACCAGTAAGGGTACTGGTGTTATAGAATATCCCCAGAATGACATTTATTTCATAGAAGAATACCTAACGCACTTGCTGGGTAGGCTTTCTACTCGCACTACATGTGCAGGCTACCCGGACCCTGACGCTAAGCACCGATCGACCCTGACGACACATACCATGATGCTAACCAACATTGACAATGCAGATATGAAAAGCAATATTCGGGTGACCTGTGATACTAAGACACCGATGAGTTCGATTGGGTCAGGTAAAAACATATACTTCGTCAAAACGATCCTGTTAACATGACATAAGAATTTAATTTAACTGCTCGAGCATAGGAACGTTATAAGTGACATTCTGTCGTCAGTAGGTAGGCAGCGAGGTTATTTTTGAAGCACGACTACGTTTCTGGCCTCTACACAGTAAGTCGTTGTCGTCGTCTTATTCCTATATCTTGAACAATCGCCCTAAGGCTTACCTTGGTCTTTGTCCACCCCGTCAGGGTCATGGTATCCCTCCTCTTCCATGTCGGGCAGGAATTCTTCCACGTACGGGGGCCCATCAAAACCCAGAAGTTGTTGGACTCCAGTGCTTCCCCAGCGTTCTGTGTCGCCACCCTGCTCGGCTGAGTCCATTCTTGTTGATCGTAGAGACATCTTGTCCGACAAAGTGTGGCCTGCGTCATGTCAGGACGGTAGCGACGTTTCCGGCCCATCAAAACCCAGAAGTTGTTGTCCATGATGCCTTGAAGATCGTCCGTAAACTGCATCTGCTCACCCCTCATAGGATCATTGAAGAAGAATGAAGGTGGATAGACTGCGAAGAAGTCGAGGACGGCAGGGCGATCTTCTGTTCCATACGCTCCGTCGGACTATAACCATGAAGGAGACTCCGGCTCCATATCTGTCTCACTTTCGTAGGGTGGGGACTCTGAACTTGCGAAGAACTCCAGTGCTTCCCCAGCGTTCTGTGTCGCCACCCTGCTCGGCCGAGTCCATTCTTGTTGATCGTAGAGACATCTTGTCCGACAAAGTGTGGCCTGCAACAGCAAAGGTTGGAAACGTTACGATTAATGGTAAGAGTGTTGCGCTCAACCGCTTCGACAGATGTCGCCAGCATCGCCTAGTCGAACCGGAATGGAGGCGGCATTGTTGTGGAGAACGGACAGACGACATGTACGAATAGATAGTCATATTTTAGATTATTTCGCAGGCCATTGTTGCCATTGAACACGATCGACAGAATTAATGTCGATAATTCATTTGTCACGGCTCTATTTCTTGTGTACTATGGTCTCCTCTGGTCATCAGGTGCCTTCATTCCAATGCACACATTCGGTAGCCCGGTCACCCTGTGACATCACTTCTGAAGGTCTTAATTTCACTTCTTATTTCTATTCTCATTCTTAAAATAATTGTTTATTCCACTTCTATTTGTACTGCACGAAAATCAAATGATTATTTCTCTTATTCTAATTCTTATTTACAACACTCATTAACGTCAGTACAAAAACTTGCTTTAATTTTACGGAATTAGAGTTTCTGTAACCGTTGAGAAGTCTTTCTGACGATCCAGTGTGTCGCTGATATTTCTTGTAAGAACGCAGCAACGTGTCAACATCTTCTGCGAATTTTAGTTTTGCTCTGATTTCAATTCTTTCTTCATTATTTGCGATACATTCATTTCCAAAAGGCAACTCGAGAGAATATCTGCTATCCACCATCTTGACTTTAGTTGTGGGGCAAGGACCAGTCTCATGCCAACCTCATCCCCAACATCCAGTCAACAGCAGGACATTGTTACTCATGTATATTCATATCTGAATTCCTACAAATAGTCGTTGAGTACCCGCGACATCCAGAGTAGACCCAGAGAGTGACGAGAGACTGTCTTTTCTAGTTACCAAACCCAGGCGTTGTAATCGCTGATGTCATTGTGGTCCCTTTCGTAAACAATTATTGGTCAGGTGTGGAAACGTCGATCCCAGTTTTATTTGCTCCAGCGATTTATATGGAACCTTGGTGCGGTCTATGGTACTGAGTAGTAGCACCTGTAAGGACGTGGCTGAATAGTGGCTTAGTTGGTAAAGTTCCAGCCATGCCAATGGCTGGTCTATAACTGCAGTAATGTCGTGCAGGGGGAGGCTGCAATAAGAAATAGCTTGGATTCAAAAGATCTTCTTGTGTGTCTATATCAATAGTTTGCTTTTGTACACTCTCTTGAAGTTCTGGTCGAGTAGTAGCTTTAAAGAGATAGCTACTAGCACTTGATGCTGTCTTTTAAGCTTTGGCCAGTATGATGCAAGAATCTTTGTCTTTCATATCATTGATGGTAGTCAAAGCTTGGGGATTCAATGTAGATAATCTTGCATTTGCATCCCGAATTAGTTTACATGTAAAGTCCTTCTTAACCCCTTTAGCGTGGAATTATTTTTTTGTTAACTCTCGTATAGGGTGGAATTTTTTGTCCAAATTTTTCAGATATTGGTGTTATAATGATGCTATGATTGTTCTGGAAATAATCCATTAGGTTTTTTTGCATTATTCCGTCACCGAAAAAATTTTTTTTATTCACTTGAAAATAAGTTTTCTGCACATTTTCGGCAGAAGTGCAACAGAAAAACACCCATGAAGCACCATGGCATGTCAAAATATGTGGTCCGAACCACAAAGAATATGAAGTTGTCATATGAAAGTGACTGCCGCAACGTAGGTCAGTAATTGAACCAGTAAATTGTAGGCCAGGGATGGCGAACCTATGGCACGCGTGCCCAAAGTGGCACGCGCTGAAATTTTTTGGGCACGCGGAATTCAAAGCGTCCCCAAAATTTCAAACTTATAAATACAAAATCCCTGTAGGAATCCACATTTTCTTCTTGAAGGACTTTATTTTAACACCATTCAAAAACGATCTTTGAAATAACGTCTTTAATTCATTTTTTTACGCTTTGTTAACTAAAACCTATATGAGAAAAATAATTATATACCGGTACTGTGCAATATTCCGAAGGGCACACGACGGTATTTTTTTAAATGATTTATCAGCATTTTGGCACACCACTTAAAAAAGGTTCGCCACCCCTGTTGTAGGCGAACACGTGGAAGAGGGTCTCGGTCGCACCATGCGAAAGGAGATTCAGCATCATAATCCATTGTTCCCTGGGTCCCATCACTATCATCATCACTGTTCTCACTAGAACTTGAACTGTTATGAATGTCATCATCACTGTCTGCAAACTCAGACATACTATCACTGTCTTCTGACAAACGTGTTATTTCTTCCCTAGACAAACCACGTTTTTACGACCGGCCATTTTGACATAAAATATGGACACGACGGCCGGCTAGTAGTCGCCAGTGACCACGTGACTAGGCCAAGGTTACCCCACGGCTGCTACAACATGTACTATGTTGTAGCAACAAACATGACCTTCAAACATTATCCCGAGCTTATACGGGCTTCATGCTTACTAGGTGGTGAGTTCTATCCTTGCCCGAGTTAACTCGGGATCCACGCTATGGGAACGGATTCCCCAGCCCGACTATTCTCGGGATCCACGCTAAAGGGGTTAAGTGCTGCTAGTGTGTAGAGATATCTGTCGAATTCTTCTGTAAAAGTGGTTGCAATTGATCGTAGTGTTAACAGAGGCAAGTAGGGTTCAGGTTCTGTTAAGCTGTGTTGATAGTCTTCCAACTGCCGTGACATGGCGAAACCGGTTTTTTGCCAATTAGTCATGTGTGCTCTGATCACTTTAAAGGCGCTAAATTCATTCTCTGGTAACTTTTTAGCGAGTTGCTCTCGACTAAAATTATTCTTTAAGGTCTTAAGCTGACCATATATGGAGTAGAATGAATTTCTTGTTTCTTTCGTTTCCATGTTTAGGTCTGCATCCTCCGATTTCAAGTCTCCATGGGCACCTCCCACCAGCGTATGTAGGCCATCAGGGTTTGGATTGGGCACATTCTGTATGCTGTCTATAAGTGTAGTCATTTGAGACTCTAATTGCGAGATCCTCAATTCAAGGCTTTGCATACTCGATAATGATTCAGTAAGATGCTCTGTAATCTTGCGTTTTTTAGTAGAGCTATTAGTCTCTTCAGTGTTTCTGTTGTCGGTAGTGGATAAACTACCCACTAGTCACCCCAGCCATCACCGCATCACCGGGTTCGAAGAAATCAAGCCATCCTGAAAGTAAAGTTTGGGAATACGTCTATGTGGTCACTATCATGTCGTCTAACTTAGGCATCGCTTTCACTTGCCATTGTCAATCTTCCGGGGGAGACCTAATTGTTAATGTAGATTTCCGATCCATTTACACCAAGCAAAAACTGAAGACTGTGATTGATGAGTTTAATATGTGATAACATTGAACGTTGAAAGAGACCAGAGTGCTTTCTGCGTGTATATGCTGCTTCATCAGTGGTCGTTAGTATGGTCGAAAGTATAATAAAATGCATAGTAAAATTCAATATCTAGTAAAGCATGTCTATCGCCGACCACGAGGAACAAAGAAAATAATAATATAGGAAACCTGTATATGACTTAAGTAACCCTAAAGAGTAAGAGATTATGCAATAAACCTGGGAATTAAAAGATCAAGCTGATTCGCAGAGCGCAACGAGCGAGAAGAAGCAGCCTCTTTCGCAGATTGTTCGAGAGATTTGGAGATAAGGCAGCAATGACTTTGTCAATGAGGAAGCCTTGTTCATCTATCACCGCATCACCGGGTTCCAAGAAATCAAACCATCCTGAAAGTTCGACGTTATTGAAACAAAGGAAACTGCACCAGAAGGCATTATTCCAATTAAAATTTTATTGTGGGTTGACTTTTATAGTTGGAATAAAACATAGCTCTGGCAGTTAGATCTTTTGCTTGTTCCAAAAAATTTCTGTACAGTTTATGATCACTCGGCAGTTCGGATACAAACGCTGAAATTTCGTTGGCATGTGATGGAGAACTTCTGCCTTGTCAGGCCGTCTAACAAGATACTTGACAGCAGAAGCAACGGCTGGCAAACCATCATTGATAATCCTTGAAACTTTTGCCGAAGAAATTCCAAATCACCATGCTAGGTACTGATGTTTTTAGCTGAGCTTTAATTTCATCATGATAATAATAGGGTGTCTTTTGAAGTAAGAATTTTTCAGGGTTGCTTGGCACAGACTTACCAACCACAGAAATATTGCAATGCATGGCAATCCAGTTGAACATTTTTGAAAATCCTGATTTTTTTTTATCCAAGAGTGTAAAATTAAACGCCTTTGATTTTTACTTATATCTTAATTCTTTCTTCAAACTTTCAGTTTCTTCTTGACGATCAATTGTGTCCAGAAACTGTTCTATATGTTCTTCTAAACACTTTACTTTTTCAATTAAGTCTTTTCTTTCCTTCATTTTCTGCAGGTTCTTGCACAGAAAAATCACAGAGAATTGTTGCTGCAGATGCTGCGTTCTCTCTTTCTTGTGCAACTTTGTGATGTTGCATAAAGCACTCATTTCGATTCTGGTGGTATGAAGACTGAGCTTGGCCACTTTGATATCCCATCTTTACACTTGGACAGTAATCAGAAACAAGGTTGTCAATTGCAACCGGTGAAGCTGCTGTGCTTAAGTTACTGAATGGCAGAGCATTCAAAGCAACACCTCCCCCATGCTGCCAATCCTCTTGCCACTTTGAAACAAACGATAGGTTTCCTTGCATGCTGACAAAAGCTAACACTTCTTGCAAAGACTAAGTTCATAAAGGTCTAGATGCAAGAGGCAGTGTGTTGCAAAAATATGGTGACAAGGGAGTCCTATGGAATGACAAAACATGCATTGGCATGAAATACAGATCACAGCTAGGAGACCTTCTCTGTGCACTCTGTATACTGTACGTATCTGCAGTTGAGCCTTAAACTAATTCCCCTATACCGACACTCAGTTGCAGCTGCTTGCATACAAAATGCGCTGCATACGTTGTGAGGAAACTGCTGTATCGGCACCAAGCGGATCCAGGAGCATACTTTGTAATCTTTGATTTGTGGAACTGGGCTGCCACCTTGTTGTCATGCTTATTTTGCAAAGAGACAACAACAACATAAAAGTTTTAATTGTGGCGTGAAATAAACTGTTCGTTTCTTGAATTTTTGTCCATTGAGAATCTGCCATGGAGCCGACATTCTGAGGTAATCAATGTGAAGCTTGAATTCGATCATGAGCATTCAACGGACGTGTTTGAAATTCTGTTATGAGGTGATCGAAGAAAGAATTGTGCAGATAAATTCTGAAGTGTTAACTTTGTGATGGTGCATTTGCACATTAAGGCTGCTTTCCCGTGCCCAGCACTCTAGGCATCCTTACGTCAGCGTCTAATTTCGATGCTAATTCTGTTGCTACATTGCGTGGTTTGCAGTTGATGTAACACATTTTTCGATCTGTCCAGTGCTTTCAATTATAAATCACAGTTGACAGTTGTACATTTCTAGATAGTGTTTTCGTGAATTCCAGGTAGTATTCAACTACTACAAGTGTTATTATAAAACTGAAATTGAGGATAGGAGATCAAAGTGATGCAGCATTTGTAGCCGTATTTCTGTCGTTGTCCTAGCGAAAGGTAAAATATAGTTTTTAACAAAACAACAAATTAAAATACAAACTACAATACAATAACCTATACAACATGTTTGGAAGATAAGCTTCCTGCGGAATTTGTTCCTCATTCAAGGGAAATATACCACAAGCCTTGAATCCAGATTTAATGTTTTTGGAGTAAGACATCTTCAGCAGGCTTTTGTCAACAAGCCACAAAAATTTGCATGTGAAACAACAACACCTTGGTAGTCATTCATCAGTTGCTGGCAGACATCACCATATGCATCTTTCAGTGGCTTGAGAACTGTTCTGTGACAAGGTTGAAGTCAATTAGATGTGTGAGCTGGCAACTCTACTATTTCAATATTATTTGCAATTGCCATCTCAATCAACTCCACATACTTGTGAATCATGACCATCAAGTTTGAGCACTTGTGGTCTAGCGGTTCCAGTATTTGGTAAGGTTTGCTCAAACCAGAGTTTGGCTATTCCTTGATGTATCCAACCTTTTGAGGATGCATTCCATTGTTGTTCCAAGTGGTGAGCTGTCAAGGTCAAACCCATGTAGTACTCGTTGAGTTTTGCCTTTTACTGTAATGTGCGGTGGGATTATATCCTCCAGCAGCATTTATACAGGCAATAATCATTATGGTTCCTTTGTTGCCACTTGTTCGACTTTGAATGTACTTTGCTGCTGTGTGAGCCACAATTCTTCTTGGCTTGTGTTCCAACTGCAAACCTGTTTCATCCATATTCCAGATATGAGCTGGAGAGTGAAGTAATTTTCTTTCAGTTAACAGTTCTTTTAAAGCATGAAAGTATTTCCTAACTTTGACTTTGTCCATACACATCTGTCGAACTGAAGCAATATCTTCAGGCCGACGTAGCCAAACATTCGTGTTCCTTCTTTTCATCAGCTTCCACCATTTCTCTGACGGTTTGTCTTTTGTCAGAGGAATTTTGTGTTTTCTTGCCAATTCACCTGCATAGTCTAAAAATTGCTGTTTCCCAAAGCCAACTCTAAGTGCAGCTTGGTTGGCAGCGAAGTCAACTAGTTTTTTCAAGAGCTTGACCAAACAAAGGCTTTTTCCCAGGCTTTGCTGCAATGCATGTTTCCCAATTACAGGCTTCTGCAAAGTAGCCCTAGCTACATTGAACTGCTTTGAAGCCTGCTGTTGACTCATTCCACTAAGAATGGCACTGCATTTAAGCTTCAATCCACTGGAAATGCTTGGATTTTTCCTGTGTAATAATCTTATTTTTTTACACTCAGATAGTGCCCGATCGACATTGTGCGTTTGCTCTAGCGGCTACCGGATGTTATAATTTGGTGGGGTGCCCACCTACAAAGAGATTGTGCGTTCCTCCGCAAAGGAAGGCACGCAGCTGGTAGCCTGGCCGAGCTGACCCACAGGACATTGCGCCTCCAGTTTAGCGAGCAATCGAGACCAGGGACTCTAACGTCACCTTGCGGCCCGACTGCATTGATCGGACCTCTGTGCTTGGTCCAATATGGGTATGGCTCTTATCATGAACGCAGTCACACAGTGTCTGGGCTGTATCAGCATCCGGCATCCTCGGACCCTTCTCTGTCGACTGGGTGAAATGTCGGAACATGTTACTGGAATAGTCAACACCCAGGGCTGTAGTCGAGGGTATACGCGGGTATACAGCGTATACTCACCTCTAGAGACCGTATACTCACCTCACAAAATATTTATATTTATTTATATTAAAATACTGTAGCGTATACTCACAAAATACAGTAGCGTATACTCACCTCTAATTTGTTTCGGAAAACTAACCGGTAGCATGTACTCACCTACAGCCCTGTCAACACCCGGCACGACATGAGGGTTTTGTCAGCTGGACCTACCCCCAACTTGTGGAGGAGGCCCGACGAGGCGTGGTGGACCGCTCCTCAACAGTTCAGGACCACCGCCCCAAACACATACGGTGCCCCCAGAAAGACATTGGCCACCCAGTCAATGACATCAAGTCGTGCATAATAGCAGACCTTCTCCTCATATGGACCCCTCATATCATTACAGTCCGAGGTATTGGTGACGTCAACAACATAGGCGACGCCGTCCACCATGGTCACCAAGTCAGGCTTGCGACTACCTGCTCCAGTAAGCTCTTGTTTCACCAAGTGACCCTTTGACTTCATCCTTTTGGAAATCAGATCAAGCACTGAGTTATGCCTGTCACACCGGAGACAATGGTCCTTGCACAGCTTTGGGAGATGTGAGCCAGGGTGCCTTGAGCACTGCACCCAGCGTCACACGATACTGGACCCATATGCCGCCCGCGTGAGCTGCGCTTCGCAGACAGCAACAGGTTCCCCCTCACTTTGACTACCTTTATGTAGTCACACCCCCACCCTGAGAGGATGGCAGACCCATCGGTCACCCAGGAGTTTACACGAGGGGTTTGTCCCTGCTGTTTGAGGCCCTGACCATCCACCGATGTGTGAAGCTGGGTCGCTAGAAAGTCACTTGCATCCTTGCTGCTGTCGACCGGCCGCCCTTGCCGTGTTCGCACACCTCCTTCTTGCCCCCAGGAAGAGTGGCTTCCATGTAACCAGCACATTGAAAGCATTTTTATAATATAAGAATTAATATGCAGCAGTGCAAACATACTATTATATATTTTAATGAACCTGGTGATCTTCAGATCGTCTTGTATTTACAAATAACATAAGAACAAATGCATTATTTACGACTTTCCCACCTAACTTTCCTCGCCTTGGGAACAAAAACAGTATCACGTCATCACAAAATGTGTTTGCAATATAGATCCCGTGAAAGTTTAAATCGAAAATTTACCAGTTACTTATTTTGAAATCTCATGGATAGTGAGATAAATAAGCTTACAAACTGACCATTAACTGGTACGTGGCCAGTAATAGGTCCATTTACCCTAAGGATTGGGAAATACTACGTGTATACTATATAGCCACTTCACAGTCCATTGTAAAACTTCATTGCTTGCCAGTATTTATCAGTCTTGCCTGTAATTTTCTCATAACTCTGAATATGACGTCAAAGACTTTGAATTTCATAATCCAGACGATCAGCGTCAAGTTCTTCATACTGTTGAGCAAGATTTGCACTGGCAATTCGAATTTCATTGTCATTGACCGGGTCCATTAGAAAGTAAAATCTTGTAAAAAATCCAAACTTAGAATTAATTTCTCGCAGCTGCTCTGATCTGCTTTCAATCTCCACATGCAGAAAGTCAGCAATCTCGGCTTGTTCACGATGGATTTCTTGTGGCCAAGATAGTCCAACATCACTTGCATTTTCTCCCGGCATTTAGTGTTTCTTTCCAGCATCACCTCTGGTTTCAACTGTTTCTGTTTTGCCGTCTCATAGCTGCTCCAAAGCCGTTGCCTCCAAGGCATCATGTTTTGAACTCCACTGAGTTTCACATAAACATGTTCATGAAAATTGTCCCATCGGTCTGTGGAGGAAGACAAAAATACATACAGTTTTTCGACAGCGCCAAAATTATACGTTTCTTACTGCGTTTGCATTAGATGAATATATGTTTAATAATTTTGTCTGTCTTTAATCCAGGATTTCTGAGAGGCAAAGTAGCTGAAAGCTTTGCCTGAATAGCTTTGCCTGATTTTCAATCAATCAGTCAATGAATATCTTTATTGTATAGATGAAAAATGAATAACAGTGTAATTATTAGCAAGTGTAATGCACTTTGTATTATTGTTTATAACTGACTACCCAAGGTTTCCATCTTACCCAGTTCAGAGCGGTCAGATGTTCACCTTATTGGGGAAAGATGGACACACAACAGTGACAACACATAGGCATTAATTAAAGACAAAATAAAATGTTAGATTTAGTAATTGTCATTCCTTCAAGTAAAGTTATTAACATGACACATAAAACAAAGCATTGAAGAACATTTTCTTTTGACAATCAGTCAATCAGTCACACTACTGACAGTCTATACATGCAAAGGCATCCTGGATTTTTTCCTTTTGTTAATTTGGCTGGCTTTTTCAGACAATTGCAACTCCTTGCAAGCTGGATAAGTGTTTTCTGTGCCTGCACAGGTGATGTTGCACAGCTTTTTGCATTAGCTTTCTTCTCACTGAAAACTTTCTTTGGCATGGGCTTCATCAGTTCAAATCTGTTAGAAGCTTGACACTCCCCATCACTTCCACCCAGTCCGTCTTCACTCCCACAGACATTTTGACACTGACCTTCACTTCCATCCCTGGCTTGGCCCTGTGCAGCAACACTTCCACCACAGTGCGTGGAAGTGGACGGTCTGTAGTACCAGCTGGAGAGAACACTTCATCACCAAAGATGTCTTTGTTGAGAGGGTAGATGCCTGTAGCCTGGAAACTTTGCACAGCGATGGCCATGGATGATGTGGATTGGTAGGCAGCTGTGAATAGTTTCCCAAAATCTTTCGGACTGGTCTCTCATCTACCTCTGAAGGTGAGGAGAAGATGGGTCTCCAACATCCCTCTTGTTCTTCCAGAGTTAGTGTTGCTTCCTCCTGCTCCCATGTGTTCTCTAGGACCATCTCAGCACACCTCTTACGATCCTATTTGGGTGTGACTTGAGAATAGTGGTTACTAGCGCACCTCTTACGGTCCTGCCAGAAGGCTTTCTGTGCCATCTGTCTGGCAATTCATTTCGGGTTTAGCCTACACCTTGACCTCGGCTTACTGGCTCTTGGCTTGCCAGGGCCAGGAGGTCTTTTGCCTTTGGGAACTTTTGAGGTTTGCTTCCTTCGGTCCTATTCGGTTGTGACTTGAGGATAGTCGTTACTAGCCCTGCACACTTGTCGAGGAGCATCCTCGCAACAGCAGTTCCGTTGCACGTATCTTCCTTGATCAGACCAACAGCCTCAATGAGGGTCTCAACAAGTGGATCCCTGCCCCGCTGCTCTCTTTCTTCTTGACGGCCCTTGTTGATTGCGATGAGGACCTCCCTTCTCCAAGTTGAGCGGGGACAGCCGTCCATGGCAGACCCAGTTGGCGTTTCTTCGAACTCGGCTTGACATTTAAGTGCTTGTGCATGGATTACAAGTTGACCGACTTGGTCCTTGTAGTCTTGTTTTCCCAGAGTCCTTTAATTGCCTCACGAGTCCTATCCTTGAAGACGGAAACCAATCAGCTGCTGATCAGGGCTGGTTTCGCCCCGGAGACAAGCAGATTGGCCTCGAGCATGGCCATGCGATCATGCTCCTCTAGGGAGCCAACGAGCCTTGGCTGTATGGGACACTTGGTGTGTCGTGTGGTATTCCACGGGATGGGCCCTGCGCTGATGGAGAGACAAGCCTGCCTTTCCTCTGAAGCCTTTTTGACACATGGGACATATCTCCAGCCCAGGCCCGGCACCCGCTGCCCCTTCGGCAATATTGACAGGTGCTGCAGTGGCAACGCCTCTAAGTGTATTGTTAGTTTCCATTTTTGATCATTATGGGGTTCGCCCTTGCACACTTGGCCTCCTTTTTCGGAGTTGCCCCCACCACGACATGGTGCGTGCGTAGGACTTATGCCGAACACCTTTTAACTGAAGAAGGTTGGTGTCCAGAGCTTGGGGGTAATAGCTCTACCCAGATGCTCGCGCATAAATTTCTGACATTTATGTCCATAGTTTGACTTCAGAGGCATGTAATAACTTCTGTCTTGTGATTGAGTCCAGTGAGTGGTGTGGGAGGGGCTTTAACATGTGATCCGTGTCCATCAAGAATGAGAAGAGCGGGTGAAGTGGGGTCTTGCAGATGTTTCTTGATATGATAAAGCCAGACTTGGAAGAATTCCTTGTTCATATAACCAGTATCAGATATGGAAACAAGAGTACCATCTGGCATATCTGATTTCAAGCCCTCTAAGACTCACTTGCCTTTGAAAATTACCTCTGTTAGTGGAAGAAATAGTTCCTCTGTGACCTCTAAGCGCAATACCTTAGCACGCATGAGTTACAGCTACTTTGGCAATCCATGTGATATAACTTCTGTTTTCATCAATCGCAGTTCTTCATCAGAGGCGTGTAGTATCCTTTCCTTTGCGTCCGACTATTTTGCATGTATCAGGGACCAAGGTCAATCCACTCTCATCACAATTATAGAAACAGCCAGGCTTGTCGATAAGACCGAAATGGCACATCTCCTTCTCCAGGACACAAACTGACATTTGTTTAGTCAGTAAAATGTCGGAAGAGTCATCAACCGTTATTGAAAAAGGACTGAATGCAGTCAATGCACGCAATTCACAGATGATCGTCTCGACAATGCACCTCACACCCAGATGCTCGCGCATAAATTTCTGACATTTATGTCCATAGTTTTTTTTTTTTTACCACTCAGATCGGCCCGATCGTTCGCGCGACCGGGGGTCTCATCATTGTGCGTTTGCTCGCGACTGCTGGTGGTGTTAAACATATGGGTGCCCGCCCACAAAAGAACTGTGCCTTCCCAGAGGGAAGGCACGCAGCTAGCAGCCCGGCCGAGCTACCCAAGGGCAATTCGCCTCCAGTTTGGCGGGCAATCGAGACCAGGGACTCTCACGTATTGTCACCTTTTGGGCCGACCGCGTTGAACGGACCTCCGTACTTGGTCCGATGTGGGTATGGTCTTTTCATGAACGCGGTGCCTAGGCAGTTTCAGCATCCGGCGTTCTCGGAGCCCTTACTGTCGACCGGGTAAAGTGGCGAAACATGTTCGCAGTGTATGTAAGAACCCGGCACGACATTAGGGTTTCGTCACCTGGGCCTACCCCCAACTTGCGGAGGAGGCCCGACGAGGCAGCATGGAGCGCCCCTCTCCAGTTAAGAACCACCGCCCCAAACACACACGGCGCCCCCGGGAAGACATTAGCCACCCAGTCGATGACATCAAGTCGTGCATAATAGCAGACTTTCTCCTCATATGGACCGCTCATATCATTACAGTCCGAGGTAATGGTGACATCAACAACATAGGCGACACCGTCCACCAGGGTCACCAAATCAGGCTTACGCCTACCAGCTCCGGTAGGTATAACCGGCTCTTGGATCACCGGGTGACCCTTTGACTCGATCCTTTTGGATATCAGATCAAGCACCGAGTTATGCCTAGCGCACCGGAGACGGTGGATCCTCGCACAACTTTGGGCGATGTGAGCCAGGGTGCCTTGAGCACTGCACCCAGCGTCACACCATACTGGACCCGTACGCCGCCCGCGAGAGGTTCGCTCCGCAGACGGCAACAGGTTCCCCCTCACCTTCACTGCCTGGACATAGTCCCCCCCCCGAAAGGAGGGACGACCCATCGGTCACCCAGGAGTTCACGCGGGGGGTTTGTCCCTGCTGCTTGAGGCCCCGACCATCCACCGATGCGTGGATCTGGGCCGCAAGAAGATCACTCACATCCTGTGCATTGTTCAGTTCTCGACCGGCCGCCCTTGCCGTCTTCGCACACCTCCTCCTCGCACCCAGGAAGAGCGGGCTTGCAGCCACGCTCTGCATTACCAGATCACCGGACTCCTCCACCTTGGCCATGCGACGAGCCTTGAGTGGAGGTATTGTGTAACGCAGGCGCGGCACTTCCAGCCCGCCATCTGACGCCTTTGCATGGAAGTACCCGCAACCATTTGCGTACTGCCACTCTTACCAACCGATCGAGGTACTCCAAGGATTTGGCCGTCATCTCCCCGAGCACGAGTCCATGGTACAATTTCGGCAATAAATGACAGCGCAATAGGAACGTGCGCTGCTGGGGCTTCAATGGAGCATGTGTCAACCGGTCCAGTCCCACACTGAGGAAGTCCCCATGGGCCCTCCTCAGACCGAGTGGTCCGGCCTGCAGTCCCAGGTATTTGTACGTTTGCTCGATGTTGAGGGACCTGACCGACTCGCCGCCGATGACCAAAAGCGGCGAGGGATTTACCACCCAGCGTTTAGCCTTCCCATCGATGTCGATCCGAAGGGAGGCACTCTTAGCCGGGTTCAGTCGAAGCCCACCCATTCCCAACGAGCGTTGTACCCTGTCCACCTGTTCCCGCACTGTTCCCACCAATAATGTGTTCTGAATCTCATGATGTGGATATTGTGCATTTCTTGCTGCATTGGTTCTCTTGTTTCGGAAAGCGGGGCTTTCTGATGCCAGCTCCTCTGTGACCTCTAGGCACAATACTTTGGCACACACGAGTTACAGCTACTTTGGCAATCCATGTAATATAACTTCTGGGGTATTCTTTGTCAAATCACCTCTCTTGACTGTCCCACCAATACCATCGCATGAGCTTTTACCGTGGGATGTAGCAAAGAAGTTCCACTCAGCATCTATACTATGGTCTTCTTTGTGATGACACAAATTAGAGAAGTTCTTGAGATTCTTGTATTGGCCCACACAGCTGTCACTGAAATAAAACACCTTCAAGAGCTCTGGCATTTTCTGTTTCATATAGTCAAGCACTTTCGACTGAAATACATGGACAGCTATTACCGGTATGTCATGCTTCATGTGATTGCTGATAATACCGAAAGTATCGCACCGAAGCTCGTTTTCTTCTTTCAAGTAAACAACAAATGGGTGCAGTGTGGCCTGTGTACTGTCCCAGTGATATCCTTGAGCAGCATCTTGGATGGCAGAAGAATAATTTTCAGCAAATTCTTCTTTCTTTGACATAGAAACTTTCAACTCTGCCAAAATAATGACTCAGATGTCTTGCTACATACTCGTGAACAGTAAGTTTGTCAAGTTTTCTAAGTAGATCAGCTACAAATTCTTCAGCAGTCATTTGATGCATGACAAGTGTTGTTCTATCAGTGGTAACCCACTGGTTGAAAGAAATTAAGTCTTCTCTGTCATGGTCATCATCAAGTTGACTGTGAAGGAATTGTTCTAATGACTTTATTCCTGGACACTTCTCGCAACGGTGGATCACGCAGTTTTTATTTGGTGATGAACAAACAATTTTGTCAGTACATTGATGATAATCAACTGGTTTTCCTACTTTCGTGAGCATCAACTTAACATTTTGATGTGTTGTGGAAACACACACAGAATGAGATGCACACATGTGAGCCATGACACACCATTTCCGTCGGAGTTCACAAAACTTAGAGAATGATATCAGTGGTTTTATCTCACTAGTAGTAGAAGCTGTTTCTGAAGATTGATAATTGTTTTTAAACAGCAAGTACATTTCTTTAAAGTTTCCCAGCAGGAGTCGCTTCTGCTTTTGCTGTTTAATTCCATCAATCTTTACTGACACAAACTCCTTCTTACCTGGGCAGAGGCCAGTAACTTCCTCTTCCTGATAGAAATCTATGACTGCTTCACAATATTAGCAGCCAAACATTTACCTTTTCTCTGTTCTGGTGTTGACAATAATTCCGAAGAGTTTGTTTCAGATGTCGTGCCTGCTTAACTAAATACTCCATTACATCAAATTCTGGAATTGTTTTCTCAGTTGACGAGCTAGGTGGAGCAAAAGTTAGAAATTGAATCTTCTGTTGCTTCGAAACCAACACACATTTTTCTTTTAATTCAGAAATCAGAACTTCAAAATCTTGACAATTTGCACATCCTTCATCAGAAGTCAGAATTGGTTCAGTATCAGGATAAATTGCTGTAGCAAAAGCTTCTCCAGGCTCTGCACTTTACGGGCAACATAGGATGAACGCTGGCATTTTGAATATTTGGACAGTTTAAGAGGTGAACAACCAACCATCACAAAACCGTCACTGAGGCTTGTTTGAAGCTGATCTACTGGCAAAGCAAACTAGGGGTTGGCGTCATCGTCTTCAAGTTCTGATCCACCATCGTCATCACATGATGCTGAACATATGCGCTGAAAGCAGTTGCAACACAGTTTTGAACCTGGCTTGACATTTAATCCAATAGCTGAAAATTGGTCAGACATAGATATAGCAACCACGTGTACAGTCTCAATCTTTCTGGAATGAAATATATATTGTGTGTGCCATAAATTAAATAAAATTAATTAAACCTGTTCCATCCTCTTACAAGATATATGTTTGAGACATGTCCGGGTGATGACTAAGCAGTGCAGTGTTAAAGTGAAAGGATTGGCACACCTTACGTTTTGGACAATTTAGGCAGTCACCTTTCATGGTCTGGAGTTGTCATATAATCACAATCTGTTATCAGTCGCAGCTCTTCGCTGAGTATCAACATCTTATCATGGCCCTGTATTTTTTTTTAAACATGTGCCAGGCGCTCATCAAATTGCAGTGGACTGTTGTTTCACAGTGTTTCCTAATGTTTTCCTGAACTCTTTTCCAATTGTTATATCCCATTTCTGTGAACGATGGCTCTGTGCGACCACTTTGTGGGAACATACGACATGGGAAGCAAAAGATTGCATCTCGATTTATGCTGTATTCTATGAAAGGATACTGCTTGTAAATCCCTGTGTTCATTCGCCTCTTTTGCTTCTCACCTTCTTTTGATGGGAACTCTGCTAACATTGGCTGCTCAGGGTCATGCAATAGTTCTTGCACTAAATCAAGTGGCAGTGACTGCAGCATCATTATTTCCTACAGGGTCACAGAAAATGTATGCAGAATCAGATTGCCAGATATATTTTACATACAGTGGTGTATCAAGGATTTGGAAAAGTGGGGACATATACCCTACCATTTCGTCATCCTACCCCATTCCTTTATCCCCAGCTGCCCCTACCCCTTCCTTCATTCCTTCCCGGGCTTCCCTCCTCACTTCCTCTCCCCTTCCCATCCCATTGCAGTGGGGGAACGTAGGTTTCTCTCCACCCTATCAGATAAAACATACTGGTTCTGGAGGTTTCAGGTTGCCTGATGGTGCAGCAAGGACTCCAGCAGTTGCAGGCTCACACAGTTGATGTTAAGCATTTTGGGGTGCAGGCTTAAGTAGTGATTTCTGTTCGCATCAGATGGATTTCCTTCGACATATCCAAGAAATATCGAGGTTTGTGTCAGCATGTTGATGTTGGACATATCTTCGTTTTGTGTGAATTCCATACAGACTCCATCATCTTGAATGATTACCAACATGCATCGGTAAACATCAACATCATTATACCATCCGCATGTGTCAACTGCTTTGACAGCTCTAAGTGAGGTTCTATTCCTCCATGTGTACAACCCTAGCCTCCAGGTTCTCATTGCTCACTGGAAAAATATACATTACCACAATGTCAGTACTCAGTTAATCATATTTCCAACAAATTTCAAGGAAAAACATGGAAGCCGCTGTGTCACGGATAAGCATTACAACCGTAGCCTACATTTTTATTCACTGCACCCGGTGACACGTAGCAAAGTATTATAACAGTAACAGTAGACTTTGCTAGTAGAGCTACTGGGGTACACTGCAGACGTAGATGGTATGCTATTTACAACGGTACCAGCTCGTTATTCCGGGATCCACGATTCCGGGTCTGCGATTCCAGGGTCCGCTAATAGGTGGAGGCAGTCCCTTTCTTACTCTCTGCATCATCGATTGAACCACAAAGTTTTTGGTGAATTTACGCTAAAATCTGAGAATTCTCATTCCCATTCTGGAGCCCATAACTAGAATGGCGGAGTCAGTCGGACGATAGTCGTCGTGTAGTAGTACAAAACCACCTCTCCTGTTTGCAGGTACAACGCGCTCATTGGAGCCCAGAACTAGAATGGTGGAGTCGGGCAGACCCCCGGAATAGCGGACCCAAACCATTACAACTTCAGTGGACTAATAAGTTTCACACTGGGCACAACAATTTTGGTACCACACTGTGTCGGAAGGCAACAATCACCTAATTTAATGAATGCGCATTGCATGGAACAAAAAGGCTCTTCGATTTAACTCTCTAACTTTTGTTTTGACTCCATTATGTATTCCCCTCATGTTCGCCCCGTTATCCAGTGTTGTTAAAAGTATCGGCCAAATGTACTTAAGTAAAAGTAAAAGTAAACAGGTTTTTATGTACTTAAGTAAAAGTAAAAGTACTCATCAAATTTTTTACTTAAGTAAAAGTAAAAAGTATTCTTCTAAATAATACTTTTAAAGTAAAAAGTAAAAGTATCAAACATTTTATAGTGTCCCTTCAAGAAAACTACTCTGAGGCTAATGAACCATAAACACACTCGACTGAACATCTTTTTCTCTGACTCGTATGTTGAAAAGAACTGAGTCTTATTTATACTTCAGTCCACAACACCAAATTCTCAAAATGCTTGTCATGCAGTCGAGTGCGTTTAATGTTCATTGTCAAATCAGCGCAGCTGAAAAGGCGTTTGACTGCTGCACTGGCAGGAAGTGGAGTGTTCAGTCTATTAAAAAGTTCCTTCAAATCAGGCCACACTGCAATGCTGCAGGTGTCATCAGTTTGTGTCTGAAGTTATTGTTCAAGTACATCTTTACAAGAAGCACTTTTATTCTTTCTGGTAAAGAATGCTTCATCATCGTGCACAGCAGGCATACCAAGGTCACAGCATTTCCTTCTATGCTCTTTAGTTTGAACATTGGCGACAAATATGGCCATGGATGCTCTAAGTTGTCATCGGTTTCACTCATTATGAATGAGAGTTTAAAGATAAACGAATAAACACAAGCAAAACATCTCCAACTGGTTTGTCTTTGGCAAAGTGCTGTAACCAATGGATAAAAATACATTTTCACCATTCTCTGTAGCAACAAGATGAACCCCGTTTACTTCCCTTTTCTGCTAGTACTTTCATTTGATGATGAGGTCCAAGCTGGCACCCTTTTCATCCATGTTACATAGCCTGTATCAGGCTTGTGAAACAGCTGCAATTCTCCCATCACCTTTTCCAACTTAGTGAAACGGTCTGAGACAATGAATCTTGTGCGCTCTGGCAGGGTTCATGTGTTGTGACCTTCTCTGCACGACACATGGATTTCGCTTTAGAAAGGCCTTTGTCTAATCTCTGACTGCAGCGCATGTATTACTGTTGAAACTCGACTTCAAGTTATTTCTCTCACAGAATTGGTATGCATATGTTCTAAGCCAGCGGTTCTCAACCTTTTTAGGGCTGCGACCCCTTGAAAATATTTTTCAAAGTTGTGGCGACCCCCAACAATAAAATTGATTGGGTTACTCCCTTCAAAGCATTTTTGTTACCATTATAGTGTAGTAATCATAATTACACAAATATTAAATATTAAGAAACTATGCTGACAACTTTTTTTTACAAATTTCTGAAGGTTGCAGCCCACCTCTGACAAATCGTAAGGCGACCCCCGTGGGGGTCGCGACCCATAGGTTGAGAACCGCTGTTCTAAGCATTGATGTGACAGGCATGCCTACATCACTAAAGTATTTTATACACTGCACATTATCTTTCTCTTGCTCAGCTGTAAGTACACTCCTTCTCCCCATGCATTTCTTACTGCTACCTGACTTCAAATGGTTGTGTAGTGTGCGCCGAGGAATCTTGAATGCGGCCTCCACATTTCTGTGTGACATTCCACCTTTTACAGCGTCAAGAGCTTTCCCAAGTTCTCCTCGCTCTACTCTCCTGTAATATCTTTGCTGTTCTTGCCCATTTTGTATCTATTCGCAAGCAAATATAGTCCGTTACAAACGGCGTCAGGAATTCAGTTTAAGTACTAAATCACGTGCAGTCAAATGTTTATCACTATTACCACTGTTTTGGGTAATAAGGTCAAAGCTTTCGCAATTTATGGCTATCAGCTCTTGTGAAGTGTTCCAGCAGGATGAATTCCTTGCCACACAGTCAGAAAAGTGCAGAAATGGTTCAGGGACAATCATATAGAGGCCTAACTGTGCTGGAATGGCCTGGACAGTCATCTGACATGAACCCATTTGAGAATTTGTGGAGGATCATGAAGATCAAAGTTGCCGAGAAACACGTACAAATCCTCAATGACCTTGAGGACATTATGAAGACTGTTTGGTGCAAAGAAATCTCAAATGAGCTGTGCATTACATGTAAACTTGTCCACAGCATGCCTGCACGTTTGCTGTCAGTTATTAAGTCAAAGGGTGCACCTACTAAGTATTAAATGCAGCTGTAGAACATGCATCATGTTTATGTCATTTTTTCATACTTTTGGTTGTCTATGCTAAACGTTTGGCCACCACTGTATGTTCCTTTGGGTCTGCCTATTGACGCCACTGCACATGAATGTCTAGATTGTGTTTGTATGTGATAGTGTTATGGTGATCAATAAAAAGTATTGATTGATTGATTGATAAACCACAGCGAGACATAACATACCCAACAGTACACGTACAATATCCTCCATATGGCCGACCACTATCTTTGTCGAGAATGACATGAAACCATTTAACGTCTTCTGGTAGTGTACACTGTGACGGCAGGCAGCTGGCGCGTACAACACAAAATTTCACATTGTTATCCAGTGGATTGAACGCCACGCTGTGCAAATTGCCAGCCTCCATATGTTTCCACGTCTTATACGTTCGTAAAATTTCTTTAGTGTATACTGGCTTATCATCATTGTCGCAACCGTGAGCATCCAGCAATAAGTACTGTTTAACATGGCCAATGTCAATCTCTGGAATGCGACGAATATCTTTAGTCCAACCGCTTATTTTTGTCGAGCGTCGCCATCAACAACGTGGAATAGAATTCCAGTTCGTCATCAGTCAATCCGTCGTCATAGCGAGGTTTGCTTACTAACGGGTCATGTACGCCTGTTGTAGGTAGGCCGTACCTCTCACACAACAGAACTATGGTGCTCGCTTTATTAATTCGCTGCTCGCACAGACCTATACGTTTACATTTATTAATCAGAACAGAAATTGGCAGCTTTCTCAATTCGCCGACATGTTTTACAGTACTGAAGTCCATGTTAGTAAATTTGCTACAAAGTACGGCAACAGATTGATTTCCATGTAAACAAAAACTCTTCTAAGCCGGAAACACGTTGCATTCTGGGACTTGACGAAAACCTGAATTCGCCTCTTTTGCTTGTTACCTTCTTTTGATGGGAACTCTGCTAACATCGGCTGCTCAGTTCTTGCGCTAAATCATTGCAGTATCATATTTTCCTACAGGGTCACAGAAAATGTATGCAGAATCAGTATTGCCAGATATGTTACATACAGTGCTGGCCAGGGCATTAGAAACACATATAAAAATCATGAAAAAACACTGAAATTAGCAATTAGCATGCTTATTTTTAGCCAGAACACAGCCAGAAGAGCAATTAAAAGTTGCTTATAAGATAAAACAGTGTCTTCTGTCATTAGTTAATGATTTTTTATCAGCGAATTTTTTTTTTAGACATTATAGATAGCTTCCAGCCGAAATACATGAAATGTGCATGTACGAAACTACATTTGTACATGTGTACGTGTACATGTCCTTCAAAGTGTGTCATTAATCATTATGCAGTGGGGTGTGCACTACCAAACGCAGTTGTCAATGTTAACTTCAATACTTTGTGTAGCCACCCTTGCTGCTAATGACTTGAGCCACACGCTTCGGCATCCCCTGTATCAGGCGTGGACACATGTCGCGGATGTCTTGATCATGATGCCAGATTTGCAGTATGCATTCGATCAAGGAACGCTTAGTGGTGGGTTTCATTGCATTGACCTTGCGTTTCAGGAGATGCCAAAAATTCTCTATGGGATTCATATCCGGTGAATTGCCGGGCCAGCTTAACAAAGAGATTTTCTCCTGTCTGAGGAACTGAATGACTCGTTTCGCGGTATGGCACGGAGCTCCGTCTTGCATGAAAACACCATCGCCGTTAGGGAACCATGCGGCCATTTGGGGAAGCAGCCTAGCCCGCAACATTTCAATGTATTGGTCTTGGCGCATGATTCCGTTCACGATGTACAGACGGCCTGGACCTTGAGCAGAGATACCCCCCCAAACCATAACGGAAGTTGGATGCTTGACGGTTGGGGAAACACATTCTGGAAGAAGATCTTCCTTGCTTCGTCGTCTAACGAACATTGACGACTCCCGAAGAATATCAATTTTGCTCTCATCACTGAAGCACACCTTCGTCCAGTCATTGGCAGTCCAATTTTTGTACTGTTTTGCCCATAGCAACCTCTTCTTCATCATGGCCGGTGTGAGTTTGGCTTTCTTAACAGGACGCCGCGCAGTTAATCCAGCATTACACAACTCACGTCTCACAGTTCTGGGTGAAACCTTTACGCCATACTCTGATACCTGACGAGAGAGCTCGGAACTTGTTGCTCTACGATTGGATTTACAGAGTCTGATCAGAATTCGTCTGGTCCGAGTACAAAACCTTGATTTCATGCCGCTACGCTTCCTGTTCTTGGTTCTTTCTTCACAGAAATCTTGACCAAGGTCTAATTCTCTTTTAACTCTGTTAACAGAAGCTGCAGAAATGTCACATTTTTTAGCAATCTCCCTCTGACTGTAGCACTGCTCCTCAATCAAAGTTTTAACAGCAGAAACCTTCCGCGGTGTTAAATCTTTAATTTTACCCATTTTCGATAAAAAAAGTAAAACTTTCCGTGAATAACAGTTATTTCAGTGACAACTGACCTTCACCTACATAACCAAAGAACATAATCTACTCAAAAAACATAGATATCACTAGCGCAGAGCATAGATAATATTATTTCATAAAATTTTTACAGTTTCATTCGTGTGTTTCTAATGTTCTGTCCATGTACTAAATTTAGTGAAAATAAGAAAAATTTTCCGGAAAATTTTTTTTTCCAATTCAAACTAACCTCCACCTATAACCAAAAGATACAATCAATTCAAAAAACCCTGATATTACTAGCGCATAGCATTGAAAATGTAATTTCACACACTTTTTAGTTTTTTTTATATGTGTTTCTAATGCCCTGGCCAGCACTGTAGAGTGGTGTATCAAGGATTTGGAAAAGTGTGGGGAACATATATCCTACCATTTCGTCCTCCTACCCTGTTCCCTTTATCCCCAGCTGCCTCCTACCCCTTCCTTCCTTCGTTCCTTCCCAGGCTTCCCCTCCTCACTTCCTGTCCCCTTCCCATCCCATTGGAGTGGGGGGTACTTAGGTTTCTCTCCACCCGATCTGATAAAACATACCGGTTCTGTAGGGTTCAGGTCGCCTGACAGTGCAGCAAGGACTCCAGCAGTTGCAGGCTCACACGGTTGATGTTAAGCAGCAGCAGTACATTTGGGATGCAGGCTTAAGTAGTGATTTCTGTTGGCATCAGACGGATTTCGTTTGACATATCCAAGAAATATCGGGGTTTGTGTCTTAACTCTTTAACTCTTGCTTGAACTCCATGTATTCCCCTCATGTTTGCCCCATTATCATATCCTTGTCCCCTCATATCATCGAGACAAATGCCTGAATCTGAAAGTTCTTGAAGTAGAATTTCTACCGTACTTGCATCAGTAGATTTTTCAAGTTCTACAAATCCAATGAAATGTTCATTGGTAGAAACTTCTGAAGGTTTGTCAGTAGTTGCTTCATTTGCTGTAACAAATTTAACAATCACTGTCATCTGTTCTTTATGACTGATGTCGGCTGTGCAATCAAGAATTATAGAGTAATATTTTGCATTTTTCTAATCATTTATCACTTTCTGCTTTACCTTCTAATTCAGAAGTAGAGTAATGTCATTCTGAATATTTTTTCCTAAAAAGTCATCATGAAGTTCATCTGGTTTTTTTACGTCTTATATGTTCTTTCATTACACAGGCCTGCATATTAATGGATTCCAATTTTTTTCTTCACCGTTTTAGGTGTTTTCATTGGTATTCAATTAGCTGAATTCAGACATGCAAAGGTTTTTCCTCTATCACGTACGGTTTTTCCACAAGTGAAAATGAACATTCAGGAAGACCTAGCAGAGTGAAAAACGCTTATTTACAAAGAAATTTAAAATTATTACAATTAACTCAGCTGGATTTTTCATTCATTCATTTGTAAATGTTTGTCACAGGTGCCGAAAAGTCAGAAATCTTTATAATATCTTTTCTTCTTCCCTTCAAAGCTCCTTTTAGAACTTTTTCTCTTGTGCTCTGCTTGCAGGTTTTCCCTATGCAACATCCAGCAGTAGTCTGCTATCATGTTAACGTTCCACTGACCCTGATACCTCCGTTCCATTTCCTTTATGTCCTGGTGGAATCTCTCTCCTTGTTCTTCACTAACAGCACTTATATATTCTGGGAAATAGCTTAGATGGGAGTTCAAAAAGTGGAGCTTCAAGCTCATTGAGCAGCCCAAGGCTTTCAAGTTCTTCATCATGTTTCCTACAATGTTCTCGAAGTCAGTGTCTCTATAGTTGCCAAGAAACTTCTTTACCACTTCTTTAAAGGATTGCCAAGCCGATCTCTCAATTTCTTTCATTTTGGTATCAAATAACTCGTCCCTCATGAGTTTTCGAATGTCAGGACCGACGAAAATCCCTTCTTTCAGCTTCGCTTCTGACAACCGTGGAAACTTGCTTGCAAGATACTTGAAAGTATCACCATCTTTTGGAAGGGCTTTCACAAACTGCTTCATGATGCCAAGTTTGATGTGAAGTGGAGGTAAGAGTACTTTTTTTGGGTCCACCAAAGATTCGAAGTGCACGTTCTTTTCTCCTACTTTTAGTGTCCTGCTTGGCCACACCTTCTCAGTCCAGTGCTTGGCTTTAGCACGGCTATCCCATTCGCAGAGGAAACAGGGGTACTTGGTGTAGCCGCCCTGTTGACCAAGGATCATAGAGATCACTTTAAGATCGCCACAGATGGTCCATTCGTATTTCTTGTAGTTCAGTTTGGTCAGGATGAAGGCTAAATTGTCATACTTCTCTTTCAAATGAACGGAATGTCCAACCGGTATAGAGGCGTATTTGTTGCCATTGTGAAGAAGGACAGCTTTTAGACTTCTTTGTGATGAGTCAATGAAGAGTCTCCAATCGTGAGCCTCATGCTGAACTCTGAACATTTGCATCAGACCGATAACATCGGAGCAGTAAACAAGTTCACCGTCTTGAGAAAAGTAAGGCACGTAGTCTTTCTCTCGGTTTCTAAACCAACTAAAAGAAGTTCCAGGAGTCAACAAGTTCTTCTCGTGGAGCCTAGAACCTAGCAACTGAGCGGAATCTTTCGAAAGGGCCAGATCTCGAATCAAGTCGTTCAATTGTGATTGTGAAAACAGTTGGGGCTCACTGCTGTCGTGTGGAAATTCGTCATCAGAATTGTCATCTGACTCACTCCCCGATGGCCCACTCACATCGATTAGGCTTTCTGGAGGCAAAGGTATGGGAATGCCAGGTCCATGAGACGCAGGGCGAAGTGCAGATTCCAGGTTCGGGTAGCAGATTTTGTCTTTGTTTTTTAAGCTGTATCCCTGTATGTTGCACGAACAAAAGTAACAGTCATCGCTGTGGTTTTTGGGCTCCCTCAATATCATCGGCACTCCGAAACGAAAACATTTCAGCTTACCCTTAGACCACATGCGCAGTCCTTCCACGCAACTCGAACAAACTCGATGTGGGGCCCATGCCTTGTCCTGGTCTCCAACCCTAACACCGAAGTATGCTAAATACACTTTCTTAACAAAGTCCGTGAGCTTCCGCTCTTGCTTTTTCACTAACAGTTCGCCACAGATATAACAAAACCTGTCAGGAGAATTAACACATCCTCTTGAAGCCATGACAGTCATAAATGTATACACCAGACTTAACCCTTTCACGTCGTTAATGTACCAGCAAAAACAAAATACCATATCCACTGACGTGGGACACATTAACCAATGAATATACCTTAGAATATCGAATTTCACGTAAAATTACCACAAAATCTTAATTTAGAATCACTTGAAATCTATCTGGTGAAAACACTTCTATGGCCGACAGAACCTTCTCGACGACTGCTCTGCTGTTGCCTCCCTAGGCGCTCGGCCATGGTTACAAAAATAATAAGTGCCCTCTATCGACCAAATTGATATAGCGCATTTCAGAAGTGACTACTCGACTATGCAGCAGACCATGTCACTACAATTTCCCAACTTACTAAAAATTTCTTTACCACAGTAAAGAAATTTAAGTCCACCTCTAGGACTTTCCTGTTAATGCCTCTAAGGAACCAGCTATCAAATACCTGTTACATCAATTAACTTTAGCTTAAAGTTTTACAGATAAACGGCCCAAACATCTCAGAAGAAACAAAAAACGAGAGTAACCAGTATTGCCACCTAACTGGTCTGATTACAGCATTTCTTATTATCAGACACTACCTTACACAACAGACATCTCTTAAACATACTAAAGCAATCAATTAATTTCCTGATTAATCTCTCATCCATTAATCTCTCATCCAGAAATGGTACTCAACAATCATCTACTTCCCGAAATCTGATGTAATTTCGCTCCTCATCTTTAGCCACTTCAAAATGAAGTTTCAGTTCCTTAAATTGATCCAACACACTTTTCACGCATGGCGCTAGTCACAGATAGTTTGAGAATTTTCAGAGGTTCTTCCCCAACATTTATGCACAAGTTAAGTTCTTTGTACTTTTTCTGATGAGCAGTACACAAGCAGTGAGAGAACCAATTATATGTCTCTGCCACCATGAATTCAACATTCCTTGGCACAACCCTAAGAGCGTAAGAGGAACATAGCTGGATGGAATGGCATATACATCTGATATGCACAATGTTTGGACAGATGTCTTGAAATTTTGTAATAACAGAGTTATTTTTGCCACACATTGTGTTACATCCATCGGTTGCCAATCCAAAACATCTCTCTACAGAAATATGTTTTGAATGAAGAAATTCAGTGCTTCAAAAATACCAGCAGCTGTTCCAGTTTCCAGAGACAGTAAGCCAAGGAATGTTGTTACAATTTTCCAATCCTTACCATGAATAAGTCTCAATTTATAATCATTAAGTCCATTTTTCCACAGTTCACCCACCCTCTTTAGGCACAATCTGAAGGAAGGGCCAACCTCGGAAAAAAGTGTGGACCGATTAAAGGTGGACACCACTACTTCCATGGCCAGACTGCCCTGAGGCAACTGCTTACTCAAATCATGAACTGTCACCAGGAAATACCGTACTCCTTAGAAACCCTCTTGGTTTGTGCCAAAAACCTGGAAGCTGCCAGGGTCACAAGGGACCAAGTATCAAAAGTCCAATGGATATTGTCTTGCCCTGGCTTGAGACCCTCCCGAACTCCTCCCGGCCCAGTCGGACAAAATCCCTCAGACCATCCCACTCTATTGGCCCAGACTAACAACAAGTCCAAGCTTTTAGGTGTAGTAACAAGGGTCTGTACGGCAAGCATAACCAGTGGCAGCAGGTTCAAATGCCTGCCCACCACTTCTGAGCCAGCACCAAGTGCACAGAGTTCACTCTCCGTTAAATTCAAACGCCCCTTGCTACTTATTTCTTGAAGACACAACCAGATTATCCCTTTTAATCAAGCAGCCAGAACCAAGGTGGACTGGTTCTGGAGTTCCTCACCATCCCCAGAAGGTCCTAACGGATTGGTAGTGCTTCGTAAATCCTGGTCCCATCATCCGAAGGTTCCATCTGGCTGGAACCCGTAAATGATCCACCCCCCCCTCACAAAGCAGTTGTGGCATAGAAGGGGAAGTGAAGCAGCTCTTCTCCAATCCTTCAAGGGGTTTGTCTTTCACAGCACGAATTAACTCCTCCCCAGAGGAGCTTGGGTCCGCCTTCACAGGACAACCCTGCTAAGGGTTTCCCATGATAGACTGTTGTCAAAACTTGACAATCCCAAAACAATCTGTTGAATTCTGATGTGCTTTTGAAACTGTTACAAAATTTACGTCATGTTTGGCAGCTTCCAGAGCCGCTAGTTACAATCTTAGATCCCGTCCTGTCACTTTTCCCGTAGCCCATAGGTCTGGTATTTTTACCCCATGGAAGTGGGTGGGAGATCAAAGACAAATGGTCGAACTTTAATACAGGGCCATATCCGGTCATGGGTCAGATCGGACCTGTCCTTTACAAGATTCAGAGGTCACAACCCAAGCTGGTATACGTGAACTTAGATCACAGAAAATTAGATTTTCCATTCTGGAAAATCTTTCATTCTCTTCAGCACGGAATTTTAGGTTCAGGTTTTCACCTTCCAGTATTTTGATTCTAGCATCGATCGTAGTTGGTATTTGGCATTGAGTTCATTGGGTTTCTCCTCCACCCGATTATCAAGTGAGGTCACAAAATCAGTTCCATTTGTTTAAATAAACTTTGATAAGAGGTGTTAGTTGGGTAAACAATAATAAAGCCATAGCGCTCGTCACACGATTAGCATAATATGCAGCAACACTTGATTGAAATTTATCTGTTGACATGGTGACAGGAGGGTTCTCAGAAGCAGCAACACTTGAGATACAGTTCTTAATTTTGGACTTCTTAGTGCCCTTTCTGGTGCCACGACTGTCAAATTTATCATACCAAGAACTGCAGCGTCCAGCAGTTGAACGTTGACTTAGCCTTCGTTCTGATTGCATAGCTGAATTTACAATAAACACACATAAACATTGTTATTCTATGTTATTATGAATGTATTTCATTAGTGACCTCTTTTGACCTCTTTTGAGATTGGTTATTAGGGCGACCAACAGGACCTGGTTGGGTTAACAGCTTATTTGAAGTCACTGTGAGAATGATCTGAGCTGCTTTCGAACCATTGATAAGCCTGTATAAGATTCAAAACCAGATGCTCACATGAATTTGCCATTCATGCCTCAACATCCATGTTTCCGGCACCTCTGTATCACGTCGATCTTAAAAATTTATGGGCATATCTTTGAAGTTATAAAACACTTCGACATTGCTAAATGAATGAAATATTGTGACGGTCTTGTGCCACATGGTTGCATCTTCACACAAAGAATTCAGATTCTCCAGAACCTAATGGCTGTTATTTTTTAAAATATCATTCCAGTAACACACTAAGGTGGAACATCAATAAAGTGATTTACCGTCGTTTGGTACGCTGTCGAGACCATTTAACATCTCTAAAACTTCTTTTACGCTATAACGATTTCTTTTCGCCATCCTAAATTTCACCAATGCAAGATAGGATAAAACGACTAATAACTTTAGAATAACCTAAATTATATGATATGCAATTTCTACGAAAGTGAGTAAGTGACAAGCTGTCCGACAGTCAAAGTAAGTAAGTATCAATATGCAGCGTTCATTTTACTTGCCTTCAGAAATTCCATTTTTGCCATAGAGACGTATCTTAGAAATACAGCATTGTGGCTTGAATGAAACCACAAATTTGACACTAATCAAATGCTAAATGGACGTATCTTCAAGATGCAACCATCTGGTAGAATTACTAGTTGCACTGTAAATAATAGACGCTGTATGTATGGACATACATCCTTATGGCATAAATGTGACCCAAAAAATGTGGTGTATCTTCGTGCCAACTAGACTTTAATGGAGACTTGTAGCTACAACCTTCTGTCAGAACCTGCATTGATGTTAGTCAATTCAATTTCTGTCAAAATCTCCATTTTTGAAAAAATCTTACATACGACCTTCTGGCTTAAACCCATCGATATAGATTAGTTCTTCTACCTTCTTACTGTGCTAGATTCAGGTGGCACTACTGACATGGCATGTGTAAATGTTGGGGAGTTCATGGCATGCTATCAATGGCCTTGACAATTTCAGAAGGACCTCTTGAAGAGCAAAATGCAGAGAAAGAAGTAAACAAGTACACTATGAGTACTAGTAAGCCTAATATGGAGGAAAAGTTTCTTCTGTCAAAAAAAGTTGAATTTACTGCCTCTTGTAAAAGTACTATTTAGTCATTCTGTTGTGTTAACCCTGAACAAATGCATGCCATGGTTAGTCATAGGAAAATCTCTCATGCATTTCTTAGAGTATAAACCCTGCACAGTTTCAAGTCACTGGCATTTATCCTCTTTCTGGCTTGGTGCATCTAGTAGCATGAAAATCAGACAACTAAATAATTAAATACCTGTTACTGCTTAAAAATTTTGAAATACAATGTATAAGGCTAGCGTCTTATTCTGACTGTTTCAGGATATATTCACATGAAGTACAAGACTACGTTGGCATTCGACCAAAAACGCCGATGATGCAGATTGAGTTGAGTATTTTGGGTACCTGCATGTTAGCAGTGAACCTATAAATTTAATGTCAAAGCACCATTAACACGTGAATTATAGTAACAGCATTTAAAGTATAACATACTGGATAGGTTCTTGTATGTTAAAAATTTTTATGGTTTTTTAATAATGCAGTAGACCGATGGTAAAACAGATGTTGATTTTCTGATGCTTAGCAGGGACATCTTGCAACAAAATATACAAATCACTATTAAATGAAACATTAAAACTTCAGTTAAGGTAATAACTTATGGCCAGTGTTTTAAAGTTAGATCAATATGCATGAATGGTGATAATGTTGTATAAATTGAAACATACTGTTGTTTCAAATGGCTAAAGTTTTACAGAAATTCCATTAATTTTGAATCAGAAAATTGTGATGTGGCCTGCATTGCTTCCTTCATTTGTTTATTTATATTTACTTGTATTTATTTATATGTAAATATGTTTTTTATATTTACTTTATAATTTCGTTTCATTTTCTTGAGGAAACTTCAACATTTGCATTCTACACAGTGTATATCTATAGTTGACCTGCAAACAAATTCTGAAATGTTGAAGTTTAAGAAGTGATTTTTACTTTACAGGGCTTGTCAAGCATGTGTGCTTTTGTTTCTGCTTCCTGACATTTGGGCAATGGTTACCAAACTCTACCTGATGATCAACACATGCTGCATTCCTTTTGCAAGTGGACAGAGACAGAGAGTAAGTACTCAAGTGATGCAGAAATGGTAATGCAACTGTTGTTCCACAGCAATCAAGACACCCAACTGATATTTCAAAAATGCTTTGTAACTGGAAAGTGAAATGTCAGTAGTTTTTAATGTACATTTCCTCTCAAGGTTTCTGAGGTTAGCTGTGCATGTTGAAATGCTGCAAAAATTCTAATCTAAAAATGGAAACTTCTATAGCGCCGTGATCATAATCATACATTTCACAAATATTCATATATTTCAAACTATATGTGAGAGACACTGCATTGGCTTCTGGTTTAGGAGAAAATTAAATTCCAGATCCCATCCTTGTAGGATGGGCCTCGAATAGTTGGCTCAACGCAGAGTACATCATAGAACTGTTTATTCCTTTCTCAAGCCAGCTTGGTCGACAGCATTTTATGACCCATGGAGATCTGATAGTTCATGCGATGGCTCAAGCTGTCATTTCTTTTGAATAAATATCTTCCTCTTGTAATTTGAACTCATACCAAGCAACTTAAGAAACATTCTTGATGTCTTAAGACTCATCTTTTTAGATCTGCTAGACAGCCATGTTGCTGTGCCTTGATGATGATGATGATGATGACGACGACGACGATGATGATGATGAGTTCTCTGCCCAAAGGCAGGTCCATTGGCTTTATGCTACCCGTGGGATGAGATGAGTGAGGTGGTTTCCCGTTGCCTTCCTCACACACAATTGTGGGTGAGCAACTTGTCCAAGGTCACTACGCAGTGGCTTGAGGTAGATTCGAACCTGCAACCGTCCGGTTACAAGGCACAGAACATACCACTACACCACCATGTCCCACAGAACGCGGAGGTGTAGTGTTATGTTCTGCCATGTTGCTGTGCCTTTTTGAGGTTCCTCAACTGAACGATATGTGTGCTTGGATACATGCATCAATGATGCAAAGGGTAACAGTCAATGGTCAATTGTAAGCAAAATCTCATTCGTAAATCTCGATCTGTTGTATAGATCCACACAGTCATGATCCATGAGGTGCCTGAGACTGGACTAAAGGGATAAGGAATTTGAAAAGATTAGAAGTTTCCAGAAAGTAAGCTTGTAAGTTATTACTTTGTTTATTTTTAAGTACTGTAGTCATGCACATCTTTAGTTGAAGCAGGTAAACTTGGACATCATAAATTGAAGGCTTCTTTAGGAGCATTATATAATATACAGTAATAATTATACATTAATATAATTATACAATAATAATGCACTTGTTATCAATCAGTGTCACTATAAAGCTTATAATGTGCATTCCAGCCAATAAAAAGAGGTAGCCCAGAATGAAGGCATATAAGAACATATGGTGTACAGGAGCACTATGGAATCACCATTTTAAATTCATTTTTCTGTTATTTCAGGTCCTGCTGACTGGCCAGCCTGCTTCTAACGTACGATGAAACACCTGCCAGTATATCACAAGCTTAGCGACATGGACAAACTACGGCATCTCTGCATTTTACAGCCTTTGATCGTTTGGTCCGAACATCAGGACGTTTTAGAGCCTGTTTCGTCCAACACAGCTGTACATTTTACTATGCAAGCTCTGGATCTCCCACAGCTGAATGAAAAAGTGGTGACCGAGCGCTCACCATCTCCACAAGAGCGTCTTCCAAGTACTGTGGATTTAACCACATCCTGACTACAGCAAACTGAAAACTGGACTTTTAATATAGTTATTTCTGCCAGATGTACAGTAAAATTAAATTAATTCGATTGTGCTGCTGTATAACAAGTTTTGGCACCTTTACATAATATATTGTACTCCTGGAAGCAATGTTCATAGTAACGTTATTGCTTTATGTTATAGAAATGTCTCCTGAATTGTGCAATAGTTTCACCTCATAATGAGATACAAACCCAAATTTTATACCCTATGGGGCATGAGGAATCCATAGGTAGATAAGTATTGATGCTGTTTCTAAAACAGCATGGATACAGAAGCCTGGTATTTAATGCATAATCATTTTAATTACATTTGTGGAAGCCAGATGTGCACATAAAGTAAGATTGCTGTGTCCAGCCACATTTAGGTGAAATTAAATTCCAATTTACAAGAAAACAATGATTTCTGTGCATCATCTTATAGTCAATTATTGTGAATTTGATTTAAAGATGAAGTTCAAATTATACAGAACGTAAGATTTTTTGCTTATGAAATCTCATATGAAGTTGGTCAATTATGAATGTGGAGCAGAAATATTGCATCTGCATCTGGAAAAATATTGGAGACATTCTTTGTAAAAGTTGCTGAAAATCACTGCATGTAATATTTCACTGATGTTTGTTGTTTCTTGCATACAGAAAATGTTTGGGTGAATGTATGTTGCACTCATGATATGCATCACTGTTATAATAACAATAATAATCTTTGTTTATTACTTCAAACTGACAAGTACGCAGTAAGATTACATGATATAGTAGTAACAGACGATAACAAGTTTAACAGGAGTCGACAATAACAAGTTAACAGGAGTCAAATTTAACTGTATGGTAGCCATGCAAGGAACCCATCTGAATTACTGCTCAATTTACAAGTGCCACCTAGGGAATGAAGGCGGAGTTAACCTTGTGATGACATGACATTCAGTGCTAACAAAGATCACCTAACATGATTCTATCAATGTGCAAGAAGTTTATCAACATTATCATGGACAGTAGTTGCTTATGCACTGACGTCTGTTTACATTTATTTACTTCCAGCTATGATGAAATTAGCTGAGTAGATGTTTTGTACATAAATTCACTAAATTGTTTTTAACATATTCACAAGTACATCATTTCAGCCATTTACTTTGCTTAGAACTGCAATGAGTTAAATACAACTGTGAACTTTTCATTAGTATTGATTTTATAAAAGTGTGCAGATGTTAGTCAATAATAAAAGTCTAGATGTACTGTTCGTGAATGGACCTTCACATTGTTTTTGCATTAACTACATACACTCATTAGATTGGAGTGGGTTGGTACAGCTGATTATTGTACCTGCACAAGTGCCACACTGCTCCCTAAAAATACATTACAGTCATGCATTTCAGTTATGGAATACTGATATAGTTTTGGGACGCAGTGGTGTAACGGTATGTGCTGTGTCGTGTAACTGGAGGGTCGCAGGTTCGAATCTTCCTCAAGCCACTGTGTAGCGACTTTGGACAAGCTTCCACTGACAATTGTCCAGCACTCATGAATAGGCTGGTGCCCTGTGCTTGGCCTTTGTGCTTCTCGTACAGCTATAAGCTGTACAGAATAAGCCACTTTAGCATTCACAATGGACCCACAATGCCATTCCAAGAGGCCCTAGGAAGCATTTTCATTTTGATTGACAGTTTATGGAACACAAGTAATGTCACAAGATTATACTAATTTAATTATCAGATCAGTGCATTTGGCTTCAGAAGGAACAAGTTGAGACAGTGTACATAAATGCTCTGAAAGAATGGAGTTACTATCCACATCTGTACAAATTTGCAGATTCTGTTAACAATAATATACAACGAATCAACTGAGCCAGTTTAACATAATAACAAGGAATAAATGGAGCCAGTGTAAATTGACTAATTATGCATTCCATTCACTAACCAGCCATACACAGATTTGACTTACGTAATAATGACCTGCAGCTATAATTATCACAAGAAACTACGATTCAATGTACAGAACCAGGTTAAGATGGTATAATGAGAATCAACTTCTTATGCTGCAAATGACATTACCAACAAATCAAATTACCACCTCTGTGTGGACCTGCCATCCGTGTTGGACACAATTAAATTCCAGTTTGTGGTTATGATTAAGGACCATTTATTATGTTGCTAGCGACCTTTATAGTGGCTCATAGGAATTACAATTTTGTTTTTATTGGTTAAAACGAATATACATAAAGTTATCTTTAAAGTTAGCATCACAAATCAGCATAGACAGTTAGAAATACAGGCCTATGTATAGGTCTATATTGTTCATACAGATGTGATTGACGTTTGGCTTGTAAGTTGCTAGCAGTTTGCTGTTTTTCCTTTCCAGCAGTAACTCATTCCAGTGAAACCCAAACGGGTGTAGGCCTATTTATGCATACACAACTCAACTATTTAACTACTGCTATAATTTAATCGTCATATATAACAAATATTTACATCTTATCCAGCAATATTCATGTAACGCTTTGAAATGGGCATTCTCTCAATGGCGTTTTAGTCAAAGTCACACATTTATATTTACATTACACTAGATACTGGAAATTTCACAGAAACAATTTTGACAACACTGCATGATTGCTCAAAGCTATGTATAAAATTAAATTATTCGCAAGAGAGTTTTCGATGCGTTTCAGACACAATAAGTCTCCCTCAAGCAAATGAGGAAGCTCGAGAAGATGTCACTGTCATGAAAGGCGTTGCGGAAGATGAACTCATCAAGGTAAGATGGAAACAGGTCCCGAGAAGTACCCCCCTGTCGTCTCAACTTGCGTTTCGCCCTCATCCAGACGCTCTCTATGTTTTGAGTGTGAATGTCACAGTCGTTGGGATCTACAAAGTTTTTCTGGTGGTTGACAACAGAATGGATGTATATGCCACGATGTATCTTGTCTATGTCTTTATAAGCTGGCAATTCGTCGGAAATTACATGTGAACCAGGCAAAATGTGCTGCTTTATGATGGAGTGAAGTGTTTGAGTCTTGCGATCGGGTATTTCAGCAAGGAAACACCTTCCCGAATCCCTCTCAACTGCACCAAACACCCAGTGACCAAGACGCCACAGGCCTCTGTGGTACTTCCTGTGTGAATACTTGGTTTCGTCCACCTCCACGACTATCGGAACTCCATTCTCGTCCATACCTCCAATCTGACACGGTTGCCTTTCAACCCAAGTTTGGCATTCTTTTCGGCAGTAATTGCTCCAATCCACCACCGTCGAAAGATGAGTTTCCGTCTCGCGGGATATTATAGTCTGCGGCATATCTTGAGTCCAACAGTAAACAAGTATTACGATCTGATTGAGAGCGAGGTGACTTTGCGCAAAAAAACTTCCAACTCGTACCCCTCGCCGAAAACTGCAACGTCTGCAAGACCACCTTCTTCCATCAATACCTCTACCATAAACGACGATCGATGCAGGACGGTTGCACATCAAACAATCGACAGTATTTCTGATCAGACTCCGACGCGCCAACCACTGCAAACACTTGTCAACTGAGCTTAATTCAACCAGAAGAGTCTTGAAAATCCAGATCTCGCGACATAGCTCGTCAGTGCTTAAAAGTTCATTTGGGTTTACAAGGGAGGTTGACGCTTTCGGTCGGCCAGCCATGCTTAACTAAGTTTATTACTATTCGACCATTTCAAGAATATTATCACTATTATTAATGAAGAATATTTTTTTACCGAACAACAAATAACATCCAATTATTAAGTTCGACGAAACAAAGTAGGGGGCTTTCGTCTGCTCCCAAAACACGCGCGATCACCAGAAGATGGAGCTGCAAACAATGATGTTTATTACAGATCACTGCCTGCAAAGATCTATCTATAGATAGCGACTGTATCTATAGCTTCTTTCTAAGTGATTTTAGGATGAGATCCTTCTCCGCCGCTGCCTCTTGTGTGTGAGCCACAAATCGACTGGGTTCACTTGTAAGCAACTGATTCTAAGCGTTTGAAAGAAGAGGAAAATGTGAATGGGAACGGGCATTTCCAAAGAAATGTAGAAAGCGACAACCTTAAGACGAGTAACCGAAAGCTAAACTCAGAAAACAGCCTAGTTAATCGGGTCCACAGCTTTCCCGCGCTGTTCCACTTGTGCAAGTGGTGGCCTAGTAGGCCTAAAAGGTCCGTCATGGACACAATAAGCAAACTGGGACTCAAGAAGAGTCCTGGTCCTCTGCCAAATTGTTCGAGCGTTGTTTGATAACCTCGAAAACGAACGTGACCCCGTTCAAAATGCGCACTAATAGGCCTACTAGGCCTAATAATAAAAGGCGAGTGACAAAACGACACAGCTTTGGCTGCAGGTATTCGGATGATCTCTCGATTTCCAGTCATAGACCAAAATTTAATTTGAACGATGTGCTATTGAGAAGTCGAGCTTGGACATATACCAAAACCAAATGTCAGACAAAACCAAGAAAGCAATACTCAAAAAGTTACAGTTCTGGGCCATTGAGGGTTCTGCCATGGGCGTTTCTTCTCTGTTCGGTCAGAGGCTCTCGCCAATGCAGAGTTACGCCCCTGCCGTCTCGGCATGGGCGTACCTTTGGTCTAAAAATGGGGTACCAATTTCTTACATACACGAAGCAAGGCGGAGACTGCGATCTCTGGGAAGGCTCAATAATTAAATATCGATTGGCATTTTTCAAAAAGTGGGGTACAGTACCCCAGTCCAAAAAGTGGGGTACGGGTACCCCTCGTACCCCCACAAATTACGCCTATGGGAGACGGCCTAACGTCTTTAGGCCTATAAGGATCGTTCCGTTATCTCCGTCTGATCTCCATATTCCAGCCGCTCCAGGCTCCATGGCGGAAAACTTCCTTTTGACATGAAACTTTTTAGGCGTCAGTCGATGGTCGCTACTATGGCTTGCACAAAGTCCAGGGCGAGTCCGGTCGAAAGCCAAAAATCTCTTTCCATCCCGTTGAAAACAACCTGAGCTCGGTCTTCCCGTGCACGGCAAGGCCTAAGGCTGGGGTACAGCCTCAGAGTTCTGTGTACAGTGGCGGCGCCGCCTATGTTTGTTGTACGGCTTTTGCCGTACCACTTTTTAAGGTTTTACGGCAAAAACATAATTTTGCCGTACACTTTTACCCAGACCCTCTAATTTGCCGTACTACTTTTCAAATCGTGGCGCCGCCACGGTCTGTGTAGGCCTGCTTCCGTTTATAAAAAATAGAAATCTTTAAAGTCTTATGCCGTCGACAACCAGATCTGCTGTGACATCGTGTATGATGACCAACAGATCATGTCTTAAAAAAATCGTGCATGATGACTAACGAATCCAAGGCCATGTCATACGACGTCACTCCGTTTGTAATTTGTATTTGAATGTTCGACGTCATAGACACGATTGTCTCTGGCAATTGATTAGGTAATCCATCGTTTTGTCATTCCCCATTATTATTCGACCATTGTAGCATATCATTTCAGCGTCAAAAATTAATGCCTAGGTTAAACCTGGCATTGAAGGCATTTAACGCATTATTCTTAATTCATGACGATGAAACGATAGGCTATAATAATGGTGGAATAATCTGGGACGCTGACAAGAGAGATATGATTGCTCCTCGTCATAGAAACGATTCCATCGCCTGGGTAAACGCCGCCTTCCTAATCCGCTAATTTAAACACATCAAATAAATAAAACCGGATGTAAATGACAATGATGAATCCTCTCCGTGTAAGAGAGCATGCGGAACGCGGTTCGCACCCGAAGGTGGCGTATTTCTGAGATTGAAATCTCGGGCGAACACGGTCCGTACACCATTCGGGGGCTATTTGTGCAAATGTAGAACAGGTGGAGGCGTCCAATCGAAACAGTATAGCAGCGGCAAAATATACATAAATATCATTGGACATCATCAAGCACTGTATACCCCAAGCCAATATATTCAAAGTTTCGTACATTGTTTGACTGATTGATTCGAAATCGGTAATCTATTCAATAGCACGCTAGGTCTTCAACTCCATAGACTGCTGGTTTGAGCTTACTGAGCGGACTCCTTCAACGACCTTGGCAACTCGTTTTTATGCCTTTAACGGAGTCTGCTCAGTAGGCTCAAACCCGCAATCGACAGGAGTTAAAGGCCTATAATCCACTCAGTATGCCTAAACCCAATGGATTACAGAACGTGCGCAACACCAAATAAGCCACCTTAGTGCTCACAATGGACACACCGCGCCATTCAAAGCCCAATTCAAATCGCCTCAAACCCACCACTGTTGGATTAGACGGTGTGCAATACCGAATAAACCACCTTATGTTCGAAATGGGCCTACCTTGCATTCCACGAGTCCACTCAGTAGGTTCAACTCCGCAATTGTTGGATTACACCGATAAACCCCCTAACCACACACGACAGATCCACATAGATCTAGCGAATTGTCATTTGCGTAAAGTTGCCAACTGTTATTCGGCAAAGTTTATGGGAGAGCTCTTTTGCCCATCAGTAGACTAAGTGCAATGATCCTGGGCAAGTTGTTCACGCACACTACTATATATACATCGATTCTAAGATTCACACTTAGGCCAGTGACCTCTAGATTCGTAATTTCGTGTTCTAGGGCCAACAAGTAGAAAACAGGTGGTCTATAATTCTGCACAGACTGTTGAAAATCGTCAGTTTGTTCACGGAATATCGACTGCCGTTGTATGTCAATGCAATGAGAGTCAATCAGAATCTTACCCATCATATGCTACAAAAATTTATTTCAATAAAAACTTTTAACTTCTAGAAGTTTGACAACAGAGATTTCTAAATAAGTTAACAGAACTTTTACTCGCCATCGCTTCAAATCATTTGAAGAAAACGCTCGCGTAACAATAGTTACAGTGCAATATCAACAGACGGTTGTACAGAGGTTACACAGTTTGCATAAAACAAAACTCAGGCTTTGTCTGATAAATCTCCAGCATCTCTGGAAAAGATGATCTGCTACGGATATCCAACTGGGATAAAACTTGGCAGCAGAACAACGTAAAGTTACATGGACATATGCGATATTTCGAGTCTTACACTTTAGGTTTGAACACTGTAACGGCTCAAGCTACTCACGATTTAATATGGAAAGACAATAGAAACTAAAAAGTGAAGCAACAACTGAAAACAATTCATATTAAAATGGAAAGGCAATGCCAAGTAAAATGTGAACTGTAAAGCAAGAACTGAATGCAATTGATCATTTACAATAGCAGCTGGAAAAATGTTTGTGAAACAAAAGTAGTTGCTGTTCAAATGGCTATTTTGTGCTTCAACTGAAATTGATAAAATCTTTAAACTTAAACAGCCTACATATTAATTATGCAACCAAAGCTGACAAATTATCATGTTCCACTATTTGCTACAGTCAACATAACCTTCCATTAAGACCAGCAAATCAAAAGACTGCACTGGAACTTTACTCGCAACTGGACAAGGATACATTACTCAGCACTCGACAGTTTCTTAACAAACTTAAATGAACGGACTGGACAGGCAACGAGAGGTAAGCCAATTACTAAACGAGCAAAATTCATTTGGGATCATTTATTACATACCCCATATGAACGTCGATGCTCAGAGGCAGGGTGCTGGCCAGTTAGGTTCAAGTACACTAGTACAGCATACATCAACCAAAGCTAAAGAGCTCAATCTGCAACCAATCCTTAATATGAGTACAGTATGGACTCCTGGTCATTCTGGTCAATACAAAGTGATGTTGTCACCCAAAGTTAATTAATTCAACATGCTGGACTGTTCAACGTGCCATGCTAGAACTGTAGTGTAGTGTTAAAATATTGACTGGCTGTATCTACAGCATGATCCTCTACGTCTTAGCATTAACAAGTCCAAACTGTACATATGTACACTGTACAGTGCTATAAACTGGACCCCAAATGGTATGAATAAACTGTTGCATGGCAGTTTATTATTGCTGAACATACAACACAGGCACATATGAAAATTCCTTGGCAAATCCTAGCCCTACTCTAGTATCTATAGAAACAAACAATAATAGCTACAGCAATTAACGTAACATTTCAAACCACTTGGTATCCTGCTCAGTTTAACAGAGATTGCAACCGCACGGCCTGCAACAAAGGAGAGGCACAAACGACATCTATTAATAGACAATTAATAGACAACTTTTTAATAAACAGACTTTCAAAACGCTCAGGGAAGCATGGAGCATTTGTCCTTGTAAGCAGTGCTGGACAACGCGATACTCCTTACAAGAAGCCAGTTATATGCATCAAATTCTCATCATAATACTATCAGTCTACAGCTCAATTAAATTTCTACTTTACGTTCTTCACCGTCTTGTATCGAAATCGAGGTGTAGCGATACATGTTATGAAGTTTTGGTTTGCAGCTAGGACCAGCTGCAGATTGCTGTGTGCATCAGTATGAAGGGCAAGTTCGTATGGCTTGAAAACAAACTGATGACAAACTGAAAGGCAGTTACACAGATGTAAAGACTAGCAATCTGCCACCAATAAAACAATAGAACAGACGGAGACTTCGACGACATCATTACGACTAAGATGAAGCCTCACACAAGCAGATGTTCAACAGGAACACCCTTCACAAGACAAACACAGAGACCAGCACACGAGAATAGCACAAGAAAACAGCACAAGAGAAGCAACTGCTCCTAGAATGTCACAGGCAAGTGTCACGCAACACACTGTGAAATTATCCGCATTATTCACAACTCTAAATTCATAACTTGCCTCCGCCATTCACTACACGGTCGATTTAAAAACAAGAATAACATGTTCATACCATTCTGTTACATTATAAAATCTGTGAAACCTAATTGTGAATGGTTAATCACAACACCATTGATAGGAAAACGTCTAAATCCATTAAGCATAGCTCTTTCTTCCTGTGACTGTCAATCAACAATCAGAAGCCACTGGCAGAACATAGTCGGACGTTCTTTCGTCCGTTATCAGAAATCCGTGTTGCAGACACAAGATAAACATGAATAATAAACACCCGAGATCATACATCACTTCTGTGCCACGCATTTACACTGGTGTAAGATTACGTCATTATCGACACCAAACACTTCCAGAAATTGGACTTGTAGAAGTTTCAAGGCCAGAATGCAACCACAGCACCATTAGCAAGCCATGCCTTCCCATTCTATTCAAATGCATTTGAAGATACATATCCATCCACTTTGCACCTTTTCTACTTATCAGTCCTGATGCAATAATTATATTCAGAAAGGTCTTCAACAACTAAACACTGTTTCACAGCAACTTTTGTAACATGATTTTCACACATTAATCAAACTTTACGACATGACATAACCTTGTCCCGGACATTGATCTCCAAAAGACAGGGTACAAAGCTAAAAAAAACTTGCTCGACCCAGTGAAAGAGGTTATGGCAACAGCTGCACATAAGTGCCATCACTGGCAAGTGTCAATAAATCAGAACTATTTGCTTTTCAAAATACAGAACGAGAGGAAACTGAAATGACAGTAAGCAGTAAAACACTAATCAACCAAAATGAACATCACATATATATTATTTAAAAATACCGGTACTTATATACAGTGTGGACCCGCTTAAGTGCTCCCTGTTTACACGCCATTCTGCTCAACGTGAAGGTGGTCTATCCTCCAAAGCCACTAATCTAACACACCGTACTGGTTAACACACCCTAAAGAAACTTAACCAATTCCTCCTCCAACAGATATTGTCCAGCACAGTGTCAAATGAAATGGTGACAAATCAAATTTAACTACAAATCAGTGAAACAAAGACAAATAAGGACAAAATCTCACCAACAACCGTTCCAAGTTCAGCTAGACTACAGTAAATAATATCGCAGTTATTATGCAACTATCGTCCTTGAACAAACGACAACAGTTATGCAGCAGATGGACAGTAGAGTCTTTCGTTTCAGGTAGCACAGGAGATAAGAAGCAGAGAGATACACTGATTTTGAAAGAGACTAGACTATTTCGTTACATCAGCGTAACTCACTGCCTGCACTTTTCATTTGTAATAATAAATAGAAGAAGATAAAAGCTCTTCGTCTAGACCAAAACGACATCAAGGAATCAGATAACAGACAGTTGGACATGGTAGTGGCCACTTCTCTTGAAGTGGTGCTATATAAATAATTACAGATGCCAAAAGGGAAGGACCAGCAATCAGACATCATCTTATGTAGCAAAAACAACCAAACAGTATCAGATGCCAATTGTTCAAGCAGTTAGATGCAAAGAAAGGATATTTACTAAATTCCGCTATCTGCAATAGTCCTAATAGCAGTTCAACTGATTTTGTCTGGAGTGCATTCATAAATCCACAATTTCACTTTTGATTTTAATTATATAGTTTTAGAGCAATTGAGGTTCATTAACAATATACAGTAGATCTTCCATTTTGCCTTACAGATACATGTAATAAAAGCAACCGTTTTACACCTGTCCAACAGTACTGCCTCCTTAGCTGTCAAGAAATTCAAGCTTCAGTTAAAACGTGACATTAGCAAACTAAAGTGGCTCACTATACAAGTGCAGACAGGTCACCATGTCTGCAAAGCCCAGAATGAGATTTAAAGTAGCACAGAAGACGATGTGTATTGCATCACTGACAAAACTAAATTACACAGCATCCATTGTTTCACTAAAATTTGCGCAGTGATGTAAACTGGTTTGCTGCAAGCCAGACCCAAATGGCTGATCAGCATTCAAGACCACATTAAGTACAATATCCACAGACAAAAAGAACTAGAAAAGGAGCCAAAAAACGACAGTGGATATGACTTGACCATACATAGGTGCACTGGATGGGGATCACTACACTCACAAAAGCTGCCACAAAGATATGAAAAACGCCGATATTCACACTTAAGAAATACACTCCGCTTTTACAGTTCACATCTGCTTCCCAGATATTTAACAAAAACATAATAAAGGGAATGGAAAATAAACTGTGATTAAGTGCCACAGAATTTATTTAGGAAATGGATCATTCCCGTGCAAAACCCCCACATGCGATCTAACGCAATTTCTTCAAAATGAACCCTCATATAAAATCAATTGCTATCCTCTCTAATAGACGAAAATCAAACAGTAAGGAAGACAAAAAGGGCTTTGACAATGTCACTCAGTATCGACCATTGATGGACACCACATTTTCCTACAGCAAATGTCGACAGCCCAGAAACAGGTCGAGCTGTCAATAAAAGGCTAAAATCGACGATCAACAAGTATTTTCGTTAAGTGGACCACTACTATAAATTAATTCTCCGAATCGCTTTCATCAACGCGTAACATTATGTACAAATGTTGTCCGACTCTCCGATTTGCTCAGTCGCTCGCTCAGCCATGTTTTCGTCGTGCTTCTATACTTCAGTTGAGCTCTTTGGCCGATCTCTTCCTCGCCGTTGAGCCAACCGAGACGCTCCAACTGGTGCAAGTAGCGGAGCAACAGGACTGTTGTTATTTATGGCTTTAAATGTCGCTTTCATAGCTCCCTGTTCAAAACAATACATATGCAAATGAATCTGCCAATAGGGCTCATCTAATCAGCATTATTATTATTATTATTGTTATTATGAACATTCTAAACATGCACAAGGTCACACAGAAATGTGAATCTGAGGCGTGGTTAGTCAGTCGCCAAGTGAAGAGAAGCTAGATATCCAGATGTTTGAAAGCCAATGAGCAACGGATAACCATTGGTAACTGGTTCCATTCCTGGGGGACAGCCACACGGAATGCAAGAGAGCCCATGACAGTGCTACATTGAGGCTCAGAGACCCATACCTGAAGACTGCAGGGTGGGATGTACGGAGAAAGCAGTGGTTGAAGGTAGATGGGAGTGCAAATAGTGAGGGCTTTATAGGTCAGACAGGCCAGTTTAAATCTTATTCTCGATTCAACAGGAAGCCAATGCCGCTGAACGAACACAATTAAAGAGTTTGAATGAGAAGATGCATGCAGAACCATATGAGCCAAAGAATTTGGGATGCATTGAAGCCTGTTGACTTGAAGATCTGACATGCCTGCAAAGTTCAAGCACAGAGTTGGATTACAAGAGAGCAGACCTCATGTGACGCATTGCTCCGATATGGTAGAAACCAGATTTGCATAGGTTTGCTACGTGTGATTGGAATGTGAGATTACTGTCCATTGTGACCCAAGTGGTTTGACAGTCTTTGATAGCAGAACAAAAGGTCCAGCAAGGTCAACACTAGAACGAGACGAGTGCAGTTGTTGGCACGAGCCAAAACAAGATTGCTTCAGACTGGGTTTAGAGCAAGACCATTGAAGCAGAATCATGCATGCACTGAACAGTGGCACTCTGCACCTGTATTACTTGGCTGGACTGATTCGTTGGTGACAGAGTAATGAAAAGTCAAGTATCATCAGCATATAATCCTGTAACTGGACTCCTGATCAGTGTGAAAAGCAACAACAAAGTCAAGGCATACTGAGAGGCATGCAATTCCAGTATCAAAAGTCAAGAAGAATGTTATAACATTTCATGGCTCCAATTTACAAACTATTTATGCAAATGAGTGCCACAATTTGGCTGATAAACAAGCATCAAATGAAAGATGGTGAAAGAACCTAATGGAAGAAATGCAAGTGTATTTCGTTTTCTACCATAAACACAGACTGGCTAAAGAAGACTTAGTACTGACATTTTAATACAGCATGGTTATTTAACCAAAGTACTGTTACCTCAAAGTCATAGAGGGACATGTCTTATAATACAGCATTTAAGACAATGCTAAAAAGGTCAGTATTTAGTGATAAACTGCAGTTCTTGTACAAAATCTTAACCATTACAGTGTGTTACTTTGATAGCTCTGGGGGCATAACACTACTTCATGTTAAACAGAATGGAATGCAAATCAGAAGGGAGTAAACGAGTCCCCACTGTACGTATTTATATTTACTCTATCCAATTAATTGAAGCTACATAACATTCAAAGACCTTTGATAGACTTCAACAATGTTAAACTGGTGGATCTCAAAAGCAGTAGTCAATCAGGAAACGTGCCATTACCTTAACCAGCTGCGCATCTTGCAAGCCGAGCCTCAGCTGCGGAAGCTGTTCACGACTGGCGACCCATCGGTGGGTGAGAACTTGTTGAAGGGCGATGCGATGATGAGGGTCGACGTGCAACATCCTTGCAACGAGATCCTTGGCCAGGGGTGAAACAGAGTCCCAGTTGCCTCCAGACAACGGGAACTTGCCCTCCCCAATGCGAACAAGAATGTCGCCCGGAGTGTCGTTTGGACCGTTTGCAAATGGTGTGTGGCTGAATAAACACAATTATACAAAACCAGTCAAGTAAAGGTCTTGCAAAGTAAATAGCCATTTACACAGAATCTCTATTGTTCGCATAGAACAGAAACCTGATGACAAGTCGTTACTCAAAGTTACTGAACACACTTGTTTGAAGGACTTGTCTTATGCAAAAGCAAGAAGCCATGCACTCTGCATTCTCCCACAGTGCAGTCTGTCAAGCCATGGCAAAAGGGTAGTTTTTATGTTTTGTTTATGTTTATATTCGTTTAATGAAACAACAGACATAACGCTGTAGGTGTACAAGGAAGTGAATTAAAATTGTTAATTGTTAATAATAGCTTAGTAAGAGTTAGAAAATAACATTCTAGATATGAAGTTTCGAGAGTCTTTATCTGGTAGATTAAAATTGTGAGGACGATTTCTTAGGGAGTAAGGAGTAATATGGTTGGTTGGGAATAAACATCTAATTGAGTGATTTTCATTGAGTAAAGCTGCTTTAAATAAGGCCATTTCGGCTTTGAGCACAAGCTCAGCTATGGAGGGAGAGATAGCTTGAACATATCCAAATCGTTTGAGTTTGTTCAGGAATTGTTCAAGGCGCAATTTATCCTTGCCACTTATAAGGCCCCACCAGGCTGGAGAGGCATATAAGGTTCTAGATACGATTGTTGCATTAGTAATGAGATGTAGTGAGTCTTGAGATGCTCCATGATTTTTGATAGTTCTTAGTGCAAAAAAGGAGGAGGTTCCACTTTTTATCAGTTGATTGATGTGCTCAGTGACTGTTAATTTTTCTCCGATGGTGACTCCGAGAATCTTGATTGATGTTGACCGTTTAACTCCTGTGATTGAAGGGTTGTCAGAAAGTGAGGGTTGGTTGCGTTTGATGATAGCCATTTCCCGAGTTTTATCAGGATTGATTTTCAGGTTCTTTGTTTCAGACCAATTGTAAATATGTTGGATTTCATCATTGGCTGTATTTAATGAATTGGATCCAATTAATAAGTATGTATCATCAGCATATTTGGATAGACGATTTTGATGGTGAATTGGATGGAGATCAGAGATACAGACAATGAAACCAGTAGGGCCGAAAACCGATCCCTGAACAACACTGGCATTAATTGAGATGATGATGGATTTGGTTCCATTAAAAATGGTATAGTGGTTCCTGTCTTGGAGATAGTTAATTAACCAGTTATATATATTGTCTGGAAGGGAAAGTGAAGCTAGTAAGTGTGCAATGGCAGAGTGACTGACAGAATCAAAAGCTTTAGAAAAATCCATTGAGATCATGATAACATATTTATTATTTTTGAGAAGGTCTGTTGCATGATGTATGATAGAGGTTATTGCTGCAGTGGTAGAACCAGTAGGTTTAAATGCAAATTGATCATGAAGGGAAATATGTTTTGGCAAGCTTTGAAAACTAGGATAGATAAAGGACTGGACTACTATACGTTCAACAAGTCTAGATAAAACAGAAAGAACGGAAATAGGTCGGAAATCAGAAGGTTTTGTTGGATGAGAGATCTTGGCCTTGGGACGTATGATGGCAGTTTTCCATTGGCTAGGAACAAAAGATTGAATTAATGATTGGTTGATTAGTTGGGAAAGGACATAGGAATAACCAGGTGCAGTTATTCTAAGAAACCAAGCAGGAAGGCCATCATGGCCATCTGCAGTATGTTTAAGATGATCTAGTAAATTGAATATTCTAGTTTCTGTTACAAGAGTCTGCTGAGAGGTGGTAGTAGCTTTAAAGAGGGGAGCTATATAATTAGGATCAGTGGAGGCGTCAGCAAAAAATTTATTTAGATCGTCTGCACTGATTGATGAGGATGTTGAGGGATGGTTTGGTTTCTTAGTGAGTAGATTTACTTTCTTCCAAAGGGATTGAGGACTTTCTCGAGGGTTGGAATATTTAAGGAATGATGCATTCTTTTTTGAGATGGCTTTAGCAATCCTAAGAGCTAAAGCTTCGGCTTTCTCATTTTTTCCTTTCCGCATGAGTCGGTTTTTAAGTCGAAGCAATCGCTTTATTTCTGGAGTAATGTATGGAGGATCTTTTGATGTAATTGTGATGGTTCGAATTGGGTAGTTAAGATTTAATCGATCAGTTGCATCTAGGTAGAAATTGTTCCATACTTCTTGTAGATCTGATGAAGAGAGAAGTAGACTTGAATCAAAGTCATCAAAACCTTGTAATGTCAAAGAATGCTGTGAAGGAGATCTTTTCCTGAAAGTTATAGTTGTATGTTCCTTTCCTCTGTCTGTGATTGAGTTTCCGGTCGTGGCAATGATTGCTTTGTGATCACTACGAATGGTTGAGGAGATGACTTTTATTTTGAATAGATCAGGTGTGGAAACCATGAGCTGATCTAGAACGTTACTTCCCCGAGTAGGAAAAAAAACGGTTGGAAGTAATCCAGTTAGTTCCATAATTTTATCAACGTTTAGGCGATTAAAATCACCACCTAAGATAATAAGAGCATTATTATCAGATCGAGAAATGTCTTCTACTGATTTTTCAATCCAAAGAAGAATTGAATTGAGTTGGTATATTGGTTTGGGTGGGTGGTAAAGTGCTCCGATGAAAATTTTTTTATCTTCAACAACAGATTTAACCCAGAGAAGTTCAATTTCGGTAGGGAGATCTTTGATATGGTGTTGTGTAGCAGATATTGAATCTCGAATATATATTGCAACTCCGCCTTTTGTTCTTCTTTTTCGGTCCCTTCGAAAAGTTTGGTAGCCTTGGATTTTGCAAATGTCTTCAAGGTTATGAGTTTTAAGATGAGTTTCAGAGATTATCGCAAAGTCGAGATTGTATCCAAAAAGTTCAGCGCTTAAATGGTCAAGCGCATCTTTTTTGGCAATAGAACTGGCGTTGATTACCATTCCGCTGAATGGTGATGGAAAATCGGTTTTAGGTAAAGATTTAGGAGATGAAACAAACTGATTATGTAGTGGAATTGAAGTGAGGTAGCGGATCTTACATGCAGAGACAGCGGGAGTAGATCTGGGCGAGTGTCGAGATTTGATGGTGTAGATTTTTCTCACTTTACGACAGCCTCCTCTGGTTCCTCGAAAATGTAGAATTCCATTTCGTTTTAAAATTCCTAGGAGATTGTAGAGGTTGCAATAAACTCTTAAAAAGTTATTACTGGGTTTAAGGGTAATCAGTGCTTTTGGGCTGTATTCAAATGGCACAAGTGAAATTGGTGCACTTTTCCTATCGGAGAAGGACATTTCAAGGTTTAATGTTACCGTTTTGGTGGAAGTAATCCATAGCGAGGAACAAACGAGAAAAATCCAGAGTCCAGAGACAAATTGAAAAGTCATATCAGTTATTTGAGTAATGATAAGCTATTATTATTCTCATAAATTTACGTTTAAGTTCAAAATTTGTGAATTTGTTTTTGGCCGCCATTCGGCGCTCATGACGTCCACTGGTAGCACTGGTTAAAGTAACAACAATGATAGTGTAGTGGTTAGCACACTGTACAGTCAATTGAGAGGTTGGAGTTTCAAACCCCAACCAGGGCAGAAATTTGGTTCAAGATTTCTGCTCCACCTGTGCCTGTTAGCCAACTCAGCTATAATGAGTAAACTGTCTGTACAATGTCAGTGGGAAGGCGAGATGGCGAGGGAGAAAAATGGTCACTCGCCCTCATATGGCGAGACTAAGAAAATAAAGTCGCCAACACTTCATATCCATGGCTGCCACAGGGCTAGGTCAAGGGAGTGATCTTCTCCTTCTTCAGAGTAACAATGACAGCAATTACCGTACAGGTAGTATTGATAGTTGCATGAAATCAGTTTTATCTGGGATAGCCATAGCGTCAAATCATTTTCTTCTTCAGTGGTCTTCGATCACTTTGCTCAGTTGTGGGCATTCACCAGACCTAAATCAGCTAACCAACAGATTCTTGTTGTCTTCCTTTTAAAATCAGAAAAGAGTTCATCAGTCTGTCACCTTCCTCGTTCCACAAGTGCTTGAAGTCTGTTCTCTTTGTTGAAATCCACAGATTACTTGCAGGACTTCCCTGCTTGGTTGGGAGTACTGCTGGTACATTTTTCTTGAAGTTGGACATTACAAGTTTTCACTTATGTTATGTTAATTACGAAACACTTGCTGCTGGAATGTGTTTAAGTTGGGCTTTGTTCAATAGGGCAGCCTACATTTTAATAATAACAGTACTGCAGAACTTTTGAAATCTACTTGAAACGTTTATTACAAAACAGCTTTGGTACTGAACGTTGATTAGGTTTTACATCAGTATATGTAACATATTGCGGTTTGTCAATGCGAGACGATAATAAACAAATAATAATCACATCAGCACAAAATTAGTTCAATGTCGTCGTATTAATTAGCATAAAATATAATCAGACAGCAAAACAAAAGTATAAAATACAATAGAACATTATTGAGATCTACGAATAATTTTTGTTTTGTTTGCTGAAAAACCTTCATCTTAACTCGGCTCTTACGAGTAGTAGAGAGATTACCCTGCAAGCATTGTGTAGAGCAGAACCCCTAGACTCCAGACATCACAGGCCTCATCATATCCCTGCTTCTTCAAAACCTAAAAGATCAATCTCAACACATCAACATCAGCCTATCATGCCATCTCATTCAAGCATCCATCCACACAATTCAATATACATATCCATCCCATCTGCACCTTTCTGACCTGTCCGTCCTGCAACAGCTGAAGAATCGTTCACAATAACATTTGTAAATAGATTCTGATGTGTTGATTAAGTTAAGGGAATATGACAAAACCCAAAACTTACTATAATTACAGTATTTTTTAATAATTATAATAATAACAACAATAATAATCAAATCTAATAACTTTTTCTTTCGCCATTATCATAATGCCAGGACATCGGTCAATTTGGTCGTTTCAAGCAATATCACATTCATAAATCACAATCTACTGAAAAAGCCAGGTACAAAATAATAATAATAATAATAACCTAATGACTTCTATAGAGAATGATGGCCGTTTCAAGTAAAAACCATACTAGAAAATGTCATCCATTGAAGAAGCCTGGTTGAAAAAATGACTACGAACCTCGGGAGCAACAAAGTTGGCCGTGTAGCAGGGCGTCATCAAAAGTCCGTTCTCAGCACGCAGTTGCTTTGCAAACCCAAAATCACAGATACGCAGACTTCCTGGTGAGCCACTGTCATCAGCGTAGAGTATATTGGACGGTTTCAGATCTCTGTGTACCACCTACAAGTCAGAATTCACATCCAACTGAAAAAGTATCTGGATTCAACCAAACATTCACATTCAACTGATAAAAGTCAGATTCAACCAAACATTCAACTGCTAAAAGTCAGATTCAAGCAAACATTCACATTTAACTGATAAAAGTCAGATTCAACCAAACATTCACATTCAACTGATAAAAGTCAGATTCAACCAAACAGAAACCAGCTTCACAAGATCAGCATCAAGTCTGTGTACTACCTAGAAATAAAGATTCAACCGAAGGAAAAAATTCATATCCAACTGAAAATTCAGATTCAACCAAGCTTAACCAATGTAAATTCCCTGGCATTCACTGGTACAAATTCACTGTTGAATATCAGGCCAACTGATGCCTACTCAGCCGTCCTCTGGAGCCGTGCCGTGAGCAGTGTTCACACCCAATATGGCCATCACAATTGCTGAATGCAAGTAGAGAAGTGATGTCCTGTTGTTGGAATTTCTGTCTTCCTGTTTGTGCAATATAGAAATTTCCAAGTAAGTAACTAAGCAAGTATATTACCCAATTGTTAATCACACTTTGATGTACAATCATCTAATAAACACAGTTAAAAAGTGTGTAACATCCAAACAATGAATGTTTTGCACATTGACCAGGGTAACTAAGTGTAAACCAATCCGTGATACACATTAAACGAAAATTGAGGGATGACATAGACTGGCAGCCAATCAACATTACCTTCACAGACCAATGACCCACCTACAACGATTTGACTGTCCTAGCGACTGCTCAACACTTACTCCTTTCGTGTGGAGATAGTGAACAGTTTTTGCCAGCGTCTCGAGCACTGCACTCGCCTCTCGCTCCGAAAAGAATTTCTGCCGGAGAATCTTATCAAGCAGTTCACCGCCACGCAGTAACTCCGTTACAATGTACACTTTATCCTTTGTATCGTATACCTGCATTAAGGCACAGAGATCATCACAATGATAACTTTGAGGATCACGTGCAATTTAATGAAAAATTAGAACAGATATGGAGAAAATCTTAAATTAGAAAATACTTGGAAGGCAACAGAAGAGAAAGAAAGCCAACATGGTGGTTGGGTCCATGACAGAGCAAACCCAGCATTGCACGTACATGGAAGTGCATGCAAAGGGGACAGGCGGGTTGCCGTGGGCCACAGAACGAAGGGCAGCCACTCCAGGCCAAGGTAGGTTGACATTGCTACTGTACACGTAAGTAGGTGGGCGCAGTACCAAGATGGCAATGCCAAACAAAGGCAGAGACCCTGAAGGTTATAGTATGCATAAAAGATGAATAAACAACGATATAAAATAATCCATCCTTTTACTTGTATATTATGACACAATATATTTTACAATAATTGACTAGAATATTACTGGTACTATTTGCATTAATGAAATGCAACATATCTGAATATTTTGTTTTAAAGCTGTATTGCTTTCAACTACAAGAAACTGTAAAAAATAGAATAAAAATTCCACTCACATCTTGTAAAGAAACGATGTTTGGATGTTCACTATACCTAAGCAGCAGTTCAACTTCTTCAAATGGATCGTGTTTTGATTTGTCAATGATCTTCATGCAAAACAGAAAAAGAAAAACAGAAGTCCTCATTTGAAGCATCATCCAATTCATTCCTTGTGCATCAGGACAGCAGAGCTACCATGGTAGTTCATACTGTATTTCATATTGCTCTCCTTCCAAAGTTCAGAAGTGCACACGCCCATACAACAGAACACAGATGGTGCTGAGCAATTGTGAGCTAAGGACTTGCTCAAGGTCCCTACATGGCAACTGCCTTGGACAAGGCTCGAACCCACACTCTGCATTACAGACTGAGCGCCCTAACCAGTCGGCCACCATGCCATACTAATTACTAAAATACTAAATATAAGTTTAAAAAAGGCTAAAACTTGAAATTACTTACCACAATATACATGGCTAGTAATTTCCAAAAAAATGGATGTCATACAATCAATACTACACATACATTACAACTGTGATAATGCCCTCCTTAAAGTGCACACTGAACAGAGACGTGTACCAGGAGAAACATACTCTCCAGCAGATGCTGATCGAAGAGAAGCGGCCTTGACAGAGTTACAAGGTGTGACCATGGAAGGTAAGTAAGATGGCAGATTATATGCACGTGCTCTGTACATGAGGTGTGCCAGCTTGTAGCGGATATGATTAGACAGGAAGCCAGTGCAGAGAACGAAGAGCAGGTGTGATATACATGTAGTCTCGGTACGAGAGCCCAAGCCTGATGCATTACTCAAGTTGAGGGAAGCAGTGTGCATTCAGGGACACCATAGAGTACAGAGTTGCAGTAGTCAAGTTGTGTGCAACACAATGTTAGATGACAAATTAAGCAAAGAAGCTACTTCCTTAATACATAATACATCAAAAATAAAATATTTGTCTCGCAGGTTTAAAATTTACACACGACACCAGACCAGCTGCACCAAAGCCCAATCCTACCTCTTTTTTTATAAATTCTGCATTATGCCACAGTCGATCTTACCTTGACAGCGAATTCGTGGCCGGTCGCCCTGTGAGTGCACTTTCGACAGATCGAGTATGAACCAGATCCCAGCTCCTGTAGATATTCAAAATAGCGGATGGATTAATCAATGACAATTCATGGAACTGAATAAACTGGCTTTGTATGCTGTCTCACAACTGGCAACTTAGGTCTATAATGTTCATTAGTAAAATACTGTGTACCGTAATTGCATACTTATGAATACCTGTTTGAACACTTAGTTCAGGTTATCACTGTGTCTCTCAATCAAACCTCTATCTTCCAACACAATTAAGTGAGAAAATTGGGTGTCCCTATTAACGGCCCTTTTGGGCCTCCCTTTGCCAACGTTTTCTTGCAATATTCAAATGTTGAACTGATGTATGTAATATCGCTGCAATACAAAATGGTTGACTGATTGAAAAAAATACCAACAGTTACTGGTTTCCATTCATCACCAAGGTCTTGTGCATTACAATAACGATGCTATAGAAGTTTCCCGGATTAGATTGACTGGATTTGGTGAAGGAAGCATGAAGAAGATGTGAAGCTTTAGGAATGTCTAGTTTTGTTTTAATAAATTCCAGTGACATAGATCAATTCAATGGCTCAGATGATTGCCAGCTCTAACCAGCTATAAGAAGACACCACAAAAGAAGCACCAACCTCATTCAGCTCGTAGTCATCTGTAAGTGCCTTGCTTTTGACACCAGGCAACTAAACACAAGGGACAGAACAGAACAGTCAGAATGGGAAACAATGAACAGCTGTCACATTTAGACTAATGGTCACCGAGGTTCATCAATGCAAGTCCCATAAATTTAAGAAGCGTTTTTTTAACATTCCTGTCAGAATAAACGAATGGTCCTTAAAGTTCATCTATACAAGTCCTATTCGAGAAGTTTTTTTACAACTTTCGAACTCACTGGAAGAAAATAATGGAACATGCACTGCTCATGTACAGCACCCTTTTCTTTGGACTCGGGTGTGCTACAGCGCTCTATAAATCGTTTTATTATTATTATTATTAGTACATGTAATCCCTCAGGAGTCTAAAAAATTATGCTAGGAGCTGTTGTTGAATGTCTGAAAAATCAGGCCTCGTCCTACGCAACATTATAATTAGTATTATTATTATTTCAACAACTGATGCCACAAATTGACAGTAAAAAAAAAGTCCAGTACGAACAAATTCCCTTTAGCAGTAAAAAGAATGGAACATACACGCACTACTCATGTACAGCGCCTTTTTCTTTGGACTCGTCTTATTGTTAGTAAGTCATATACTTTTTAACTGTGTTTATTAGATGCCTGTACACCAAAGTGTGACTAACAATTGGTTAATAAAGAATCTACTTAGTTACTTATTCAAAAGCATTTGCTGCCATGATAGCACAGCTTCCAAATCGAACAAATTCTGTCCGATATTTACAGATCCCATCTGAAAGAATACGTACATTGGCAATGCTACGACCATCAGTTGCCGTTCTGGCAGATGACAGGGCATCATGGGAGACGATCGGAGCAATGTAGCTGAAACCACGAAACAGTTCATGCGCCGTTGCACTGGGTGGCGCTCCAGGAGAATCTACAACAGCACAGAAAGAAGAACCACTAAAAATACGATTGAGGAAAAAGAAAGGAAACAAAATTGGGTCACGTGCTGCCATAGATAATTGAATACAACACAAGTTTAAGATGTATTGATTTGTCTAGTCAATTTCAACGACAAAAGGACTCGTTAACACCTCAGATGTTTGGAAATGGATAATTGTTGTTCAAAGCAGTTTTAGTTTTATTCGATTGTAGTATCTTTGACAATATCGCCTCTGCATTTTCATTGTTATGTCACTTCAGCTTTGCATTGTAACACGAGTTCCAATGTGCGTTTTTTCCCAGTTTCGTCTAGACTTACAATAAACACTGAAAAGTACTTTTCATTGTTAGCATAAGGGGATTTAATAGAATAAAGTAATTCAATAGTTGGAGGCTTTGGATGAACTATAAATTCAAAAGTCCATTGCAGTTAGCATGACCATCAGAAGAACCGAAAACTAGCGAATGGAAAATGATAGGGCTTCTGGTGCGAATATCTAAGTCCCAGACAAAGGTGGCATGCACTTCTTGTTGACACTCTTTTGAAGATAGACAATCTAATTGCTGTCAACTGCAGAAATTAACTCACATCCTTGATAAAGCCACAAAGCGAAGCACTTTGCAAGGTTCTATAGCAGGCTTGTTACATGTAAGACCAGTGGGTCATGAGCTGGCCCACTAAATTTCATCTGCCTTTGATAATCTTGAAAATCACAGCCATTTTGAACTTATGAATGGCCATTCTGAACTTATGAATACCACTTGTTAAGTCTTAATGTTTCCAACAGTACAATCTAGAAATTTCATTCCACGCAACTCTCAGCTTCATGCAATGCTAGTTATTGGTACGAGCCTACTATGTCAGATTAAGACAGCACCTGGCATCAGGTACAGGCATAAAGTGAATTTAGAGTTTTTAAGAAATTGGTGAGTGATGTACAAATGCCTTAAGAGACTGTCCAAGACCAGCTGGACACCCTGCCACACACAGGCACGAGCAGTACAGTACCGTCGCCCATGCACGCTAGTGTTAAACTGTAGGAAGATACATTTATTTCAAATCATTTCTCAGATTTTTAATTCATCAGAATGGTAAGAAATTGAAATCGAAAAACAACGGAGGCACGTTTGCTGTTGAGACAATGAGAGCAACGGTGGACGAGGTTCTGAGCAAAGGCAGAGCTGTTAATACAGTCGCTCGAGAATTTTGCATTGACCGTATGACATTAAAGCGATATGTCAGAAAGAGAGGTCTTAATCCTGATGTAAATTATAAACCACATTTGAACAGCAGACAAGTTTTCTCAGATCAAGAGGAAGATTGCTTAGCAGAAGATCTAATTAAAGCACTGATGAATTATGGTCTGTCAACCAAGGCAACTTGTGAGTTGGCCTATGAATTAAATTAGCAAATCACAAGGTGTGTCCAACAAACAAACAAATGTACCAGTAAAGACTGGCTATAAAGTTTCGTGAAAAGGAAACTACAGTTGGCTTTGTGATCACCAGAAGCAACTAGTTTTGGTCGTGCAACAGCCTTCAACAGATACAACGCGAGTGAATTTTTCAGAAATCTCCGAGAAGTGAGAACACGGTACAATTTTGGCCCTGAAACCATCTAAAATGTTGATGAGACTGGACTGACCACGGTTAAAAAACCAGTGAAAGTGATAGTTAATGGAGGAAGTAAGCAGGTTGGAAGAATAACGTTGTGCAGTGAATGCTATTGGTAATTCTGTACCACCTCTATTTATATTTCCAAGAGTCCATTACAAAGATTTAACGATAAAGGGTGGTCCTCCTGGTTGTGTAGTTTGCTAATCCTCCTGGTTGGATGACAGCAGAAATTTTTGTTGAAAGGATGAAACATTTTGCAAAACCCACTCCCTGCTTCTGCTGGATAACCATGGAAGTCATATTTCTGTTGTGGCCCTCTTGATATGGCAAAAGATCATGTAATAGTTATGGTAAGTATTCCTCCATAGTGCAGTCACAAGTTGCAACCACTGGATAGGTTTGTTTATGGGCCACTGAAGAGATACTACAATGCATCTTGTGATAATTGGATGGTCAGTAAGACCCAAGAACCATGACAATCTGTGACATAGTTCCTAATATTTGTGCACCATATGCACAGGCATTCACAAAGTCAAATAAGTATTGAGGCTGACGATAATCAGGCTATCATGGAATTTAAGTATGGCTGCATCTGCACAAGAGACACTAATGTTATCCGCTTGGGCAGATTGGTCATTTTATTGCCATCACAGTATGAACTCTGGAAGCATGTAAAACAACTCTGAAATTATATGCATGTGAAACAACTCTGGAAATATATGCATGTGAAACAACTCTGGAAGTATATGCATGTGAAACAACTCTGAAATTATATGCATGTGAAACAACTCTGGAAATATATGCATGTGAAACAACTCTGGAAATATATGCATGTGAAACAACTCTGGAAATATATGCATGTGAAACAACTCTGGAAATATATGCATGTGAAACAACTCTGGAAATATATGCATGTGAAACAACTCTGGAAATATATGCATGTGAAACAACTCTGGAAGTATATGCATGTGAAACAACTCTGGAAATATATGCATGTGAAACAACTCTGGAAGTATATGCATGTGAAACAACTCTGGAAGTGTATGCATGTGAAACAACTCTGGAAGTATATGCATGTGAAACAACTAGTATATGCATGTGAAACAACTCTGGAAGTGTATGCATGTGAAACAACTCTGGAAGTATATGCATGTGAAACAACTAGTATATGCATGTGAAACAACTTTGGAAGTGTATGCATGTGAAACAACTCTGGAAGTATATGCATGTGAAACAACTAGTATATGCATGTGAAACAACTCTGGAAGTGTATGCATGTCAAACAACTCTGGAAGTATATGCATGTGAAACAACTCTGGAAGCATATGCATGTCAAACAACTTTGGAAGTATATGCATGTCAAACAACTCTGGAAGCATATGCATGTCAAACAACTTTGGAAGTATATGCATGTCAAACAACTCTGGAAGTATAGGCTTGTCAAACAAGTCTGGAAGTATATGATTGTGTAACAAACCTGTTGTAACAATTGTATAGCCGACAACAATCTATATACACTACATAAATTTGTTCTAGAAGGTCAGCTATTTGTAGCTCACTGTTGTACACGGCCCTATCTGTGCAGTGCCGAGTGCAGAGGTGAATGTTCATTCCTGTGGTGAGGTGGTTGGACATTTGAAGAACTTTTTGTTTGAAGTTTACCCTTTTTAAAAATCGAAAATTTTGAGTTCTGTGGTTCTGTGGTTCTTTAGTATCCTTGCCAATGATGTGGTAACCTTTGGCCTTGTATAATTGTGGAAATCTTCGAACTGAAACGTGTATTCGAGAATCATCCTTGCTTCGTAGTCTGTATGAAAGAAGAGGCCGCCATTTTAAGTCACTTTAGTTTCCATGTGATTTGTGTCGAATGTTGACATAGATGTCTATTTCTGAGAGTAAGAATTAGAGGTCATCCGTGGCCCCTTTGCCCCTAGATAAGTTTGTGCCATAGACAGTTCTTAAATCATAGTACAAGACATTTGTCCAGGTATGACCTTTAACCTTTATGCCTAACAGTAAAGCTTGTGGTGAGTGCTACTTACTGTCTGTAACTCAAGTCAAGTTGACAGCTTTAGTTAAATTTGGATTTGATTACATGGTGTCAGAGCCAGATTCACTACTGATCTCCTTGCTTGTTAGCACCGAAGCCCCTTCTCTATGTTACCACAGTCCACTTCCACTAGAATCACAGTTAGCGTTAGAAAATGAAGATGATGATGAGGAGGATGGGAACATGATGAACCCTGAGTATAGGGGAAGCCTATGTTTGTTTCCTGCTCGGAATTTGTGGACCTCACTGGGTCACCTCCTGGTAGTAAGAAGGTAACTGTTATGCCATCACCATAGTTATTTAAGTTTCAGTTAACTTTTCAGTTTCAGTTATAGTTTTAGTTTTGCTTAAACTTTCCAGTTTAGTTCTAGTTACAGTTTTCAAATCTTTTCAGTTTAAATAGTTTTAGTTTCAGTTTTCAAAACTTTCGAGTGTTAATTTAGTTTTGTGCGCATTCCACAGAAGCAACTGAATTTCATTTTTTATTAATGACATTCATTTTGATTAGCTTTCATGCTCTAATCTAATCAAAGTTTATTGCAGAAATTTCTATCGTCATAAATGTGATAGGATTACATGGTTTATAAAAACAGTCAGCAATTTTAATTAAGTTTGCTGAAAGGCTACTAAGCTAGTGTTTGAAGCACTCGACTGTTTAGTTTCAAAAATACTCATCGCCCTAAATTAGCACCAGACTTTTTTTCTGAACATTGAAATCCCCGTACATGCATGTGAAACAACTCTGGAAGTATATGCATGTGAAACAACTCTGGAAGTATATGCATGTGAAACAACTCTGGAAGTATATGCATGTGAAACAACTCTGGAAGTATGTGCATGTGAAACAACTCTGGAAGTATAAGCATGTGAAACAACTCTGGAAGTATATGCATGTGAAACAGACATTCGTAGAGAATGACAATAAATATTAACAGAACATTTGTATCCATTTGAGGTCTATTGGGTTCTCTCCTAAGGATACAGAGTGACACTGTTTTATAACAAACAATACTTAATCAGTAAGTGAACAATTTGCCAAAGTCTCTGATGAAGCCTGTACCAAGCCTCTGCTATCCTGAATTGGATTTGGCAGTACACGATGCTGAATCTGCCAGCATTGCACTTTTAAAAATTCGTTAAATTTGTGAAATGCTTATGAAATTAAATGTGGTTAAGCTGCATGGTTTGATGGCACAAAACCTGAATATCTACTATTGTACCCGGTAGTTGTCTTTTGCTTATCATATATCTTAACAGAATATTGCACTATAGGCATGCTCCATACAATTTTGTTAAGGTGCATAATTCCTCCAGTAAAACATGAAAACCGTGAGATATATCATGAAGCAGCAACCACTGTAGTAGAAAAACCGTTACAGATGGAATGGATTTCTGTGAACCTTGCACTAACACAAGATCATAAAAAGTGAAAACAGCCTAATGATGTTGCCTTCATGTCGATTGAGCCCTGGGAAAAAACTAACTTCCACCAGAATATTGAAGGGACCAAAGGATCCTATCCAGAACTTGCAGCACTATTAAAGGGCTCTGGCGAAAGCAGGATTACAAAGATCAAGTCGCTGAACTTGTAGTCTGTGCCCATGCACTTAAATGCCAAGCTGAGCCAGAAGAAACTTCAAGCAAGTCCTCCACAGAAAGCTGCACTCGCTGAACCTGGAGAAGGGAGGTCCTCGTTGCAACCAGCGAGGTCCTTCAAGAAGAAAGAATGAAGCAGGAAAGGAATAGATCCCCTTGTGGGACACTTCTCAAGTCTAATGATGCATCACAATTGGAGACTATTGCTTCTCCATCTGCAGCCAGAAATGAACTGGAATGTGCAGAACAATCCCGTCGGCGCGGAATGTCAAGATACCTACCTGCCTGATGTGAACTAGATATAAATGGCCGACCACTACCCATTTGTTGCCAGAAGAGTACTGCACAATGTCAGTTGGTCAACAAGACCACCTGTACAATTAATGTCAACCCTCTACACCGGAAGTTGAAGAACCAGTCGTGTCCTTCTGATCTAATCTATGGTTGCCCAGGATTAACGGCTAAAACCCGAACGACGTGTTGTTGAGAAAAGGGGATTTGGAATACAAATTGCATGTAAAGTGGGAAACAGTGATGTCCAGAAAAAATGAATTAAAAAGAAGGGTTGATGAAAAGTATAACAAGTGTTCATCATATACGTTTGCCTTCAGAATATTATGGGTGGACCGAGATGTGATATGAATAGTTAAGACTTCAGGCACGGGTTTGAATCCTGAGAGATTGGACAACGAAAAACAAGCTAATGGTCGCCTGGAAAACCGAAGGAATGTGTTACACCAAGACCCTGCATCATGCAGGAACCTGAAGTTACAACCATGGAAACCAATGGCCGTTGGTCTTTTAACACTTGGTCCACAACAGCTCAAGTGGTTGATCAAGCCAGGATTATACAACCCGTGATGGGAACTGAAACTGCTTTTGCTGCAACCTTAACCGATTTGTGACGGCAGATAGCAGCTGTGAGAGAGAAATAAAAATTAGGGCTGTTGATTAATCGCAGTAAACGCACGAGATTAACGAGTTAAATTTTCTCGACGATTAGCGCGATTAAAAAATTTATTTTAATCGGAAACAGTTTTGGATAGGAATTTACCAAACACTGCAATGCGCGAGGTACTGCCGAAGCCAAAAGACGTTGGCAAAGATTGGGCTTAATTCACTCAGTTGTGTTGGGCGAACTCGTAGGCAACCAAAACAATTTCCGGTTAATCCAAATTCCTCCTCTCTGTGAAAGTTTCAGTGCATGTAGTTTAAACTTCGTTGATATCTTCTAGCGGGTTATTAATCACCTATAAAATGTCGTAGCAAAAGGTCGAAAAAGAAGTCGAACGATCTATAATGAACGGTCAGTTTATTTTTAAAACGGCAGATACGAAGGTGCACATAAAACTCTTGCAAAATTAGCACCGAGATGTCTAGGGTAGCCAGCAACCACTGTTTCATGTGAAACACTTTTTCTGCTGCTGGAAACATTCTTAATAAGAAACGTTCAGCATTCTCATCTGACAATGTGAACAAGTTAGTTTGTGTCAACAACTGACTGAAGCAGGACTTATGAAAAACAGAAAGTGGATGAACTTCGTAATCCTACATATAATATGTTAATAATATGTTAATAATAAACTTGTCATTGGACAAACAATGACAAATTTGTTCTTTAAATTCACTGCTGTATACTATCTGTAAACAACAATATTATGCTCATGATACGATTAATCAGTTCCACGCATCGGGGACTCAAACAGCAGGGACAAACCCCCCACGTAAACAACTGGGTGACCGATGGGTCTGCCCTCCTCTGGGGCGGGGTTGACTATGTTCAAGCGGTCAAGGTGAAGGGGAACCTGCTGCCGTCTGCGGAGCACGGCTCACGCGGGCGGCGGTTAGGCCCAATCACGTGTGACGCCGAAAGCAGTGCTCAAGGCACCCAAGCTCACATATCTCAAAGCTGTGCGAGGACCCACCGTCTCCGGTGCAAGAGGCATAATTCGGTCCCTGGCCTGACAATAGCAAGGGCCGAGTCAAAGAGTCATTCGGTGACCGAAGAGCCGATTATACCTACCGGAGCTGGGAGGCGCCTACCTGGGCCACCAAGGCCCAGGTAGGCGAAGCTGCCTACGTCGTTGACATCACCATTACCTTGGACTGTAATGACATGAGCGGTCCATATGTGGAGAAGGTGTTGTATTACCCAACACCTTATGTCATCGACTGGGTGGCGAAAGTCTATCCGGGGCGGAGAAGGTGCAATACTACTCAACACCTGACGTCATTGATTGGGTGACGAAAGTCTATCCGGGGCGGCCATGTGTGTTTGGGGCTGTGGTACTAAACTGGCGAGGAGCTTTCCATCATGCCTCGTCGAGGTTACTTTGCAAGCTGGGAGTAACCGCTGCCGACGAAACCCTCCTGTTGTGCCGGTACTAACATACACATCAAACATGTTTCGACACTTCACCCGGTCGACAGGGCGAGGTCTAAGGCCGACGGACGTTGAGGGAGCCTAGGCACCGCGTTCATGAAAAGACCACATCCATCTCGGACCAAACCGGAGGCACAATCGCCTGGGTAGCTCGGCCGGACTGCTACCTGCGCGCTCTGCTCTTAGGAGCAGGGCGCTGTGATCTTTAGGGGTGGGCAACCTACTCATTTACACCATCAGCTGTTGACGAGCAAATGAGTCGATGATGAAAATTGCTTGATCGAACAATCGCAAATTCACTTTGTAAAAAAAATTTAGGTAACTGATTTGAATGTAGCCACAGCTAGATTTCTGATCATATATGGTTAATCGAGATCATGGTTATGGTGCTCTATAAAGTAAAAACTGCCCTGTGGTTTTGGCCTACTTTCCTTTGAAACACTTTCCGTCCTTGCTGTATAGCGCATAAACCACTTTGATATGGATATGACGACTGGTTTATTAATGTCTGACTGAGCCAAATGTTTAGATGATAGATATTAAAATTATTAGGGTCTGTGTTTGTAGGTCCATAGCAGCTCAAGTGGTTGAAACTGTAGAAGACCCAGGAAGTTAGACAATGGGTTCCTGATTGGATCTTTTGTTAAGATTAATATTGCTGAATACAGGCCTAGAACTTTCTCTTTTATATCAGTTGCCACAGGAGTGTTGATGATAAGTGTTCGGTAAGTGGCGTCTCATGTACCATAAACTGTGCTAAACTTCCAATAGTGTGGTCAGTTTCCCAAGGTAGAGTGGAGTGTACCGACTCATATAATTCGGGTACAAAGTGTATTTTACTGCCACCTTTTACAAAGTGCATTTCTTGAGACCGGTATTGTGCCAGATTAGATGAAGCTATCTACAGTCACACCAATCTTTAAACAAGAAAATTGAGATGATTCAATTGTAGACCAATATTTATATTATCGTATATCTCAAAATTATTAGAAAAAGCAGTAGTACATCAATGGCTAAATCACTATATAATAAAAAAGAGCATTTTATACCAGTCTCTGCATGGCTTGACTACTGTACTTCCTTTAATCAATATGCAAGATAAATAACACAAGCCATCGACCGAAATCAATACTCTGTTGGTATATTCTTGGATCTTTCGAAAGCATTTGACACTGTCAACCATGACATACTTCTTAATAAATTGCAAAACTATGGAATAAGAGGATTACCTTTGGCCTGGTGTAAGGACTATCTAAATCATTGCTTTCAACAAGTTAAATGTAATGGAGTCTATTCAACATTCAAACTATTGGAATTCGAAGTACCACATGGCTCGATACTCGGTCACATACTTATTTTACTGTATATTAATGACCTTCCAAATTCATCTTCCCTGCTGAATTTGTACTTTTTGCTGAAGACTCCAATGTCTTTTTCTCACAGCTCTTACTATGACCTATTTACACTACCAAACAAATTTTTTTTATTTATATCGAACTGGTTAAAGGCAAATAAGCTATCACTACATCTTAATAAAACAAATTATATTCTATTCTTACATTGAAAAGTAATCCCTCATTTATTAGGTAAATGTGGTCTGATGGCAAGTGCCAGTTGTCGACGGTCTTTGGATGGTAACGGCGGCTTGTGTAAAGTCCTATGCAAGCGCCTTGTCATGGTGGGGGGCAACTCCGAAAGGAAACCAAGTGTGTGGGGGCGAACCAAATAGAGTTAAAAAATGGATCAGAATACAATGCGAAGAGGTGCTGCCACTGCAGCACCTGACCTTTCTTGCCGAAGGGGTGGCGGATGCGGTGCATGGGCTAGTTACATGTCCTGAATGTCAAAACGGAGTGAGGCGATCAAAGGGCTTCAGAAAAAGCAAGACTACAAGGATCAAGTCGAGCAACTTGTAGCTCGCGCTCAAGCGCTTAAATGCCAATCAGAGTCCAATCATTCGTCGAGTGGGTACTCCATGAAAGATTGTCCTCGCTGGAACTGGAGGAGAGAGGTTCTCTCTACTATTAGGGAGGATCTCGGTGACCTCCGGGAGGATCGGCTGGACAGAGATCCACCATAGAGACGTTCCTTGAAGCTGTCGACAGAGCCAAAATGAGACATATGTTGAAAGTGCTGCTGTGAGGAAGCTTCTTGACCGATATGCAGAGCAATTAACCACCTTCCTCAAGTCACACCAGAGGATCATTGGAAGCAAATCTCGACGAGGTCCAAAAGGTTAGAGGCCCCGGCAAGCCACCTGACAAGTCGGGGGGCAGGGGCAAGTCAGGAACCAAGTGCAGGCTGAACCCAGCAGAACCATGGCATACGTCAAGGTTCAGAAAGCCTTCCAGCAAGACCGCAAGGGGTGCACTGAGATGGTTCTCCAGGAGACATGGGAGCAGGAGGAAGTGACATTGACTTTGGAAGACCACGAGCCATTCTGGAGATCCATCTTCTCCGCAGAATCAGAGGTTGATGAGAGACCGGTCCAGAAGCTCGGGAGCACTGGTCCATCGTGGAACCTGTAACCCACGAGGAAGTGGCGAAAGCGATTGCAGACTCGATTCTGTGGCTTCTGCTAGGGTATATACCCAAGCAGTTCTCGGATAGGGAGACCATTCCGATTTCCAAGGGCGGAGATCTGCGGCATCCGGCGAACTATCACCATGGCCTCACATGTGACGAAGGTCTTTCATAAGATTGTGGCCTCTCGTCTGACTGCGAAGGTTCCACTGGATCCGAGGCAGAAGGCGTTCGTACCAGTTGACGGATGTGCTGACAATATCTCCTTACTTCATAAAATCGTTAGGGGGGCCCAGTGGCAGAGGAAACCGGTGTGTCTGGCCATCTTAGACGTGGTCAAGGGCTTTGATTGTGTATCTCACAAGACATTGGCTAGGTCACTCAGGAGACTGGGTGTGCCATCGCCGCTGGTGCAGTACGTATCGAGGATGTATGCCACCACATCGACTGACCTCAAAGTACGGAGGTCCGTTCAAATGGGGCGGCCCGCAAGGTGACATTACGCGATCGAGTCCTTGGTCTCAATTGCTCGCCGAACTGGAAGCGAAGTGACCTGTGGGTCAGCTCGGCCGGACTACCAGCTGCATGACTTCCTGTGCTGAGGAATGCACAATCTTTTTGTGGGCGAGCATCCGACTAAATTATAACATCCGGTAGCCGCGAGAGCAAATGCACAATGATGAAACTGCTCGGTCGCGCAAACGCTCGGGCATTCTCAGAGTGTTAAAAAAATGAGATGGATGTTTCTCATCATTGAGTGTAAAGACCTTTTTTTTCTGTAAAGGTTTGTTTCAAACTGTCACTAGAGATACTTCTGCACTTGCAAGAGACAATGATTTGTTTTGCAAGTTCAGAACTTGAGACACTAAAGACAAAAAGAGCTAATTAGAGAAAGAAGTTGTATATATATATATATATATATATATATATATATATATATATATATATATATTGTTACAGGTTGCTCTCCTTGACTATATTATAGAAGGTCATGGATATATTTAGAGCTATGAAGAGCGCATCCTTCATTGTGTGTAGATCTTACGGTGGCCGGTGTTAAGTCCTACACTCCGAAAGGAGGCGAAGCGTGTGAGGGCGAAACTTATTTAAGTTTAACCATGGATTCAAATACAATGCAAAGAGGTGCTGCCACTACAGAACCGGACTTAAATGCCGAGAGGGCGGCGGGTGCGGTGCCTGGGCTAGAGATGTGTTTGAAATGTCACAGGGGCCCCTTCAAGGAGGTGGCTACATTCCTGGTTGCAGTATATGACTGTGAAAGTCTAAAAAGTGTCTTTTCCCAAAAAAATGGATTTTGTATGCAACAGGTTTTGGAGCTCTACTCTTCAATTGTATGACATCAGTAGCAGCTAACTCAAAACCTGTCTTCAACTACGACTGAAGAAAGCGAATTTGAAAATGACCTCCCAACTTCATCACTGAATGCAAACTCAACAGCTGTCGAAGTCTGGAACCCATGGTATACCCAAGAAGGGATTAAGAAAAAAGATGCAAACACATTATATCTTCATCTGTTTCAGCTGTGTTGGATTGGATGAACCAAGTATTTGGAAATCAACAAATGATCGTGGCATCTATTTTTAATGAAACTCGTTGCTCCACTTCACCTGTTGTGCTTTCAAAAAGTACTGTCCATCGTCATCATCTATTTCTTTGCAACCTAGCTGATAAATGAATACAAAATACCTGGAATTGACAACAGGCAGGTGCACAACAAACTTCTAGGCATTCCTAAATTTTCATCTGTGTCAACGGCTGATGCTGTACTAGAGCAGCTGTAGTCATGGCAGTGCGACACCATGGTCATCGACGTGTTTTGACACCATTGCATCGAACACAGGAAGACTCAATGGTGCTCGAACCCATCTTGAAAACAAGATTGGACATAATTTGCTGTGGATGGCATGTTAACATCATATGTTTGAAATTCTATTCGCTGATGCATGCAAAGTATGTCTTGGACGGTCATCAGGATCAGAAATTTTCATGTTTAAAAGATTCCAAGAGAAGTGGTCTGAGCTAAATCACCATATGTCTGCAACTAAGGCAACACCAGGGCTACATGTCTCCGATTCTTTGAAGTCGTAGCTGATCAACTAGCCAGCAGCCATCCTCGAGAAGACCATCAAGAATTCCTCAGCCTTGCCGCTAGGATGGAAGGTTCGAGTACATCAGTCACCATTAGGAAATCCCAGGCACTTCACCGAGCTCGCCGGAAGGCAATCGCAAATTTTACCTTGAAGATAATAATGGCTTAGAGATGCAAACAAATTGGACTCATTGACGATTGTGGAACGCTTTCAATGAAGCAGGTCCTCGATATGATGGAGAATGAACTGGAAAGTTAGCAACACATTTGTGACATGACGTCACGACACACAAAGAATATTACTGCTTATCACATCACACTGTGGAATTATCTAAGGTCACTTAGTGCAGTGTGCTTCTTTCAGCCTCTTATCATTTGTTTTGCCTACCGTGTTTTTTTTTTTTATCTCACTGGCAATTGTTAAATAAAAAGAAATTATGCTGATGAATCTATGAATTCAAATATGTGAACACATTTAGAAGCAACTACGTTCACTTCATTCTTAAATGTCAAGTTCAGCTCAAATTAAAAAAACAATTACTGTAAGTTCCAAACAATATAATTTAGATTGTTCGAGTCATACCAATTCATAACAGATGCGTTAAACATAAAATTGTATAAAAGGCAACGTTCTTCCTATTCAATCAGTCATTAATTGAGTTACTTTGGAAATTTTGCAGGTATCATAGCTGCTGCTTGCTGTCGACTGTGTGTGGCATCCTTCTGCACTACTCTTAGGGTCACAGAACAATACATTGGAATTTTGATTAAGATGGGAGTTGTTCAGATGCCTTGTTACAGCATGTACTGATGTCATTGCTCAATTCACGAGTCGCAATGAATTAGAAGGTCATGGTCGCTACATCCACTGAACTGCGACAACACCAACATCATAAGAAACCGAAAAGATGCTGGCTATGATCCACTTTTCAAGATTCGACCGATGTCGGAAAGCCTCAGAGAGCAGTTTCTTATTGTTGCTCCGGTGGATGAGCAGATCATTTACGTTCAAGGGCAAAAACAGACTTCACAAGTATTTGCCTAAGAAACAAAAACGTCAGGCTTCAAGGTCCTTGCAATGGGGTGTGCTCACATGGATTTACCCATGACTTCACATTATATCAAGGCTGTGCATCAGAGCTAGCAGTGTCAGAGACTGTGGGGTTCAACCGGCTGACTTTGTCATCCTACTGTGTAAAAGACTCTTCCAAAGAATGTGACCCATATATCGTGTATTTTGACAACTGGTTCAATTTTCCAGAGCTCAAACTGCGGTTGAAGCAATTGGGATTCCACTCTGTTCGGACTCTTCGTGCAATCCGGTTTTGAGGTTGCAGTTTGAAATCTGAACCTGATTTCTGCAAGGCAGGTCATGGATCTTATGACAGCAAGGTTGACGCAAACTCTGGACTGATGGTATGACAATCGTGCAGTGCAGATCTCAGTGACTCATGTTCGCATTCATCCTATCAAGATCGTGAAGCATTGGGACAAGAAGATCAAGAAGTATGGCAAGGTTCAGTGCCCGGCTGCATTCACAGAGTACAATGCCCACATGAGAGGTGTTGATCTTTTGATATGCTCTCTGCAATGTACCATATCGACCACAAAAGTGTGAAGTGGTACCACAGCTTCTTCTACTGGTTTTGAATGCTGCCTGCAACAATGGCTGAATCCTTTACAAACGTTACTGCTCACAACTTGCAGTTCCTGTTTTCCAGTGTCTCATTGTAGCGAACAAGCACTCTGCTTCTCCGGTTCGAAAACGAGGCCGTCCATCAAGGACATGGCCTAATACAGAGGAAAAAGAAGGCGAGACGATCGAATGCTTAAGAAGAAGAGGAACGTGACAAGTGCTCCACTATCTGAAATATGTTTGGACAATATAGAGCGTCTGCCTGTTCACAGACCAGACAAGAGGCATTGTAGGAACTGCAAAAAACCATCATCCACACCATGTGTGCCAAAGTGTGGTGTCTACATGTGCCTCACTTTCTAAAACAACTGCTACATGGACTATATGGCATAGTCAGGCTACACGATGTGGTGCATCATGCCATCAAATGCCATGTGAAACAATAGGCATGCAAGAGGCAGTCGTTTTTATGTTTCTTATGCTGCTTGACATTTACTACATCACTGTTGAATTCTTAGTGTGGAATTCTTCTGGACGTCGGTGAGATGACACCTTTCTAGTGATGTGGTGTTGCCGTGGTGAGGAGTGGGTTCGGACTGGTTATGCATACAGCCGCTCGTTTTTCGTCAACTGTGTACTGTTTAGTTTTGAAGGCTTGATTAAATTTATTAAACTTGGTTAGACGAGATGATGTCAAAGCATGATGGTGCAGCAGGCGGCACAGAAATTGAATGAAACCGCCGAATAAACTTTCTTGGTGGCTCTCAACGGATTGCGCTTCAATATTCGACAGCACATCATACAACATGATCTCACTACAATCAAAGACATCTGGAAATGAGGCCATCCGACAGAAGTGTCACAAAAGGACGGCCAGGACGCAGAGCCCCACCTGCGACAGACGGTCAGAGAGCTGGCCGCGTTGAAAGAGGAGATCAAGCAGCTGCAACTGACCAGCTTAGCTGCCATCAATGGAACCCAACAGCACTGCACCAAGTGTCATTTGCCCACCCTCCAGTTCAACCACCCAGACAGCAATCTGATGACTACAGAAAGACTCCTTCATCACACCAGTATCAACCACTATACAGTCATCGACCCCAGTTACCTACTACGTTAGGCTTATACAAGTTGCTAATTAAGTCACATATTAATTGTTTTTCTCAATAATGCGTTAATTATGAAACACCAGAACTGATTTTAAATATTTATTCTACACAATGGAAATATGCCTATATTGAAAAAATGTTTTTTTAACATATATAGGCTGCTGACTAGACAGCAAAACCACCCAAAAGCGATCCAGCCTCACTTTCCATTGAATTTTCTGAACAATAAATATTTGTGTGCACCAAAGCAATTGTCTTACCACTTAACCTCCTATGTAAAAGTAGTTAAACCCAAGCATCCCCCCAAGGGCCGGTCAGCCGACAGTCTTCGGACGGTAACGGTGGCCGGTATAAAGTCCTACACACGTGCCTTGTTGTGGCGGGGGGGCAACTCCGAAAGGAGGCGAAGCGTGCGGGGCGACAGACTTTTAAGTTCAACATGACTGACCAAACTACGCGAAGAGGGGCTGCCTCTGCAGCCCCTGACTTAAATGCCGAGAGGGCGGCGGGTGCGGTTCCTGGGCTAGTGATGTGTTCGGACTGTCAAAGGGGCCCCTTCAAGGGGGCGCGCGGACTGTCTCTTCACCGGCGAAGGTTCCACGCCATGGATTATCATGCGGCACACCAAGTGTTGCAGAGGGTCAAAGCTCGATGGCCCCCGGAAGAGCGAGATCGTATGGCCAGGCTTGAGGCCGACTTTCTCGTCTCCGGGGTGAAACCAGCTCTGATCAACAGTCGATTGGTACCGATCTTTAAGGATAGGACCCGTGAGTCGATCAAAGGACTTAGGAAGAAGCAGGACTACAAGGATCAAGTTGAGCAGCCCGCGCCCGAGCGCTTAATTGCCAATCCGAGTCCGATGACTCGTCAAGTGGGTCCTCACGGAGGACTGTACTCGCTGGAACTGGAAGAGAGTGGTTCTCTCTACTATTAGAGAGGACTTCGATGACCTCCGGGAGGATTGGCTTGACAGAATTCCCCAGATAGAGATGCTCCTTGAAGCTGTTGACAGAGCCCAAACCTAGACAGATCCTGAATGTGCTATTGTGAGGACGTTGCTCGACCGATATGTAGAGCAATTAACCATCTTCCTCAAGTCAAAATCGGGAACCGTTGGAAGCAAAGCTCGAAAAGATCCCAGAGGTCACAGGCCCCGGTAAGCCGACTGGCAAGCCACGGGGCAAGCCGGGGCGCAGGCGGAACCCGAGGCGTCTGGCCAGAATCGTGGCTTATGCTCGGGTCCAGAAAGCCACACGATACTCCCACCTGGTACTTCCATGCCAAGGCGTCAGATGGCAGGCTGGAAGTGCCGCGCCTGCGTTACACTATACCTCCACTCAAGGCCCGTCGCATGGCCAAGGTCGAGGAGTCCGGTGATCTGGTAATGCAGAGCGTGGCTGCAAGCCCACTCTTCCTGGGGGCGAGGAGGAGGTGTGTAAAGACGGCAAGGGTGGCCGGTCGAGTGCTGAGCAATGCACAGGATGTGAGTGATCTTCTTGCGGCCCAACTCCACGTATCGTTGGATGGTCGGGGCCTCAAACAGCAGGGACAAACCCCCCGCGTGAACTCCTGGGTGACAGATGGGTCGTCCCTCCTCTCGGGGGGGGGGGAACTATGTCCAGGCAGTGAAGGCGAGGGGGAACCTGTTGCCGTCTGCGGAGCGAAGCTCTCGCGGGCGGCGTACGGGTCCAGTATGGTGCGACGCCGGGTACAGTGCTCAAGGCACCCTGGCTCACACCTCCTAAAGCTGTGCGAGGACCCACATTCTCTGGTGCGCTAGGCATAACTTGGTGCTTGATCTGATATCCAAAAAGATCGAGTCAAAGGGTCACTCGGTGATCCAAGAGCCGGTTATACCTACCGGAGCTGGTAGGCGCAAGCCTGATTTGGTGACCCTGGTTGACGGTGTCGCCTATGTTGTTGATGTCACTATTACCTCGGACTGTAATGATATGAGCGGTCCATACGAGGAGAAGGTCTGCTATTATGCACGACTTGATGTCATCGACTGGGTGGCTAATGTCTTCCCGGGACGCCCTGTGTGTTCCCACTAAATTAAGATCCGGTATCCGCGAGAACCAATGCACAATGATGAGACTGCCTGGTCGTGTGAACAATCGGGCCTATCGGAGTGTTAAAAAAAATAGATGCCATCTTACATTTTTGCAACTTGAACCTCGGCTTTACTCGGGCCTAACATAAATTCTATATATCGGTAGAAATAACTTTTCTATTCTTAGTTATTCTATGTGTATACAATGTTTATTTCTATGTAAACATTATTGCATAGTTTGCAGAAATGGCTGCGAAACGCAATTCTAGGCAAGTTTTAGAAGAACATTTACAAATTATTAGCGAATGCGATCTGTTATTTTATATTGAAGATGAGACAGCTACAGACGAGATAAATTTTCATCAGATATAGAGAGCTAGAATAGCGATTCAAGCAGTTCGGTGGATTCTGACATATCAAGTGTTACAAATGTGCATGTCTGGTGTCGAGTTGAAACTACTGCGGACAATCCTGTGCCTCCAGTGTTTCGATTTACTGGTAAGCCTGGCTTACAGGTAGAAAACGTTGAACATGATTGTCTCAGCTACATGAGACTATTTCTTGATGTTAGTATCATGAAACAAATTGTCAACGAGACAAACAGATATGCAGCACAATGTCAGTAAAGCGGAGCCAAATCAAGCCGTTTTCTCATGCCAAACCATGGGAATCAATTAGTGTGGACGACCTGTGGGTGTTTTTGAGCATTCTCATACTGCAGGGTATCGTTGGTAAACCAGTTCAGAGATGGTACTGATCCACAAACAGATTGTTGGAGACACCAATTTTTGGAAACATTACGACAGAAAGCCGTTTCTCACTTATCATGAAATACCTGCATTTTACAAATAACGAGGAGTATAATGCGACAACTCGCCAGCACCAAAATAGAAAAGTGTGGGATGTATACAATGCCATCGGAAATAATTTCCAGAAGGTTTATATTCCTGATTGTGACATTAGTGTTGACGACAGCCTTATGGCTTACAAGGGGCTTTCATGGATCCAGTACATAGCATCCACAAGAGCATGGTTCTGTGTCACGATTCTATATGCTTTGCGAGGCAAAGTCAGGCTACATATGAAACTCGATACCATACACTGGAAAAGGCACACAGTGGGATAGTAAGTAGTCAATATGGTGTTGCTACATCATCTGTACTGTCACTCGCAGACCGTTTGCTTGAAGAAGGCTATTGTATAACACTGGACAATTTCTACACTAAGCCTGAATTATTTGACATCTTGGTACAAGGGAAAACTGATGCTTATGGTTATACGAGCTAACCGCCGCAACATGCCGGATGACTTCGGTCGTGTAAAAGTACGAGGTGAAACAGCTGCATAGCAGAAAGGTGAAATGCTTGCAATAAAATGAAGAGACAAGAAGGACGTCAGCCTCCTGAGCACAGTTCACAATTCCTCAATGGTCACTGTTTCTGTAAGAGAAAATATGGAAATGAGAAAGCCTCGTGTGATTGTTTCTTACAACAGCACGATGGGAGGTGTTGATCGAGCAGAAAAAGCACAGACTTTCTATCAGACAATGCGTAAAAAACAGAAGAAGTATTACAAAAAAATCTTTCGACATCTGCTGGAACAATGTCTGTGGAAAGCTTTCATCCTGTTCAAAATGAATTCCTGCAAACGCATCACCCATGAAGACCTATGAGCCATCAACATCACCTGGAAAGGTTAGTCGTCGGAGCACTATCTGTGTAAATCCTGAACGTCTTGTCGGTCATCATTTCGTTGACTACTGCCTACCAACAGCAAAGAAGCAAAAACCAACACGCACGTGTGTTGTCTGCTATTCAAAAACTTCTGAGTCGGGGAAGAAATTACAAAGAGAAACGCGCTACTACTGTCCTGATTTCAACGTAGGTCTCTGTGTTGGCGATTGTTTCAAGACATATCATACAAAAGACATGTACTAAAATGTGCATTCTTCTCTTGCAAGGATATTTTGTCGAGACTGGTGTATAAATATAACTTCTGAGTCAGAGAAGAAATTACGAAGAAAACATACTAATATTGTCCCTATTGCAACACGGCCTCTGTATTGGTTATACACTAAAACTAAAATGTGCATTCTTCAACAGAACCTGAACCAAACGTACCACTCCTGCCTTACCATTTGATATATAGTCACGACATTCGCAAATGAATATAGAGAACACCTTCAGAACCGTGAAATACATATAAAAATGTTGCTGAAAAGCATTGTGTTGGATTCTAACACGAGGCTTCACACGAGTGAAGCCAGATCGGAACTAATCCTGGCCAAGGCAATTAAGGCCACCACTAATGCTAGCAGTTGCCTTTACAAATCTAAAAAGTCTGAATTGACGGAGGAGGGTCTGAATATCTACTATGCCATGATCAATCAATCAAAGAATTTATATAGCGCCTCTTTGCGGCTCTACTCAGAGGCGCTCCCAAACCAGGCCTGATCATAAAGAAGTCTTGAATAGAGCGTAAAAGGAAGACAGGTGAGTACGAGAAGATAGGAGCTGGTCGTGTCATACAGATGGACCATGACACTAGCATATGGTCGACAGCCAGACATCGGTGACCAAGACGTCTGGCGACGACACGCTCTCGGACGTTACAACGTGGTCTAACAGACCTCGGAGCCGATGTGTTGGAGACTTTACGTGCTGTCGGAAGGACAGACATGGTTGTTAAAGATTGGTTTACTTGCGAGTTCCATGTTGCCTATATAACCATCCATCATTATAGTATCTTTATGTTGCTAATCCAGAATTACCAGGGTCTAATATATTGTGGTTTGTCATTCACTCAACTATCTAAACATCATAACTGGATAAAGGAACTCATCAACACAGACGTTGTCCTTACATCATCTCTGTACAAAATAAGGGTCCTGACATTATCCTGGTGAAAATGCAGAATGTTCTAACAAATGAATTGCCGCTCAAAGTCACTCCATTGCTTCAGGAGAACGTTATATATATATATGTATATATTACATATATATATATATATAACGACTATAGGCCAAAATGCAGAAATGAAACTTTCATATAGAATGCTTTGCAAATTCTGCCCCTTTTGGGTAGTCCCAAAGCTGTTGATGATCGAGAAACATGTATGTACCAGACTTGTGACAATCTTGGTTCATGGCAGGAAAACTTTTATTTTATGGAGTTACAAATACTCGTACACTCGAAATTTTGTCAAAGCAGTTATATGCAGATGCAAAGAACGCATGTATCGCGAGTGCCATGATTGTATAAACAAAAAGAAAGACGATCAGCAGTTAATTTAATTATGGTCAGTTTGTAAGCTGGAATTCATGGAAGTCTCGAACCGAAAGTCGACTGCGCCATACCTCCCCAAGTGCCAGTCGCCAACTATCTTCAGACGGTAACGGCGGCTGGTGTAAAGTCCTACGCACGTGCCTTGTCGCGGTGGGGGGGCAACTCCGAAAGCAGGCTAAGCGTGTGGGGGCGAAAACAATAATGATGAAAAAATGGCTACTCAAGAATTACTAAGAGGCTATGCCACTGCAGCACCTGTCATTATTGCCGAAGGGGCAGCAGGTGCGGTGCCTTGGCTGGAGATCTGTCCAATGTGTCAGAACGGCTTTAAAGGAAAAGCAGGACTGTCTCTCCATTAGCGCAGGGCCCACACCGTTGCGTACCACGCGGAACATCAGGTGTCGCCACAAGCCAAAGCTCGCTGGCCCCCAGAGGATCGCGACCGTATGGCCATGCTCGAGGCTGATCTTTCTCGTCTCCGGGGTCAGACTGGCCCTGATCAACAGTCACCTGGTTCCAGTATTAAAGGACAGGACCCGCAAGGCTATAAAAGGACTCCGGAAGAAACAGGATTACAAGGACCAGGTCGCTGACCTTGTAGCCCGCCCCCATACACTTAATCGTCAGTTCGAGTCTGGTGACGACACGCTCTCGGACGTTATAACATGGTCTAACAGACCTCCAAGCCGAAGTGTTGGAGACTTTACATGCTGTCGTTAGGAAAATGGCTACTCAAGAATTACTAAGAGGCGATGCCACTGTAGCACCTGTCATAATTGCCGAAGGGGCAGCAGGTGCGGTGTCTGTGCTGCAGATCTGTCCAATGTGTCAGAACGGCTTAAAAGCAGGACTGTCTCCATTAGCGCAGGGCCCACCCCATAGCGTACCACGCGGAACATCAGGTGTCGCCACGAGCAAAGGCTCGCTGGCCCCCGGAGGATCGCGACCATATGGCCATGCTCGAGGCCGATCTCTCTCGTCTCCGGGGTCAGACCGGCCCTGATCAACAGTCACCTGGTTCCAGTATTAAAGGACAGGACTCGCAAGGCTATAAAAAGGACTCTGGAAGAAACAGGATTAATATGACCAGGTCGGTGACCTTGTAGTCCGCGCCCATACGCTTAATCGTCAGTCTCAGTCTGTTGACGACACGCCCTCGGACGTTATAATGTGGTCTAACAGACCTCTGAGCCGAAGTGTTGGAGACTTTACGTGCTGTCATTAGGAAAATGGCTACTCAAGAATTACTAAGAGGCGATGCCACTGTAGCACCTGTCATTATTGCCGAAGGGGCAGCAGGTGCGGTGCCTGTGCTGGAGATCTGTCCAATGTGTCAGAACGGCTTTACAGGAAAAGCAGGACTGTCTCTATTAGCATAGGGCCCACCCCGTTGCGTACCACGCGGAACATCAGGTGTCGCCACGAGCAAAGGCTCGCTGGCCCCCGGAGGATCGCGACCGTATGGCCATGCTCGAGGCCGATCTTTCTCGTCTCCGGGGTCAGACCGGCCCTGATCAACAGTCACCTGGTTCCAGTATTAAAGGACAGAACCCGCAAGGCTATAAAAGGACTCCGGAAGAAACAGGATTTTCAAGGACTAGGTCGCTGACCTTGTAGTCTGCGCCCATACGCTTAATCGTCAGTTCGAGTCTGGTGACAACACGCTCTCGGACATTATAATGTGGTCTAACAGACATCCGAGCCGATGTGTTGGAGACTTTACGTGCTGTCGTTAGGAAAATGCCTACTCAAGAATTACTAAGAGGCGATGCCACTGCAGCACCTGTCATTAAGTCACAATGCACAATGGAGTCTTGTCTCTCCAGGAGAGAAAATTCGCCTTCTCTACTATATATTCTTCTACCAGACACAATCCTGCTGCCATTTGGGTATACCTTTTGCTTGTATTTGAGTGGGTGATAGCTCTCGTACCCAATTTATGTGTTCTTCGCTTTATCAGTGAGAGCCCTGCAACACAGTACTGTTGCAAAAAAGAAAACACCAGATTTGTATCAACTGCTCGATTCAGTTTATGCAAAGTGTCGTAAGACAGGCCAGGAGATACTTCGGAATTCAACCGTTTGCACGAGTCTTGATGGCTGGAGACCAGTTGTCTGTGCTACAGCTGCTACTGCTGATTCGGATATTTATCTGGTCGATACACTTGAAATGTCAGGAAAAGAAGTTGCTGTGAATGCCATTCAAAAGTGTGAACAGTTGTCATGTGCGCAGGCTTTGACCATATGACAAGGCTTTGTCCCCTCCTCTTTTTTGATTTTGATTTAATAAAATATGGCTGTTCTGCGCATTAGCCAACATCAAAGAACAATTTGTACATGTGGTAAAATATTTTTGCAGTAATCATTTTGCAGCAGCAGACTACAAGTCGTGGCAACTCTTCATAAACATCGTATATCCACTTTTGGCCTATATTAGACTGTTAGTGTCATTCGACGTGTTAAAACATCCTTCATGTCCAGCAAAAAACCCTATATCCATAGCGAATAGGAATACAGAGTTATATCACATGACGCAAATTATCCTATCAGACCAAGGCTCGGATTGCGCCTTGCAAAATATCGTACATCCAAATAGTCATTGCTGAGACCAATCGTACGGCTAACACGCGCTATCTTTTAACGATTAAAAGCTAGCTTAGTTAAATAATGGCGTACAATTTCAGACCGAACAGAAAGAAGACGTTTAAAGGAGAGGAAGTATTGTCGCTAATTGGTGAGTAAGACTATTATTTGACAATATTTAGCATTGTAAATTTGTTTTTAAAAAATGTTGGTTGGGCGATGGGCGATGATACAAGTATTTTGATAACAGTTATTATACTGCAGCCAACTGTCGCACAGGATAATAAAGTAATTTTGCCACAGGAAAATGAGGCTGTGAACATGTTATTTTTAGATAAATTGCAGGCAGACTATAATTTTTGGGCGTTTAGTGTTGACGAGGGGACGGGGTGGTAAGTCACAGTAAACGAGATCGACGACTGTACACTGTCAAGACATTACAGTGGTAGCTTAATGAAAAGAAATCAATATTACTATTAAATACTATATATTAATTAATTATAATAATGACGTGAATTTCATGACTATCTTGTTGTAGCTGATATGTCGAGCAGTGACGATCAAGGTTCCTCATCCGAAGACAGTGACCCAGCTGATGCTTCATGGCTTCCGAATGGTGATCTACTGCCTGTTGTCGATGCTTTAATTGAGCCAATGTTCGCAGACGGTCAACCGGCTTCTCTACTGCCTGTTGTCGATGCTTCAATTGAGCCAATGTTCATAGACGGTCAACCGGCTTCTCTACTGCCTGTTGTCGATGCTTCAATTGAGCCAATGTTCATAGACGGTCAACCGGCTTCTCTACTGCCTGTTGTCGATGCTTCAATTGAGCCAATAGACGGTCAACCGGCTTCTCTACTGCCTGTTGTCGATGCTACTGCACCCAGTCTTGTTGCTTGTGTTGTGGATCAAAATAATTACAATATTATTGATGAACGTTCCCTATCAATGTCGAGAAAAATTGCTAAAAAAGGGCAGGGTAACCCTCACAAATGGAAGCGAAATATTGCAGCCAACAAGAGATTGCATGGGGACAAAAGGCAAATGAAGCCAATAAACTGTAAATGCTGTCGTAGTAAAATGTCCGATGAAAACCGCAAAGAAGTTTTTGATGATTATTGGCAGGTTACCTGGGAAAGAAAGAGAGATTTTGTAATTTCCCACACAGAGACATGCAATGCTTCTCGTAAGAGAACGCAGAATGTTGTAAGTCGCAGGGGGAAAACCATTAAGTATTATCTTCCAGTTGTTGGAAAGAAAATCCAAGTATGTAAGCAGTTCTTTTTAGGCACCCTATGTGTTGGCGAGATGTTTGTCCGGCTGGCAGTACGTAAAGCCAACAATTCTGGAACAATTTTTTCTTCTCCACATGGTCATTCGAAGCGAGTTCCCCCAAATGCTACACCGCCTGCTGATCGCTTATACATTACAAGCTTTATAGAGAAGTTTCCAACAATTCCTTCACATTATTGCAGGAAAGACTCCAAACTCCTTTATCTGGAACCAGGCCTTAGTGTAGCCAAAATGTATGATCTTTATAAAGAAGAGTGTAATGTAGCTAAGCGTAAACCATGTTCTAAGAAAGTCTTCACTTGCATTTTCAAAACTTTGAACCGTTCTTTTTTCCATCCCCGTAAAGATCAATGTGACTTCTGCATTTCATATAAAGATAAGGTGGTAAATCAAGCTGATTATGATAGTCATGTAGAAGACAAAGAACGCGCTAGAATGTGCAAAGATGTAGATAAGATGCTGGGCAAGTCGCACCGTGATACAATGCGAGTGATTACAGTAGATCTGCAGCAAGTTTTGCTCTGCCCCAAAACATTCGCATCCGCAGTTTACTATAAACGGAAGCTGGCTTTACATAATTTCACTACATATGATGTTGCAAGTGGGGATGGCTCATGTAATGTTTGGCATGAAGGTGAAGGTGCCTTAGATGCCGAAGAGTTTGCAAGCCTAATAGTTCATTACCTAAGGAACGTTCCAGAGACGGTCGAATCCGTGATTATATGGTCAGATGGCTGCGCATATCAAAATAGAAACGCCGTTCTTGCTTCTGCAATATTTCATTTTTTGCGCAGTGGTGAAAAGGCAAATCTGAAAGAGGTGCATCAAAAGTATTTATGCAGAGGACACACTCAGATGGAGGTTGATGCAATGCATTCCTCAATAGAAACAGCAAGTTGTAAAATTGAATTGTTTACTCCGCAAGATTGGATGGCAGTCATGAAGGCTGCTAGAAGAAGGAAACCTTTCATTGTCAATTCAATTGATCATACATTTTGGAAGACATTTCCAAACCCAATACCATCAATTAGACCTGGAAAAAGGGTAGGGGACCCCTGTGTTACTGATATTAAACACTTACTGTTTACTCAGGACGGTATTTTTTACAGCCTTACTCATGCAACCCCTGTACAACCGTTACAAGTACGTGGGCTTGACAAAATGATGCCACCAGTTCAGAAGTACTCTAAAAAGTTGACTATCCCTAAACCTAAACTGGCTGATTTGAAAGAACTTTGCAAAACTGTAATCCCACAAGCTCACCACAACTTCTTTGAGCAACTTATTTAATAAAACAGTTGGGAATGAACTATATGATAATTTGCACTAGCACGTAAAATGCATAAATGTCCGGGAAAATATCGTATAAACCAAAATTTGATATAATTCACAGTGTGATGTGAATTATTTAATTTGCAGTTTTAATTTAGACTTCTGATATGTTTCTGAATGATGCTATGTAATATTTTGCATATGTATTAATAAATTTAAAAAATAAACAGTTTTTTGTGTTTATCTCAGAATTAACTTTTATGGACATACGATGTTTATGAAGAGTTGCCACGAAGTCAGCAGGTGGATTACGTCGGATAACGACTCAGGATGTGCGCTGGAACACAATGGCCGACTGTCTGAGGCATACAACACTCAGTGGCCCAAACTGATGGCAATATGTGAGCAAAATACGAAGGACACTGACAAAGACATTGCAAGCACCGTGAGAAACATTGGCTTTAAGAGAAGTGCTGAAGAGTTGCTGCAGCGATTGAAACCAATAGCAGCGTGGCATTGGATTCTGTCCAGAAGGACAGCTGTACCATTGCAGATGCAGTTGAAATTTTGAAGAAACTTAAAACAGATCTGGTACTAGTAAATCGAGATGTGAAGAAAAATGTCAGAAGTGATATGACCACGCTTTGTCCCCTCTGCACTTTTTGGCTAACATTGTTCATCCAAAAAACAGAGGAAAGAATCTGACTTATGACAAGTATGGAACTGGAATGGATTTGGCTGTAAAGCAACGTGCAACCGTGGTTCCGCAAAAACCACAGCTCTCCGAAGCATCGCTCACCTTTCATCGCCATCGATTTCTGATTGGCTTAAGACTGGTGGGTGCACGTGCCTTGATGTGGTGGGGCTTAGCTGGCCGTCCTTTGCGTTGATCTCGCATACATGCATGGTATTCGGATGGTCAACCATGCGAGGGCGGACCAGACATACTGACTAACACAAATGGATCGCAAAGTTATAATTAGATGCTTATGTTACTAACTAACTTCTTCTCAAAAAAGCCCAAGGGAACCAGAGGTAACCCATCTTGAAAAGGTGGTCACAGATTTGCCAAGAAAGGTGGTGAAAGTAACCTTTTCTCCACGTCGAGAGATGGAACCGCTGAAAACAAAAGCCGAACCCGACCTGTATTGCTCGCACTCAGGCATATGCTAGGGTTCAGGAGGCATTCAGGAAGAGCCGTAAGAGGTGCGTGGATATGGTTCTAAATGGCGAATGGGAACAGGAGGTAGCAACATTAGGTTTCGAGGAACAGGAAGCCTATTGGAGGCCACTGTTCGAAGAATCCTCCAAGCCCAATGACCGACCAGTTCCAAAAGTTATGTCTATGTTATGCCTATGCCTATGTTATGTAAGCTTAATCCCGGTTATGAAAAACCACAGGATGGCAAAATTGGAATCCTCGGATGATCTAGTTATGCAATATGTGGAAAATAGTCCTTGTTTCCTCAGAGCAAAGACTAGAAGTGTCAAGGCAGCGCGTGTGGCTGGTCAGACCCTTGACACTGGAAGGGACGTGCAGAGGCTCTTGGCTACCCAACTCTACACATCTGTAACTGGGCGTGGACTTCAGCAGCAGAGGCAGTCTCTCCACATCAATGACTGGGTCAGAAATGGCTCTGGTCTGTCGAGTGGTTGCGACTACTTGCAGGTAGTCCTTGTACAGGGCAATCTACTCCCATCGCAGGAGAGCTCCTCACGGGGCAGATCGACCGTGCCTCCAATGCGTGATGCAGGTTGTAGCGCTTCCCGCACACTTGCTCACATATCTCAAAGCTGCCAGAGAACGGTCCTCGACCACATTGTTGCCAAAGTGCTATCAAAAGAGCACTCTATGGTTTGGGAGCCAGTTATCCCTACCAGAGCTGGTAGTCGGAAACCTGACCCGGTGGTCGGGGTGGATGGTAGGGTTCTGATTCTTCACGTCACTAATGTAGCTGACCATTGTAGCTTTGTTAATCCATATGAGAAAATGGTTGCCTACTACAAAACTGGTGATATCATTGATCTGCTACCTACTCCAACAGATGATGGACTTTGGCGCAGTGGCGTTCAACTGGTGTGGAGCTTTAGACTGCAACTCTACAGCGTTCCTACGCAGGCTGGGGTTGAGCACCAGAGACGAAACCCTGCTGTCGTGTCGGGCGTCGACTTTTACATCGAACATGTTCAAGGCCTACACTCGATCGACAGTTCGAATGGGCCCAGCCAATCAATGAACGCCATTCTTGGGCAATGCGCTCATTAAAGACACTCAAAAGGTCAAACCCACTGGCAGTCCTGATCCTAATCAAAATGGGACTGTCCAATGCTATCACTCGAAAGGTGAAGATTAGCTGAGAAGTCCCTGACCTCGATGCACACTGCTGTTCCCGAGGCGCTAGTGTATAAGCTAGCTCCAGCTTTGGTAATGACAGCAACCTAAAATGAGCGAATACTGACTTCCGTATGATTAAGGTTGCAAAACTTGAAATATGAAGGAAGTTTGGAACAATAGTTACTGTTACCTAACATCAGTTACAATAATGTAGCTGGATACCAACAAAAAAAGCAGAAAATACAAACAAGGAACTAGCAGAAAGAAATCGGATTTAAATTAAGAAAATCCCATTAAAATAAAAAAATCGGATTTTCTTATCAGAATTAAAAAAATTGTGATTTTTATCAACCCTGGACGATGACAACAATTAACATGGACCTATTGCATACTACAGCCAGTTATAAATAGTTGTTGACAGATATAATGGAAGTGAACTTTTAAATCCTCAGTATATGCTATTTTAACTTTACTATCTTCTAGGCTGCTGATGAAGCAATTGTATCCACCGAAAGCACTACAGCCGTTTGCCTTATATTGGAGCTGCGATACGGAGCACAGATCTACCCTAATGCCACATACACCACCAGCCAAAACTAACATTTCATCAAGTCAGAAATCAGCTACACCTTGTACCTGCCTTTTTAATAAAATGGAGTTGTGCTCCGGTTAGTTGATGTAGCCATCGATTTTGGTCAAATGTGCACAAACTGTACATGGAAAATCATGAAGCAGATTACATAAAATTGAAGAGCCAAGAGCCAAGTTCCAAAACCTGTTAAGCAGGCTGTCTGTATGGATGGCGATCTTCTGAAATAATTATTTTGTCCCAAAACCTATTAGATATCTATGTTTTAGAGGGACGAAATTTTACTTCGGTTCCAAAACCTGTTTAGTACGCATCGTGTTCTGTTCCAAAACCTGCTAAGTTTGTTGTCGAATCAGGAAGCCAATTTGATACCACGTGATTTGAAAATCGCTGATGTAAACCGCGAGTATTCTGAAGCAATTTTGAAGTCAACAAAACCTCGAAAACGAACAAAAACCGGTCACAACTGGAAAAAGATACAGGAGAAAAATAAAAGATATAGTTGTGATTCTAATAACCAAAGATTGCATGTACTCATATAAAAGATTCAAGACATCGCGGCACTGTAAGCGACGTCGGTGCTTTGACCATTGATGATATAGAGGCTTTTTATAGCAGCTTCTAAGTTAATACGGACAAGAGCAGCCAGGATGCCTTCATATTGAAGCACATGATCGTTGAAAGACCAAAAGCGGCCAAAAAGAAGATGAAATCCACACGAGGGCATACGGTAAAATACTAAGTGTGTGCACGCTTTTGTTTACTAGTAATATTTATTTTCTGAGTATTTTGTCTAACCCTAGTGTCATGCTAAATTTATTAGGGTTCACTAGGGTTTCAGTTTTCTAAGTTTAGGTCACGAGGCCCTAATGACAGCAGTAGGTAAATGTAAAAGTAACAACAGTAATAGCAACCCTAACAGATCCTGCAAGGCTTATCAATCAATCAAAAAATCTTTATTGAATCCAAATAACGTATATGACAAAACAATCTTCAAAACAGGAACAAATAGAAGCTCACGTTACTGGAAGCAAAAGGTGGCCCTAAAGGGAAGACTATTCCCGCTAGGAAGGGACACCTATTTGATCAAGTGCCACTGCCTATCAGACTGTCCTTGATTCGGGATACCCAATTTCATCTCATGGTAAGGGTTAGTGCCGAACGGCGCAAATTAAACCAGTAGAAGGCAGACACATCAATGAGCAACCAAGAACGGAAAAGGAACAAAATTTGAACAAGTATAAGTTCTTAACTAATCTTAACTAAGGTACTTAACTAGGGAAACGACTACAAAAATGAAATTAAAAGGAGCATTTAATACGGTCACAATTAAGAATTGAGAATTAAAAAAGAGAATTGAGCATGGCCCACACGCGGTTATGTGCCACCCAATACCGTGATGTAATCCTAGATGTATGTTGTTAATGCAGTAGCTCAGGAGGTGTTCAGAAGGAACGATTTAAATCTGGTTTTGAATAAGTAGCTATTTGAAGAACGACGAATTTCAAGAGGTATTGTTTTCCAGAGTTTGGGCCCATAAAACTTAATACTAAAAACTCGTATGTTAGTACGAGCTTTGATAGATCGGAGGGTGGCAGCATTCCTAGTATCGTAGGAGTGAATCTGTGTTCCGGCTATAAAGTAATTCTGAAATAAGATAGGTAAGATATTATTTTCGAACCGGTAAATAAAATCTCCGATTTGTACCGCTCTAATTTGTTTTAAATCTAATAGGTTAAGTTTTTTTAAAATTGGGTTAGTGTGGGTGCCTATAGGGACACCTGCTATTATTCGAACAGCCTTTTTTTGGAGGATTACTAATTTGCTGAGTCTAGAATCGTAAGTGGAAGCCCAGATCATATTACAATAACTTAAGTACGGTAGGATTAGGGAATAATATAAATTCAATCTGATCATTTCAGGAAGAAGGTAGGAGATCCTTTTTATAATGCCTATGCTTTTCGCGATTTTTTGAGCTATGAAGTTAGTATGTTCTTTCCAGGATAAATGCCTATCCACGATCACCCCCAGGAATTTAGTAGACTCAACTTGGGCTAAGGGAATTCCTGCAATTTCCAGGGAGATATCTATAGGTGTAATTTTCCTATGGGACTTAAATATTATGAAATTAGTTTTATCAATGTTGAGGGTAAGTCTGTTAGCCGAGAACCAGTAATTTACAAGTTTTAATTCGGAGTTCATAGTTTCCATTAAAATTTGCTGAGATTGGTGGGCAAAAAAAATGTTAGTATCATCGGCAAATAAAATAAAATAAAGAGTTTTAGATATCGTTGCCAGATCATTAATATATAAGAGAAATAATAAGGGACCAAGATTTGAGCCCTGTGGGACCCCAAATAAGATTGAGCGGCTTTCTGATAACACACCATTACATGAGACTTTTTGCGTACGATCCTGGAAATAACTATAAAACCATTTTAAGATTGGGCCCCTAATTCCAAAGTTTTCTAATTTTTTTAGTAGGATGTGATGGTCTACGGTATCGAAGGCCTTCGCTAGATCGATAAAAATACCCACGGAATATTCATTAGCATCAATAGCTTTAGTTATTCTGTCCTCCATGTCTATTAGAGCCATATAAGTTGAGTGGCCAGATTGGAAACCATGTTGGGCTTGATGTATTAAATTAAAGCCATTGACATAACTGCTAAGTCTGTCATAAACTATTTTCTCAAAATATTTAGCAAAGTAGGGTAATACCGAAATTGGTCGATAGTTAGCCGGGTTGTCCAATTCACCTTTTTTGAAAATTGGGACCACTTTTGCCATTTTAATCTGATGGGGAACTATTCCATTTAGAAGAGAGCAGTTAATGATTGCTGTTAATGGTTGTGCTATCAGGTGTAGATTTGGGGTGGCAATATAGGGGTCTATGTCATCTAGACCTTTGGTGTGGTTTTTTTTTAGGGAACTGCCGATTTTCAGAAGTTCATCTGGAGAGGTCAAAATCAAACCCATTGAATTTTGTCTGGGGGATGGAAGGTATTCTTCAAAGGTGCCTGGACATTCGGGAATTTTTTTTGACAAATCACTAGCTATACTAACAAAATAGTTATTAAAATTATTTGCAACTAATCCTGGATCTTCGACCAAAACTCCATTTATTTTCAAGGAAATTTGGTTGATTTTTTATCATAACCCTCTTGTCACAACAAAACCTAATCATAATTGCAACTCTCACCAAAAATTGTAATAAAATCAAAAACATTTTTGATGACTTTGCTAGGGATGACTATGCCAGGTAATCACTTTATAGTTTAGGTTAATTAACTTAAATTGATTGATGGTTTTCTCTTACTACAGTGACAATGCCATTTGATGCATTTTTAGGGTTGCCAACTATTTATCCTCCTCAGTGGATTTGTCCAACTCGTTGGACATTGGGTTCTAGGGCTATAACTCACAAGCTATTTCATCCAATATTGCAGAACCAACTTCCAACGAGTTGGACATAATGTGCCTACATCTGGCGAATGAAAAAGTTAAAACTTTTCAGTGTTGATTCAAAACAAAATGGCGACGGTTGGAGTAAAAACCTTCTACGGAAAGGCAAAAGGTAAAAAAAACCATATTTCCTCAGGGGTTACATATATTATTAAAAGCAATCAGCAGTTTTATTACCTAGACATTACTCGTTCTTTTAGTGCAAATTGTAGGCTTTTAACACAATAGGTGTGGGAGATAGGGTTGTCGCAATGCCGTGTCCAACAGGGTGGACTGCGGCACTCAACATCACGCAGAGTCGGAATTTCTTTCCTAGGCCCCTAAGTGTAAATACGTCAGTGTTGTTAGTTAATAATTTACACATTCTGTTGTTTGATCATGCGATAATATTTTACTTCATGGATTGCCAAAAATATTGTTTTCACTGTTGCTTTGTAGCTAGAGGAATTGATGTACTTGCTAGAATTGAGCAGCAAGATTCTGAACTTTCTGATTTGTCCGACGGCGATGCTGAGGAGTTTCACAAATCGTCTTCATCGTCATCCTCGTCTTCAAGCGAACAAGATAACGACGTTGATTCGGATGAAGATGTGCCCCTTTCGATGTATACTGACCTTAGCAAGAAGTGGACAACGAAAAGATCATTTTCCCCTAAAATTTCTGATTACGTAGTTGTCGATGATGATCCTCATGCCAGAGCAGAATGGTCTTCGATGGATTATTTTAAGCAGTACATTGACACTGAATTCCTTGAAATGATGTCCTCTTGTACTAATGTCAATTCAACGGTTGCTACTGGTCGAAGTTTGAATACATGTGTTACCGAGATCGAACATTTCTTGGGTGCTAGCATTGTAATGTCAGCGATTCCGTACCCACGAGTCAATATGTTCTGGCAGAACAACTACCGTGTCCAATCGATTGCAGACGTCATAACGCGTAAACGTTTCTTCAAGATCAGATCAAATCTCAAAGTTGTCATAGATTCGGATGCAACAGATGAGGTTAGGAAGGCCGACAGATTTTGGAAAGTTCGTCCGTTACTGGATCGCGTGCGCCGTGGATGTCTTGCTCAGAGTAGATGTCGGGATGTCAGTATCGACGAACAGATGATACCATTCACAGGAGCATCGCCGGCACGACGATATGTTCCGAACAAACCCAACCCAATTGGTTTGAAGAACTTTGTACTAGCAAATCCACAAGGTTTAGTTCTTGACTTTGTCGTCGATCAAGGAGTTAGTTCTTATCATCCCGTGCCTGATCTAGGTGTTGGTGCTCTGGTAATCGCTCATCTATGCGAAGGACTGACTGCAGGTACTCATGTCTACTGCGATCGATATTTTACGAGCATTTCACTTATAGAATACATGCTACAGAAGGGTGTGTACATCTCGGGTACTATCATGAGAAATCGGATTCCTGCTGTTGTTCGTCAACTGTCAAATGTTCGAGAATTAGCGAAGCGTGGCAGAGGTGCCTGTGAAATGATCGTCCGCAATGATGGAAGAATTGCGATTGTAACGTGGTTTGATAGAAAACCAATACTTATCGCTTCGGCTGCACATGGCATCGAACAGTTGGACAAATGCCGACGCTGGGACAAACGCACAAAGTCCTACATCGAAGTGGAACGTCCTGAAATTATTAGGCAGTATAATTTGAAAATGGGCGGCGTAGATTTGTGTGACAGGATGCTGAGCTACTACCGAATGAAGACACGAACACGAAAATGGACGATTCGAACAATTCTGCATTTCTTTGATCTTTGCGTCATCAATTCATGGATACAGTACCGAGAAGACTGCAGGCAACTGAAAACTGCCCGCAAGGACATTCAAGACTCCCTCGCCTTTCGCATGGACATCGGTGAGAAGTTCCTGTCAGCGACCGTTCAAACTGACAGCAGCGACTCGGATGCTCCACCACCACCGACAAAGCGACGTAAATCGAAGACACCATCGGAATACAGGCGCTTCTCTGGTGCGAAACATCTTCCGGCCATCGACAACGTCAAGAATGCTGTGCGTTGCAAGAACTCTGGATGCTCAAAAAAAACTAAATTTCATTGCATATCATGTGATGTGCATCTTTGCCTTGTTGCAGATCGTAACTGTTTCCAAGACTACCACACGACCGTGTAGGCTAGTAGGACTGTTTACGATGATTATCGGCATGTACACACTGTAAATTTATGAATTCAATGAATTTTTTTAATTATTTGTATACTTACTCAACATCTCTACATCTAAACTGCTATTTTTAGTATTCATGAACTACTTGTTTAGTATTTGTCAATTTGATTTGATTTGTAGGCTATAAGGACCGTTTACGATGATTATCGGCATGAACACACTGTAAATTTATGAATTCAATGAATTTTTTAATTATAATTATTTGTAGTTTATAATTATAGTTATTTCAACATTTCTACATCTGAACTGCTATTTTTAGTATTCATGAACTACTTGTATGGATTTGTCCAACTCGTTGGACATTTGATTCTGAGTGCCAATGTCCAATAGGTTGGACATCATTAATTATGCAAAAAATATTATGCAAATGAGCTGAACTTTTTTGGGGGAATTATTTGGGTCCTAGTAAGCCAGAAAGTAGTTAAATTATTATTAGTTATGACGCCACTTTTTTCGGCCACTGAGGAGGTTATAAATGTAAATATTAAACGCAAAATGTTACATTATATTTTGCATGATGATTTTTTTCTCGAGATGTTGAATTGATGCACATGTTACGTCCATGCAAGCATAATAAGAATGTGTATTTAAAAATCTCTCCTTTTCTTTTTCTGGTTAATTCAAAAGAGCAAATTCATTATTAATTTTTTATTTATGTTGTTTTGTTTTCTTAGATTCAAAAGCTGGATGCTGAACGGATATGGGTTTGCCATGCAACATTCTGTGCCATTGTAGCTGTTGATCGATGGAAGTCAACACTCATGGCCAAGAACTGGATTCAGACAGGTCAGCAGAAGAGAGATAAACGTGGTGGAGCAAGAATTTTACCTTCAATCGCTGCAGCAAAAGAGGAAATCAGGAGACATATTGAAAGTTTCTACTGTCGAAGCAGTCATTACAGTCATTACCAGACAAACACAAACTCTCTGGAAATACTTCTCACCTGAGCTTTCAATGAAGTGAATGTGGCATATGTTTTCAGAATAAAATCCCAATGTGAAGGTTAAGTATTTGGTCAAATAGAACGAAGTCTACGAAGGCTTGAAACAGTACTATTACCAGAAGAATAAAACAATTTTGGGTTAAAATATTACATGGAATGAAACGGAAGGGACATCTTGTGGATAATCTGCTTGAACATGATCTCCCAGTGGATACTATCTTATCCCAGCAGTGACAAGTCAAAGGTGCAGTTTCTGGTTGTGCCTTGGTGCGGAAGTTGCAAGCTGGCAGTCTACCGGAGCATCATGAACGGTGCTTCCTCAATGAAGTTCTTGGGCTTTACCCGATGAACAACTGTTCAGAGTAAATATATTTTCATAAATTACTGAGGTTTTCCACTAAGCATGTCTGAAATTGTGACTTAGAGGCAAAGTTTCTTAAACAATACGATGACACATTGGGGATTTTATTAACCCTTTCAGACCGTATGTCCATTGGAGTGGACACAAGGTTTAAGCCCTCTACTTTCATAATGCATTGAAGTTTCGACAGAAAAGAAGGATATCCGCTGGTCACAGCACCCCTTCTGCGGGAACACACAAAAGTTTCAACCCAGAGAGCCAGCAGATCAGGATGTACATTGTACAGTTACTGTCACCATGTCAGTATTTCAAACGCTATATTCCAGATTAATTATTTCAGCTGATGGCAGACATGACAAATCTTTATGCAACAGAAAATCACACAAACAAGTTTCACAGCACCACTTCGAACGAGATGGAAGCATTGATTGGTTTGTACATGACTATGGGAACATTGAAGTTTCCTTGAGTTCGCAGTACTGGGCATCCGGATTAGTATTGAAAGTGGTTGAAGTGAGTAACATGTCTCATGATCGATTCTTCAAGTTGCGTTCAAATTGGCATTTTGTCAACAACCGGCGGGAGGCAACTCCGAAAGGAGGCGAAGCGTGCGACGGCGAAACAGTTAATGATGAACCATGCAATCACAACTTAAGCTAAGAGGCGCTGCCACTGCAGCACCTGTCATTACTGCCAAAGGGGTGGCGGGTGAGGTGCCTGGGTTGGAAACATGTCCAATATGCCACGGTGGCTACAAAGGAAAGATCGGTCTATCTGTCCACCAGCGCAGTTCCCACCCGGTGGAATACCATGCGGAACATCAGGTTTTGCCACGAGCGAAAGCTCGCTGGCCACCGGAGGAGCGTGACCGTATGGACATGCTAGAGGCCGATCTGCTCGTCTCCGGGGTCAGACCGGCCCTGATCAACAGTCACCTGGTGGCAGTATTTAATGACAGGACCCGCGAGGCGATAAAGGGACTCCGGAAAAGACAAGACTACAAGGACCAGGTGGCTGGCCTTGTAGTCAGAGCCACCCAAGCGCTTAATAGGCGATCCGAGTCCCCTGAAATGCTGAGCGGGTCCAATGTGGAAAGCTGTCCCCGCTCAACTTGGAGAAGGGAGGTCCTCATAGCAGCCAACGTGGGCCTCCAAGAAGAAAGTGAGGAGCGGGGCAGTGATCCGCTTGTCCATCTGCTCCTTGAGCCTGTTGTTCGGGTCAAGGAAGACACGCTCGACGGAACTGTTACCGCAAGGACGTTACTCGACCAGCCCACAGGGTTACTAATGACCATCCTGAAGTCACACCCCAACAGGACCAGAGTAAACAAACCTCGAAAAGGTCCCAAAGGCAAGAGACCTCTTGGCCCTGGCAGACCAAGGGCCGGCAGGGCCGCGAGCGAGACGGAGGCTCAATCCGAAGCGGCTCGCCCGACAGATGGCATACGCCAGGGTGCAGAAAGCCTTCAAACGGGACCGCAAGAGGTGCGCTGAAATGGTCCTAGAGGAGACATGGGAACAGGAGGAAGCGACACCATCTCTGGAGCAGCAAGAGAAATTTTGGCGAGCCATCTTTTCCGAGCCTTTGGAGGTGGATGAGAGACCAGTCCCGAAAGCTCACGAGGACTGGTCCATCGCGGATCCTATTACCTGAGGAAAGTGGCTGAAGCTATAGCGGACTCGGAGGAAAGTGCGCTAGGACCTGACGGAATAACCCTCAGGGAACTGAAGTTAGTCACGTACCCAGACAGTTTGCAGATGGGAAGACAATATTCATTCCCAAGGGCAGAGATCTGCAGGACCCGGCAAAGTTTAGGCCAATCACCCAACATGGCCTCGTGTGTGACAGGGTCTTCCAAACCTAGCCTCTCGTCTGGCTGCGAAGGTTCTGCTTGATCCGAGGCAGAAAGCGTTCCTACCGGTTGATGGATGTGCTGACAACATCTTCCTGCTTGACAACATCATTAAGGGGGCCCAGCGGCAGAGAAGACCGGTGTGTCTAGCCTTCATTGATGTGACCAAGGCCTCCGATTGTGTCTCTCACGAGACACTGGCAGGTCATTGAGGGGGCTGGGCGTGCCATCGCCGCTGGTGCAATACGTCATCAGGATGTATGCCAACACCTCGACCGTTCTCAAAGTAGGAGGTCGAAGGAACGGTCCGATCAGATGTGGCGGCGGCGTACGTCAAGGCGACCCCCCTGTCAGACATCTTATTCAACTGCGTAATGGACGAGGTCCTCTCGCAGCCGAGCCCGGCCATCGGATACCTCCTGAATAAGGAGGTGATTGTCCGGTGCTTGGCGTTTGCCGATGACCTTGTTGCTTCAACTGCAGAAGGTCTGTGGGAACAGGTCAGTAGGATCCAACATGCGCTTGGACTGGGCGGCCTCCGGCTAAACGCTGGGTGGTTAATCCCTCGCCGCTTTTGGACGTCGACGGCGAGTCAGTGAGGTCGCTAGACATAGCGCACACCTACAAGTACCTGAGACTGCAGGCCGGACCTCTCAGTATGAGGAAGGCCCAGGCGGACTTCCTCAGAGTGGGACTAGACCGGCTAACTAGTGCCCCATAGAAGCCCCAGCAGCGCATGTTCCTATTGCGCTGCCACTTATTGCCTAAGCTGTACCACTGACTCGTTCTTGGGGAGATGAAAGCCGGGTCCCTTGAGCAATTAGACCGATCGGTGAGGGCGGCAGTCCGCAAATGGTTGCGACTGCCGCACAATACTCCCATCGGATACTTCCATGCCAAGGCGACAGACGGCGGACTGGAAGTGCCGCGCCTGCGTTACACTATACCTCACAAGGCCCGTAGCTTGGCCAAGGTGCAGGAGTCCATTGATCCGGTAATGCAGAGCATGGCTACAAGTCCACTCTTTCTGGGAATGAGGAGGAGGTGTGCAGCGGTGGCGAAGGTGGCGGGTCTTGAACTGAGCAGTACCAGGGATGCGAGCGCCCTCTTGGCGACCCAGCTCCACACATCGGTGGATGGTCAGGGACTCCAGCAGCAGGGTCAGACCCCCACATTAACAACTGGGTGACAGATGGATCAGCCCTCCTCTCGGGGGGTGATTACGTCCAGGCGGTCCATGTGCGGGGGAACCTGCTGCCGTCTGCGAAGTGCTCAATACGCGGGCGGCGGTCAAGGGCCAATCAAGTGTGACGCCGGGTGCAGCGCTCAGAGCACCCTGGCGCACATATCCGAAAGCTGCGCGAGGACCCACCGTCTCCGGTGCAACAGGCATAATTCGGTGCTTGGCCTGATAACAGCAAAAGACCAAGTTAAGGGGTCACTCGGTGATCCAAGAGCCGATTATACCTACCGGATCTGGGAGGCGAAAGCCCGACTTGGTGGTCCTGGTAGACGAAGTAGCCTACGTCGTTGACGTCACCATTACCGCGGACTGTAATGACATGAGCGGTCCATATGCGGAGAAGGTGTCGTATTACTCGACACCTGATGTCATCGACTGGGTGGTCAAAGTCTATCCGGGGCGGCCGTGTGTGTTTGGGGCTGTGGTACTAAACTGGCGGGGAGCTCTCCATCAAGTCTCGTCGAGGTTACTCCGCAAGCTGGGGTAACCGCTGCCGACGAAACCCTCCTGTCGTGCCGGGTGTTAACTTACACCGCGAACATGTTTCGGCACTTTGCCCTGTCGATAGTGAGAGGCCCAAGGCCGACGGACGTCGAGTAAACTTAGGCACTGCGTTCATGAAAGACCATACCCATCTCGGAACAAGTACGGAGGTCCGTCCAACGCGGTCGGCCCGCAAGGTGACAATACGCGAGTCAGTCTCGATTGCCCGCCAAACCGGAAGCACATGCGCCTGGGTAGCTCGGTCGGACTGCTGCTGCGCGCCTTGCTCCCAGGAGTCTTTAGGGGTGGGCACCCTACGAATTAACACCATCGGCTGTCGACGAGCAAATGAGGAATGATGAAAATGCTGGATTGCGCGAACTATCGCATATTCACTGAGCGTAAAAAATAAAACTTTAGAATTTGCATTAGATGTTTTATTAGCAAGGTTTGCAATCATCACTTACTTTATTATACATTTCAGGTATGTTGTATTTTTGTGACTTTCAGGTAACTAGCAATTGTTTTGGTCAAGTGGTGTGACAACCGATCGGTCACACTAGCATCTAACTTCATTGGTGCCGGCACTGCCGATGAAGTAAGGAGATGGGACAAAAGTTCTAAGTCTTTCGTGATGGTGAAATGTCCTGAAATTGTCCACCAATACAACAGATCTATGGGTGGGGTTGAAAAATTGAATCAGCTAATAAGCTTGTATCGCACGTTCATAAAATCTAAGAAGTGGACCCTGAGAATGATTTGTCATGGCATAGACTTGGCAGTTGTGAACAGCTGGTTGGAATACAGACAGGATGCTGCTCGTTCAGGAATGAGTGAGAAGGATACGGACGACTTACTGGAGTTTCGACTCTGTATTGCTGACTCGCTTGTGCGTGCAAACAAGCCAGCCCAACCGTCAAGCCAAATGTTCATAAAAAACATGTACATCACACATGAAGACGCAATCCTCGCTCTCTACAACAGAGATCACATGGCGCTGTCCATGGCTGCTGGACATGCCAGATGCAGTAAGAAATGTTTTTTGCATGCAAGTTTAATTTTTAGTAATTATTTTGGCATGTTATTGATCATTTTGCTTACTGGGTGTTAATGATTTGCTACAGCAGTCTGGGCAGGTAAAGTGTCCAAAACGAATAATGAGTGTTGTTGTCCTTGGAAACTCGTTAAAAGTGGCACTGGGTGAAAATATAAAAATACTGCTATTTTGACTATAGACATAACTAGTGAATTGTATGTTCCAGTGTTAGGTTGGAGAAGAATTCCGTGAAATTGTTGGTTGGAATAAGCAGCTGCATGTGGAGTGGCAGCATTACAAGCCACTGATTTTGGATCCTTTCTACTATAACTACTATAACGGATCTAGAACGGATTAGAATATTCCAAATTGGACTACTACTCTACATGTATGAACATAAATTACTCCCTGCTACATTCGCAGACTATTTTACTCTAGCCTCCACGATGCATAGCCATTACACTAGAAGTGCTACGCTATATATAGACCAATCAAAGCACGAACTAACCTAAGATTAAACTGCATAAAATCAACAGGTCCGACAATCTGGAATACTTTGCCGCTCGAGATCAAGTCCGCAACAAATAAATACGTGTTTAAAAAATCATTAAAGCTATTTCTTATATCCCAGAAATAATCTCACAACTAATCAGGCACCCGGCCGTTTATCGTACCTACTGAATGTCACTGCTGGGACCTGGCCCCGGAACATATTCTTTAATTAAGTATAGTTAAGTCGTTCACTAAATTCTAAATTTTCTCCTAATTTACCCTCAGTTCTTTATTTCTAACCTCCTCCTAATCTTGGAGAGAAAATAATCTTAAGCCATCATATAATTTGTAATTAACACTAGTTGGGTACCCCTGTTTAGCGGGATTCATATCCCTTAGGGACGCCCTTTGCCGTAGATGACAGAAAATATTTTATATATATATATATATATATATATATATATATATATATATATAAAATAACGCAACAAAATGAGACTATACTATTCAATAAAATTAATTAGTTTATATTACATTTAATTTTGATGTAGTTTTGATGTAATTTTGATATAGTTTTGATGCAATTTTGCATGTACTGATGATTCATCTAGCTACTATATTATGCATTATTCTAGTTTCAGTCATTTGGACTCATGTGCATGATCTTGATCTTGATTATAGTTTCTTCAATAATGTTATCGTTATATATGTTGTCAAATTAGTAGCTGCACTATTGATGTTATCGTTATTGTTAACTGTCATCGAAAGCAATAAAGAAATTGATTGATTGATAACTGATGATTTAGATGAAGGTAAGAAATGACTTTCGTCTTGATTATAGTGACACTTCCAGCACAACAGCCCTTGTGCACATAATGATACAGAGAACAAAACGAGAATTTTAGCACAAGAACGATCATCGCTAGATGATATAGAGAACGAAACAGGAAAACAGTTTCTTCCTATGAACACAACGAATTTGTCACGATACATTTCCCTGCCTGATGGATATCAGCAAAGGCAAGTTGGTTGGACAACCTCAAAGAATGGTATACTATGGTATGGTAAACTACTAATTATGTCATATAGTATCAATGCTACTGAAAACACGCTGAACACAGAGCACAAGAACGATCATCAAAGTAGATATAGAGAACAAACAGGAAAACAGTTTCTTCGATGAACACAACGAATTTGTCACGATACATTTCCCTGCCTGACGGACATCAGCAAAGGCAATTTGGTTGGACAATGGTATACCAAATATGCGCACTGGGCTTGTGCCACATAAGAAGCGATCAGGTGGGCAGAAGAAGATAGCATTAAACTTGGAAGACAGCCAGGCAATGACAAGGTTTATTCTGAACTTTGCTGATCGAACAGTTTGATTCTTCCTGGTCATGTGATGACAGCGATGCAGAAAGGGTTCACATGGTCGTGGCCATGGAACGTTATGCTCTAATGAATTATGTATATAGTACAGTAGTGTAATTTTGGTTCAGTTCATTGACCTAGTGGTGAACTACATATGTGTTTGGTCCTTTAAGTGATTCTTGAACATGGGGCATTGTTGCCGATGGTGCGGGAGTGTTGGGTGATGATGTGGATGCAATGCTGATGCCGCGATTGTTTTGTTTTGGCAGTTTGTGTTGAAATGGTTGTATGTAACGCTTCAGACCGTTTTGTTAGGTTGTCGATGAGGGCCTTGTTGTGGTTCTTGTATGTTGGTGAAGAATATATCTAATAAGAGATGTGTCTCATTGACATTTCGGATTACAGTCACGGGCATTATGGTTGTTGTCTAAAGTCGAAAGGGTTATATGGTGAAGGCTTGAATGTAAGTGAATGGTGAGTAGGTAGGTTATGTGGATCGTTAGTAATTGCACACATAGGACAACGATGCAATTAGAACCGTATTCGTCGTTTCTTCTATGAACATAACGAATTTATCGCGATACATTTCTCTACCCGATGGATATCAGCAAAGGTAAGGTGGTTGGACAACTTGAAAGAATGGTGTGAACTTAGTTTTGTGTACAGTCTTGAATTACGAGATATTGCTGTATATATTTAGTGCGTTTATTTTAGTTTCACGTGTATATATATGTATGATAGATGTGTCACGTTTAGTTGTACTGTTTTAGCGAAGCGCCTGGCTGGCTGATCTCGGCAGCCGCACGCTATATGTATATAATTAGATTTTGCTTACGCGCACAGCACAGGTGTCTAAGAAGGGTGCGAAGAATTATGCTGACTGGAGAAGTTTGAATTTGCGTGTTCTCTGTAGAAGTGTTGTTGACTAGTTGAAATTGATGTCTTTTATGTTATTTAAAACAAAGATATTAACAACTGTGTTGGTGATTAATGTAGGCTAGGCTACACAGTAGAAATTAAGCTACTTATACGTAGATTTAGTGTGAAACAGTGAACATTAACCCTCATCCGAACAAGGGGGGGTCTGGCCAGACCACAAACCCTGCATATATTTGTTGCATAACTTTTTTAAATATTATATTTATTCAACACGCTTATATGACTTTGTTGCTATATTGTTGAGCAACAATAAGTGCATTTAAACGACCAAAAAGACCGAGTGCTGAGGAGGCACTGAAGATAATACTGGCTGAGACTAATGATGACAGGTTTGACACAGACCGCGATTACGACGAATGTGAATGTGACGAGATGCCAATGCCTGATGAGCAACTTTCAGGTGTTTCTGATGATGAAGACAACGTTGAAATTGACGATGAAGATGAAAACGATGATGAGACTGGTCTTGAAAGTGACGATAACGCTGACGAAACTTTTGATAATGAAGAAGCCAATAGACATGAATACAAGTCAAGATCCGGATATTTTTGACAGTGTAAACCACTTCAAACAGGCTGTGCTCGGTTGCATAATGTTATAAAAGAAAAATGTGGATATTGAGCAACTCAGATTGGGAGATGAAGAAGCGTTTCAACTTGCGCTTGCTCTGGTAGCAGCTTGAGAGATCTCTCGTAGCACCGTGGATCACTACCAGAAAAATCGAGCCACAGTGAGGCGCAGAGAGGCGTGCAATCTTGGCTGCCAGATTTTGGATTGTTGCTCAGCAGAAGCAGGAAGAGGAAGGTATAAAACGACGATGCTAACTGTGTGGCAAGAAGGAGATAAACAGTACATATGCTGCACATGTTACAAACCAGTCTCTCTGTCTCACTGTTCTTCTGCTCCACAGTACACATGGCATCAATGCAAACAAAGCTTACTGACTAAATTACAGGCTTAGAATTACAATTTATTTCAATATTTTGAGAGATATATTCAATAAAACCGTCATGTAGCATTTGAACATAACAGCAATCAGTACTAATTTTACTAGAAAAATGGTTTCTTCATATTTGGTTCTAATTTTATAGATAGACGATCATTAAGTCGATCAAGCTTTTATGACAGACTGTCACAAAATAATGTATTGAACATTTAGTTTCAAATTCATCGTAGAAATGATTTTTTGGCATGGAGAGACTGAAATATTGTTATTTATTGTTAACCTAATAACATTTAGCAAAATTGGCATATAAAATGTACTGTTACCTATGAAAAAACCATATCAAAAGAGGGGGTCTGGCCAGACCCCCCCCTTGTTCAAATTAAGTTGCATTTTGGCATGTTCGGCTGAGGGTTAAATCAGCACGCACAGACCTTGCTGCTTCGCTCAAGACCGGACTAGCGCTGTTGCAACAGTTAGAAGACACGAATCTTCCCTCTCCGGAACCTGAACCAAACATGCCACTTTTAAAGTACAAAAGAAAAATGTTACCGAAGAACATTGTGCTAGATGCTAACAAAAGGCTCATCACTCCTAACAATCAAATAACAGTGACAACATGTATCACGAGTGAAACAAGATCACCGAGATCAGAAATAATCCTAGCAAAGGCATTCAAGGCAGCTACCAATGCAAGTAGCTCTACAAACCTAACAAGTTTGAACCTGTTTGAACCTGAAGAAATGAACACTACCTCCATGGATCCTTCCATCTCATATAGAGAAATAGATCTCTCACGACATCTTCAACCACCACCGACTTCAACCCAACAGGGAAGTGATCATTTCAATCCTTCACCAACACCCAGTGTACATCAGGCTACAAACACCTATAATCAACAACCTCATACACCTCTCAAAAGCCAGCTACTACAACTTGTGGCTTTTGCTGGGTATTTGCCCAAGCAGTTTTCAGATGGGGAGACTAGAGAGTGACATGGCAACGGTTACCACGGAGTGGGAATGGGATAGAGTTTAAAAAAAATTGCGGTAAAAGCACAGTAATGGGGAAACACTGTACGGTATTACTGTGGGGATGGGAATGAAATGAAAGCTTCAGTAATACTGCAGTAATAGTTACAGAGTTCATAAATTTTCATTTATGACTTTCTTTCAGCGTTCCGTGAGACTTACTAACCAAGGTGACATGTGACGTGTTTCCTCTTTTGATAACTGATCTTTGCTTACTATAGCAGCTTCCGATCAAGATATTTACCTCCTTTTTGTTTGCGTTGCAAGGATAGACATCTATATTAACATCGAATATGGAAAAGTGCGATGTTGCAAAACTAATTAGTACCAAAAGTCCGAGAGTTACTTTCACAAAATGCAAAGGGTCAAGCAATGATTGGCCACATTTCGAGAGAATTGAGGTCAATGAGGAGTTCTGCGAGTATGTTAGGTGTGTTGCATGCAGGGGGATTCTAAAATGGAAATCCCGAGATGAGACCAGTGGGTTAAAGGCACAACGTCAATCGCGTCGTGTGACCAAGAACAGTGATGCTGGAATCCAAAACATAACCAGCATGCCAGGCTTTTCTGCAAAGGATGAGAAGCAAAAACTTTCTGTTCCTGACAGAAACCCGATTAAAGATGTACAAGTTAAAATGTGTGCCACAGATCTTCAGTAAATAGTATTTACGGTAATTTATTATTTGGGTTATTTCACACTTTTATCACTTTCTTGGAATCATGTTTCAGGTAGACGCCGGGCTTTATTGCATCAATTTTTGAGAGGCTCTATCTGTGGTGCTACAAATATATATTTCTATCCAGTTATAATTATTATTGTCCTTAATAAAAATATGCGACTACTTGGACTCAGTTAATTTGAATCCATGTCTTAATAGAACTGTATGGTATGCTTTATTACAGTTTAAGATGATTTTGCTTTATTGAATTTAAGATGAATTTCCATTATTACATTTAAGATGAATTTGCTTTATTGCAGTGTAAGACGAATTTCCTTCATATATATTTTCTTCATTTACCTGAACTAGGTCATTATAAAATTCAACTGCCCCTATAGATGATCTTCTATTCATTCATGGATTACAGAATTAAGCTGACTTTCAGCATTTTCAGCGTTTGTCAGTGTTTGTCAATTTCCTAAATTTTTAGTAATATGCTATCACTGATAATGCTACAAGCTTATACTTCTTACTGTGAAGATGCGGGGACATTGCGAGGATGAAAACCCATTATGAGGGGATGTTGATCAGACTACGGGCGATGCACGGGAGCGAGGTCGTTGGAGGGAACGAGGAGTTACGTGATATGAGCGATGAGGAGACTGCATCCAATCTGTTGGGGGCAAAACAAAAATTGAGAACAACGGCTGGGAGGAGAGGACTTCAACGAAAGAGGTTGAAAGAGAAGGGACGTTTGCAAAGTTGGCTGCAGTTAACTTAATCAAAAGAGATTAGAAGGCAATGTCTATTACAAATTCAACTCGCACATGAGGTTGAATCATCACTTCATCATAATAACGTCAATTATGATCGATCAGAAGCGAGGTCAAGACAATTGATCATCACACAAGTTGGTCCCTATCCGGACCGACAACAAACAGACGAAGCAGCGTTTATATTATTGGCAAGCGACAAGCCGGGGATTAACATCAATCCAGGCGACATCTCCTACTCTTACAGGATACCAAACCCACAAACCTGGTCTCTGCCGCACCAGGATGATTTCCTTAACAATGAAGAAAACTCGAGACCTGGTGTACAGAGCAAGGAAAAGCTACGAGACCATTCCTCTCCAGTTTAGATTAACGAGTTTCTGACCAAGCACAATGCGAAGATCTTCTCACTGACAAGACAACTAGTCAAAAAGAAGTTGCTCTTCCGAACCTGGACTTCTGAGGGCATGGTTCTAATCAAGACACCAGACGACTAGCATCTAAACCTCTTCACATACATGATCCCTCACCACTCGGTCTACGACTAAAACCCTTGGATCAACCGAAGGACACAACTTGATTGACTACATAACACAGAAGACTATCGTAAGCTCCTATAAATTTGACGTCTAGCAATTAGAGACGTAAGTGTACTCTGTGATTGCCTCATTTCATTCGCTTCTCCCTAGCATGTGAAGGTGAATTATTATTTATCCACTAAAACGCTTAAAATATGTGTCCGTGCATGGGATTACCCGGCCAAAGTCGCGTGTACTGAAACCTAGCAAATCGAGCGGAAAGGTCATGAATGCGTAAACCAGTGAAAAATTTTTTTTTGCATAATATTAATAATTGATATTTCAACTACTAAATCCCAGAATTACAGGTCAAACAAACTAATACAAATATTTTAATTTGATTTTTTTGTACACCCGTTGTCTAAATTTATATCAATGATTCGGCCCAGTCAAGCGTGCGTTTATTTTAATATCGCCGAAAATCTTGCTGTTATAACAGACTTATTAATTAGTCATGTTCTGAACTAGTTTTTTCTGCTGAATCTATCTGTGCCAACAGTAAGTATGTATGAATACAGCCTAATTTGCTATGAATTTTTAATTATGAGATGGTCATTATAAGCGGCGACTAGCAGGGTCTCTGTTATGGCTAATTCTGATCAATGAACGCTGCCTTAACGGCAGCAGATTTAATTTTAAAGCATACTACATTTTTTTCTAAACCCATCTGTACAAAAAATAAACTGTTTAAATGCAGTAATAATTCACAATAAATAAATTTTGGGAGGCACTATCGCGGACTGATCACAACTACGGTAGCGCCATCTGACGAATACGAGATTATTATTATAACGATGACGGACAGAAGTAAACAATCCGAAATCGCGCGATGTTTAAATGAACTTTCAGCATTTAATTTGAGTAGAATTGGTCAAGAGGACCATTTGCAAAACATTATTAATGACTACTTCTGCAATACTGATGTGGAAAATGACGATTCGAGTGACTTTAGCGACGAATCTGATGCTGAGAATAGTGATGTCTCGCCATCTAAAAGCCACACCCGAGAAAAATTAAAGATTATTATATTTAATTGCAACATGGCATCAACTTTAAATCTGTGCCATTGTGTCAGTTTAATTTTCCAAGAAACACCGTTGACACCATTGGAAAGGGCAGAAAATTCTACATCTAGAACATACTACTAAATTATGCTGAAAAATCGATTCACATTTGCATAGTTCACACAATGAAGCCAATTTTTAACTTGCGATTTCTCTTAATAACGAGTTCTCAAAACGCTAATACTTCAATTCTTTAAAAATTCATAACTTTTTCATTTCTAAAGATACAAATATACAGTTTTTACCACATTAATCAACAGTGACGGTAGTATTTAAAAAAAATATAAACTAACTTTTCAAAAATTTTGAGTTTGGGAGGGTTTTCCCATGCACGGTCACATATGCTTGTGCATTTATCTTAAAAAACGGAATTTTAATTTCTGATTAAGATATGGCTGTACACTTTAGGTTAGAAGTGACTGTACACTTCTGGTCAAAGTTTCTGTCCACAATTGGCAAGGGAATGGAATGACGAGGCATAGGGAAGGAATTTTGCTAGGAACAGTTGTGCACTTAACTTCAAGAAGTGTTCACTTCTGTACATTTAGGATTACGAATATCCACCACTCACTCAAGTTTAAGAAATGCTTTGCACTTTTTCGTTGGAATTTGCCGTTCGTTCTGGCTAGGAGGCGACCACTAATTTATGTTTAAGTATATGACTGTATAGGCTACTCATGTTTAAGAAACGACCAACACTTATGGATATGAAATGGCTGTAGACATCTGACTAGGAACTGACCGAATACTTATGGTTTTATGTACACTGTACGCTATAATTATGTTCAAGAAATGGCTATCCGCCTTTGATGGCAGTCCACTGATAGGAGGGCCCACCTCTGCACACTTCTGCTGAAGATATGGCTGTATACCTCGGCTACAGAAAACGCGGTTAACTTTTGGTTTCGAAGTAACTGCTACTTATGACAAGACAATGGCTTTTGTTTGAAAGGGAAGTGCACTGCTATGTTAGGAGGGTATACCTCTACACACTTCTGTTTAAGATTGGCTAAGAAATAGATGCACTTTCTGTCTGAAAAAAATCGTTGTACACTTCTGTTGTTTACTCTGGCAATGAAACGGTTGGACACTTCTGAAGTTTAACAAATAAATTTACCTTTAAGATTTGGCTGTACACCTTTGGTCAAGAAAAGCCTGCACACATCTGGTTAATATTTGGGGGCTACTATGTTCAGGCAGTCCATGCGAGGGGGAACCTGCTGCATACAGTCGCCAACTATCTTCGGACGGTAACGGCAGCTGGTGTAAAGTCCGACGCACGCGCCTTGTCGCGGCGGGGGGGAACTCCGAAAGGAGGCGAAGCGTGCGAGGGCGAACCACTTAATGATACACAAAATGGAGACAACTGAAATGCTAAGAGGCGCTGCAGTGCATAATTGCCGAAGGGGCGGCGGGTGCGGTGCCATGGGCTGGAGACCTGTCCAATGTGCCAGAACGGCTTTAAAGGAAAAGCAGGACTGTCTCTCCATCAGCGCAGTGCCCACTCCGTGGTATACCACACGGAACATCAGGTTTTGCCACGAGCGAAAGCTCGCTGGCCACCGGAGGAGTGTGACCGAATGGCCATGCTCGAGGCCGATCTGCTCGTCTCTGGGGTCAGACCGGCCCTGATCAACAGTCACTTGGTGCCAGCTTCAAGGACAGGACTCACGAGGCTATTAAGGGGCTCTGCAAAAAACAGGACTACAAGGACCAGGTTGCTGAACTTGTGGTCCGTGCTCATGCAGCACTTAATCGTGAGGCGGAGTCCCAAGAAATGCCGAGCGGATCCGGAGTGGAAAGCTGTCCCCACTCAACTTGAAGGGAGGTCCTCATCGCAGCCAGCGAGGGCCTCCACGAAGAAAGCGAATCGAGGCTGTTTGTCGGGTCGAGGAGGATATGCTCGATGGAACTGCTCCTGCAAGGACGTTACTCGACCAGTCCGCAGGGCTAGTAACCACCATTATAAAGTCACACCCGAACAGGACCAGAGTAAACAAACCTCGAAAAGGTCCCAAAGGCAAGAGACCTCCGGGCCCTGGCAGACCAAGGGCTGGCGGGCCGCGAGCGACATGGAGGCTCAATCTGAAGCGGCTCACCAGACAGATGGCATATGCCAGGGTGCAGAAAGGAGCAAGGCGCAGTGGTCTTTAGGTGTTGGCAACCTACGAATTTCAGTACATCGCCGGCAGTCACCGAGCAAATGCACGATGATGAAAAATGCTGGACCGAACAGTTGCATAATCACAGAGTGTAAAGAAATGGTTGCTCACTTCAGATCAAGTGGCTCACTTATGTTGCTGAAAGGGAGGTATGCTGCTTGTAATGTGAAATGGTTGCATTCAGGTTTAAGAAAAGGCTGTACACTCCTCATAGGGAAATGGTTGTACACTTCTCATTAAAAAACGGCTGTAAATTTCAGGCTACAAAATGCTATACATTTATGACATTGCAATGACTGTAAACACACATGTCTAAGAAATAATTGTACACTTTGTTTAAGAAATGGTTGTACATCTCTGATTACCAATTAATAGTATATGCATTATTACGAAATGGCTGCAGACCATTGGATAAGAAATGACTGTACACCTACGCATAAGAAATCGCTATAAACCTCTTCTAGGGAACGCCTGCACACTTCTGATTATATAATGGTTGTACTCTTCTGGTTAACAAATGGCTGAACATTAAAATCAAAGAAATGGTTCTACATGTATGCTTAAGAAATTGATGCATACCTCTGTTTGAGAAACGTTTGTATATTTATGTTTAAGAAATGACTGTAAAAGAAACGTTTGTACACTTATGTTTAAGAAATGACTACGCACTCCGGACAGGAATCGAGTGATCACTCCTGGTTGATAGGTGGCTGTGCACTTCTGCCTGGGAGGTGACGGTGCACTTCTGACTGGGAGGAGGCTACATGCTCCTGGATGGGAAACTGCTGTACAACTTTGATGAAGAAATGTCTGTTTTCTTTTGTTTAAGTAATGCCTGCTAAGAGGAACGCGACTGACTGCTGACTGCTTGCCTGTCGATTGTCTCATGGAATGACCTAATTTCACCGGTGCTAATATTCAAGTCAATACTTCTGCATATGTATCTTATTTATTCCCCCCCCAAGCGCCAGTCGGCCGACCATCTTCGGAAGGTAACGGCGGCTGGTGTAAAGTCCTACGTACGCGCCTTGTCGTGGCTGGGGGGGGGGCAACTCCGAAAGGAGGCTAAGCGTGCGGGGGCGACCGACTTTTAAGTTTAACATGGATCCAAAGACACAGCGAAGAGGGGCTGCCCCTGCAGCCCCTGACTTAAATGCCGAGAGGGCGGCGGGTGCGGTGCGTGGGCTAGTGATGTGTTCAGACTCTCAAAGGGACCCCTTCAAGGGGGCGGCTGCACTGTCTCTTCACCGGCGAAGGTTCCACGCCGTCGATTATCACGCTGCACACCAAGTGCAGCAGAGGGTCAAAGCTCGATAGCCCCCGGAAGAGCGAGATCATATGGCCAGGCTAGAGGCTGACTTTCTCGTCTCCGGGGTGAAACCAGCCCATATCAACAAACAATTGGTGCCGATCTTTAAGGATAGGACCCGTGAGGCAATCAAAGGGCTTAGGAAGAAGCAGGACTACAAGGATCAAGTTGAGCACCTTGTAGCCCGCGCACGAGCGCTTAATTGCCAATCAGAGTCCGATGATTCGTCAAGCGGGTCCTCCACGGAGGACTGTCCTCGCTGGAACTGGAGAAGAGTGGTTCTCGCTACCATTAGGGAGAACCTCCATGACCTCCGGGAGGATCGGGAGATAGATGCTGAATGTGCTATTGTGAGGACGTTGCTCGATCGATATGCAGAGCAACTAACAATCTTTCTCAAGTCACACTCGGGAACCGTTGGAAGCAAACCTCGAAAAGCTCCCACAGGTTACAGGTCCCCTGGCCCTGGCAAGCCCACTGGGCAGCCAGGGCAGAGGCTGAATCCGAGGCATCTTGCCAGAATCATGGCTTACGCTCAGGTTCAGAAAGCCTTCCGAAGGGACCGCAAGAGGTGCGCTGAGATGGTTCTTGAGGAGCCATGGGAGCAGGAGGAAGCGACATTGACCTTGGAAGATCAAGAGCCATTCTGGAGATCGATTTTCTCCGCCGAATCCGAGGTCGATGAAAGACTGGTCCCCAAGGCTCGGGAGGACTGGTCGCTCGCGGATCCTGTAACCTACGAGGAGGTGGCGAAAGAAATTGCAGACTCGGAGGATAGTGCGCCGGGTCCTGACGGAGTAACTCTTGGGGAAATGAAGTTGATCCCCCACAGGAGCTGGCCAGCTTCTACAACCTGTGGCTTCTGATGGGGTACATCCCCAAGAAGTTCTCAGATGGGGAGATCATACTGATTCCTAAGGGCGGAGATCTTCAGGATCCAGCAAACTATAGGCCTATCACCATGGCCTCACGTGTGACGAGGATCTTTCACAAGATCGTGGCCGCTCGTCTAACTGCGAAGGTTCCACTGGATCCGAGGCAGAAAGCGTTCTTACCGGTTGACGGATGTGCCGACAATGTCTTTCTTTTGGATAACATCATAAAGGGGGCCCAGCGGCAGAGAAGACCGGTGTGCCTGGCCTTCCTGGACGTGGCCAAAGCCTTCGACTGTGTTTCCCACAGGACATTGGCTAGGTCACTAAGGAGGCTGGGTGTGCCATCGCCGTTGGTGCAGTATATCTCCAAGATGTATGCCAACACATCGACCGTCCTCAAAGTAGGCGGCCTATTAGATGCGGTCGTGGCGTGCGTCGAGGAGATTCCCCGTCGGCTATCCTGTTCAACTGCGTAATTGACGAGGTCTTGGCAGAGCTGAACCCGGCCATCGGCTACTTTGTAAATAAGGAAGTCATGGTCCAGTGTTTGGCTTTCGCTGATGATCTTGTCTTGATCGCCTCCACCGAGGATGGCTTGCGGGAACAGGTGGACAGAGAACAACGCTCATTGGGATTCGATGGGCTTCGACTGAACTCGGCTAAGAGTGCCTCCCTTCGCATCGACATCGATGGGAAGGCTAAACGCTGGGTAATAAATCCCTTGCCGCTTTTGAACATCGGCGGCGAGTCGGTCAGGCCCCTCAACATCGAGCAAACGTACAAATACCTGGGACTGCAGGCCGGACCACTCGGTCTGAGGAGGGTCCATGGGGAAATCCTCAGTGTGGGACTGGACCGGTTGACACATGCTCCATTGAAGCCCCAGCAGCGCATGTTCCTATTGCGCTGTCATTTATTGCCGAAATTGTACCACGGACTCGTGCTCGGGGAGATGAAAAATCCTTAGAGTACCTTGATCAGTTGGTGAGAGTGGCAGTACGCAAATGGTTGCGGCTGCCACATGATACTCCCACCGGGTGCTTCCATGCGAAGGCGTCAGATGGCGGGCTGGAAGTGCCGCGCCTGCGTTACACTATACCTCCACTCAAGGCCCATCGCATGGCCAAGGTAGAGGAGTCCGGTGATCCGGTAATGCAGAGAGTGGCTGCAAGCCCACTCTTCCTGGGGGCGAGGAGGAGGTGTGCAAAGACGGCAAGGGTGGCCGGTCGAGTGCTGAGCAGTAGGCAGGATGCGAGTGACCTTCTTGCGGCCCAGCTCCACGCATCGGTGGATGGTCAGGGTCTCAAGTAGCAGGGACAAACCCCTCGCGTGAACTCCTGGGTGACCGATGGGTCACCCAGGAGTTAACGAGTGTGTGTTAGTGTCCTACTATATCGAGTAAATTGGTGCGCACCTGATAATTAAGTCAATACTTGTGTATATGTATCTCGTTTGTAAGTGTCCTACTATATGAAATAATTTGGTATGCATCTGATCCGGTAAATACAAAAGTCCTGTGTGACTATCGAGGGTATTGAGGGTGAGAGGAAGAAGGATAGTTACAACAAGCTGGTCAGCGACTACTAATCCTTGATTGCTCGCAGAGTGAGGAACCTGTTCACTCGGATCGAACTCTATGGAAGGTCGGTATGTTACAGAGCACAAAAGACCTGATAGAGAAAAGGGACAATTCGGGTGAGGAATCACTTTTAGTAACTCTCCAGTTGGCTCTTGTTACTCTGAGTGGCGATACTGTAGGCCTGACAAGTGTCAAAGCATGTCTCAATCATCATACTATTTTGTTAACTAACCTCTTCTCGAAAAAGCCCAAGAGAATCTGAGGAAACGCAACTAAAAAAGGTGGTCACAGATTCGCCAAGACAGGTGGCGAACAGGACTGTTCCACCGAGATGAGAGGGGGAACCGATGTTCCGTCCACCAAACGGAAATGAAAGCCAAACCCTAACCAGATTGTTCGCACTCTTGCATACGCTAGGGTTCAGGAGGCATTCAGGAAGAACCATAACAGGTGCGCGAATATGGTTCTAGAGGGTGAATCGGAGCAGGAGGCACCAACACTGGGTTTGAAGGAACAGGAAGCCTTTTGGAGGCCACTATTCTAAGAACCCTCTAAGCCCGATGACGGACTAGTTTCAAAAGTCCCTGAGAACTGGCCGATTGTTGATCCAGCTTCCGTTGATGAGGGGCAAAAGCTTTGCATGACTCAGCTCTAGGAGAGTGCAATGGGGTCGGACAGGATCACTCTGACGAATCTTAGAAATGATTCGCGAGATGGCGTTCGGATTATACACAGGAGCCACAGCAGCGCTACTAATTGTCAAATATTTCAGTTAATATCTAATGAAAATTCTTATTTACAGCATATTGGATACACGCCCCCTTCACCTCGCTGCCTAAATAGCCGCGTTGTTCTTGTTGAGGTCAGTTATTTACACTTGTCTTTCACGTGCTAGATTCTCCAACAACATCTTGCCACGTGTGGTGTTTCAATCAGTCTGGATTGCGGTAATCAGTTGAGTTATGGAAAAAAGAGGGCTAAAAACTGACGATCTTTTGGAAAGCCTGCGCGATGGTCGACCAGATTTTCAAAGGCCTTACAGCAAAGCTAGAAGCTGACATATCAGCAAAGACTGAAACAACGCTTCAGAATAACAACAGTGAACTTACCGGTAAAATCAAGGCAATGACTGAGACAAAGCTCAGAAAACACAACCATGACCAGAATGAAAAAATCATGGCTACAACTGAAGACCTGCTCCAAAAATATAACCATGACCTTAACGATAAAATCTTTAACATTTTGATTCTCAATGTTAAAGTCTAGGGCTGACCATACTGAATACCTTACACGGAGAGATAACCTCATCATCTATGGAAACGGACCCACCCAGTGAAACTACAACTCGACCCAATTACTCATATGGAGACAAGTTAATCCACTCAATGCTAGATCTATCTAACTCTAAACTTGGACTAGACATTAAAGCCTCTGATCTCTCATTTTCACATCCCATTCCTGGCAACCCTATGGGGTCCCACAGACCAGTCCTAGTTCGTTTCTGAAATCGAAGATCTCGTGGTGCGGTTTATACAGCACGCAAGACTTTGAAAACAACTTTAAATACAGGAAATGAATCCATCTACATAAATGAGCACTTGACTAAACTGAACTCGTAGCCAGGAAGTTGGTAAAACAGAACTCTGTTTTCTACCTGGACGAGAGATGTCTATGTCCACCTGCAAGACAGCCCTAGTGAGAAACCAAGGAAAATAACACCTGCAAAGAACCTGAAATCACTTAGCCTCACTGTCACTCCAATTCTACCATGAGGACGAACACTGCCTCATTATCCCAGTACTGTATTGATCTTGGATACGAATCCCTCACCTGACTGTAAAACAGCACTTCTCATTATGGATAAGAACTACGTATAGAATTCTTCCATGACAATGATCTTACAGAGAAGCTCAGTATATAGTTACCACTGGAGTGCTAGTACTAACCAAATATTTGCAGATAAGCAGATCTTGACAATAAACCAAATAAATATATACCAATGTGGCCTGTTTATGTATTGCTACCATAAAAATATGCTGCCATTGTCCTTTGCATACTACTTTGGGAGGGTATAACTATATACATCAACGTCTGACGTGTAATGTCCTTGAATATCGTCCAGTATTTGCTCGCATTAATGTAAAATCGTTTCCACTAAATGTCAGCCCTAGGTTGTGGAATGCTTTACCTGACGAGTTAACCTCAATATTGTCTATTAGTTGGTCCCCCTCAAGCGCCGGCCAGCCGACTGTCTCCGATGGTAACGGTGGTCGGCGTAAAGTCCTACACATGCGCCTTGTCGCGGCAGGGGGCAACTCCGAAAGGAGGCGAAGCGTGTGTGAGCGAAACCAATTATGATTAACAATGGCTACCTACAATATTGAAAGAGGTGCTGCCACCGCAGCACCTATCATAATCGCCGAAGGGTTGGCGGGTGCGGTGCCTGAGCTGGAGACGTGTCCAATATGCCAAGGTGGCTATAAGGGAAGATCGGGCTCTCCGTTCACCAGCGCAGTGCCCACCCCGTGGATTACCATGCGGAACATCAGGTTTTGCCACGAGCGAAAGCTCGCTGGCCACCGGAGGAGCGTGACCGTATGGCCATGCTCGAGGCCGATCTGCTCGTCTCCAGGGTCAGACCAGCCCTGATCAACAGTCACCTGGTGGCAGTATTTAATGACAGGACCCGCGAGGCTATAAAGGGACTCCGGAAGAGACAAGACCACAAGGACCTGGTAGCTGGCCTTGTAGTCAGCGCCACCCAAGCGCTTAATCGGCGATCCGAGTCCCTTGAAATGCCAAGCAGGTCCAATGTGGAAAGCTGTTCCCGCTCAACTTGGAGAAGGGAGGTCCTCAGAGCAGCCAACGTGGGCCTCCAAGAAGAAAGTGAGGAGCGGGGCAGTGATCCGCTTGTCCATCTGCTCCTTGAGGCTGTTGTACGGGCTGAGGAGGATACACTCGAAGGAACTGTTACCGCGAGGACGTTACTTGACCAGTCCGCAGGGTTATTAACCACAATCCTGAAGTCTCACCCGAACAGGACCAAAGTAAGCAAACCCCGAAAAGGTCCCAAAGGCAGGAGACCTCCGGGCCCTGGCAGACCAAGAGTCGGCGGGCCGCGTGCGAGGCTCAATCCAAAGCGGCTCGCCAGACAGATGGCCTACGCCAGGGTGCAAAAAGCCTTCAAACGGGACCGTAAGAGGTGCGCTCAAATGGTCCTAGAGGAGACATGGGAACAGGAGGAAGCGACACCATCTCTGGAGGAGCAAGAGGAATTTTGGCGTGCCATCTTTTCCGAGCCTTCGGAGGTGGATGAGAGACCAGTCCGGAAAGCTCAAGAGGACTGGTCCATCGTGGATCCTGTTACCCGAGGAGAAGTGGCGAAAGCCATAGTGGACTCGGAGGAAAGTGCGCCGGGACCTGACGGAATAACCCTCGATGAACTGAAGTTAGTCCCCCCCGCTCTGCTAGCCGCATACTTCAACCTGTGGCTCCTGCTGGGTCACGTACCCAGACAGTTTGCAGATGGGGAGACAATACTCATTCCCAAGGGCGGAGATCTGCAGGACCCGGTAAACTTTAGGCCAATCACCATGACCTCACGTGTTACGAGGGTCTTCCACAAGATCCTGGCCTCTCGTTTGGCTGCGAATCCGAGGCAGAAAGCGTTCCTACCGGTTGACGGATGTGCTGAAAAATCTTCCTGCTTGACAACATCATAAAGGGGGCCCAGCGGCAAAGAAGACCGGTGTGTCTAGCCTTCATTGATGTGACCAAGGCCTTCAATTGCGTCTCCCATGAGACATTGGATAGGTCACTGAGGGGGCTGGGTGTGCCATCGCCGCTGGTGCAATACGTCATCAGGATGTATGCCAACACCTCGACCGTCCTCAATGTAGGAGGTCGAAGGAGCAGTCCGATCAGATGTGGCCGCTGCGTACGTCAAGGCGACCCCCTGTCAGCCATCTTGTTCAACTGCGTAATGGACGAGGTCCTCTCGCAGCTGAGCCCGGCCATCGGTTACCTCCTGAATAAGGAGGTGATGGTCCGGTGCTTGGCGTTTGCTGATGACCTTGTCCTGGTCGCTTCAACTGCAGAAGGTCTGCGGGAACAGGTCAGTAGGATCCAACATGCGCTTGGACTGGGTGGCCTCCGACTGAACCCGGCGAATTGTGCCTCCCTCCGAATTGACATCGACGGGGAGGCGAAACGCTGGGTGGTTAATCCATCGTCGCTTTTGACCATCGGCGGCGAGTCAGTGAGGTCACTCAACATCGCGCAAACCTACAAGTACCTGGGACTGCAGGCAGGACCTCTCGGTATGAGGAAGGCCCATGGGGACTTCTTCAGAGTGGGACTTGACCGGCTAACTCGTGCCCCATTGAAGCCCCAGCAGCGCATGTTCCTATTGCGCTGCCATTTATTGCCTAAGCTGTACTATGGACTCGTTCTCGGGAGATGAGAGCCGGGTCCCTTGAGCAACTAGACCGATTGGCGAGAGCGGCAGTCCGCAAATGGTTGCGACTGCCGCACGATACTCCCATCGGATACTTCCATGCCAAGGCGACTGACGGCGGACTGGAAGTGCCGCGCCTGCGTTACACCATACCTCCACTCAAGGCCAGTCGCATGGCCAAGGTGGAGGAGTCCGTTGATCCGGTAATGCAGAGCGTGGCTACAAGTCCACTCTTCCCGGGGATGAGGAGGAGGTGTGCAGCGGTGGCGGGTCGAGAACTGAGCAGTTCCAGGGACGCGAGCGCCCTCTTGGCGACCCAGCTCCACGCATCGGTGGACGGTCGGGGACTCGAACAGCAGGGACAAACCCCTCGTGTCAACACCTGGGTTACCGACGGGTCAGCCCTCCTCTCGGGGGGGCAACTTTATTCAAGCGGTACAGGTGAGGGGAAACCTGCTGCCGTCTGCAGAGCGCTCAACAGGCGGGCGGCGGACAGGGCCAGTAATGTGCGACGCAGGGTGCAGCGCTCAAAGCACCCTGGCGCGTATATCCCAAAGCTGTGCGAGGACCCACCGTCTCCGGTGCGACAGGCATAATTCGGTGCTTGGACTGATACGATCAAAAGCCGAGTTAAGGGGTCACTCAGTGATCCTCGAGCCGGTTATTCCTACCGGAGCTGGGAGGCGAAAGCCTGATCTGGTGGCCCTGGTGGACGATATAGCCTACGTCATTGACGTCACCATTACCGCGGACTGTAATGACATGAGCGGTCCTTATGCGGAGAAGGTGTCGTATTGCTCAACACCTGATGTCATCGACTGGGTCAAGTCTATCCGGGACGTCCGTGTGTGTTCGGGGCTGTGGTGCTAAACTGGCGGGGAGCTCCCCATCACGCCTCGTCGAGGTTACTCCGCAAGCTGGGCTCTAACCGCTGCCGACGAAACCCTTTGTCGGTCCGGGTGTTAACATACACCGCCAACATGTTTCGGCACTTTACCCGGTCGACAGTGAGAGGCCCAAGGCCGACGGACATCGAGGGAGCTTAGGCATTGCGTTTATGAAAAGACCATACCCATATCGGACCAAGTACGGAGGTCCGTCCAATGCGGTCGGCCCGCAAGGTGACAATACGCGAGCGAGTCCCTGGTCTCGATTACCTGCTAAACCGGAAGCAAACCTGCCTGGGTAGCTCGGCCGGACTGCTGCAGCGCGAACTGCTTCTAGGGCAGGACGCTGTAACCTTCAGGGGTGGGCTCCCTATGAATTATCATCATCGGCAGTCGACGAGCAAATGCGCAATGATGTACAATGTTAGATCCCGCGAAGGGTCTCATTAAATCTGAGCGTAAAAAAAATATTACTAGTCTTATATTATAAACCAAATGTCTCTACCAAATGTCTACATGTAGAGGTTTAGTACCTGTTTGCCTATTTAGCTGCTTGTATCACTTTGTTTTCAGAATTTTGGCTTTTGTGATAGTTAAGAATTTATAAATCGTTTCCTTGTATAATTGTACACATATAGCAGGACGTGTCCCTTGGGGGTATCCTATTATAACACTCACTGTAATCATATTAAATGCTTGTAATCCGTTGTTGTTAATCTGTCTATGATGTTCTAATAAACAGATTTGATCGATTGATAGATACCCATCAAATGGCCGACTTGAACGAGTAACCGGTTCGGCAAGAATTATGGGGCGATTGATATGAAAATAATCAGGAAGGAGTAGGGCAGGACAGAGGTCGTGGGACAAGGAGGACAACAAGGGGAATATTAGATTGCTAGGGCAAGGAAAAAGGGCTCAGGCAGCTTCAGATACTGCACTTTTCATGCTAGCTTCTACACAAGAATTCGGGTAGATTTGGAAGGATATGTAGGCTACAAATACTATGTAGTTGAATTAAAATATAAGAAATCTCCGGGTTCGAGATTGAATTGCCGCACCCTCTGGAGGCAAGACAGAATTAAGAGAGGCGCGCCAAGACTTTACCAGTGGAAATTCTAATGACAAGACATACCCAAACAAGACTTCCCATGGATCCTACCTATGAAAGTCTCTTTGCTGTATGGATGCCTAAAGCGATCAAAAGCATGCTTAAGAAACTTGCCAAGATAAGACTGATGGTCTGGGATATGTATTTGGAAGAGAAAAGTTCAGCAGAGGCAAAACCATATGGTTTGTGTGGTACATTTGGAGATGGAAAAAATCGAAACACAGACAGTAACATCCAGAGCAGCAGAAATTGGATTTACAACCAGACATGAAGAGAAGGAAAGTGGAGATGAAGAAATTATCCACTTCAAAGGGGCATGGTGTCAAAGACAAGGTGAAAAAAAGAGCAGAAGTTCCAAAGACGCTATACTCTGACAAGGGAAGGGTTCACATTTAAACCAGTTCAAGTGATTTGGTGAAGCAAATGGTGGACAATACGAAGGGAATTTCCCCAATTGTGCTGTTAAAATACGACTCTTAGTGTCTTTTCTGGATTATTACTTTGCAAGACTACCAAAGCCTGAAGCAAGCACTGTGCACAAAATACCAGTTGTTGGAAGGGCTTACAAAACGGTTCCGATGGGCCAGAGACAAAAGTTGGCATCAATTTCTCATCTGGCTAGAGTGTTAATCTCTCAGTGAAGAATAGATACATCAATGGATCTTTGAAGGAGTTGGTAATTTTCTTAATAAAAGAGTGTGCCAAAAAACCTTTCTGCCTTTGACAAGCTCAATGAACAGTTGAGGTGCACAATGAGAAATCTGGCTAAAAGGGATGAACCTGTAAAGTTTTACAAATCTGTTTTGTTATTTCCGAAGTGATGCTTCTCATAGTAGAGCATCCGGATTACACTGAGCAATGAACACAATCAGATGGTGAGAAATAAAACGCAACCAACTTACCAGAAATTGTCCCCATAAAGCTACAGCTAGAACTCTGAAATCAGCCAATGATGCTTCAGTGGTTCTTTCATAGGAGATACAAAGACATCATCTCTTAACACTTTCAATAACATAGTGTGGCGGTCAAGGTCACAGTGCGTATGTGGGAGGATTTATTTTATGCGAATAGCATCGTTTTCTTTAAGTTTACATGCGAAGGGAACAGCATCGTTTCTCTTAATTTTACATGCGAAGGCCCAGTATCGATCATTTAATTTTTATTTAATTTCAATAGGCGACGGTCCAGCAACGACCGTGATAGGGAAGATCGATTATATATTTTAAGCCAAAGTATAGGTGATCCGGTTGACCATACCCTGCCTCACGGTGTGCTGCTTTATACGTGAAGAGTTGGTTCGACTCTTCATACATAGCAATACTGTTAAACAGCGTTGTTGGTTAGTGATTCAGTTACCGATTCAAATATACTGCACTCAGTGTGGTAGGCGAGTGATTTTGGTTACGACAGAGTCAGAGTTCGAGTTTCCGGTTAGTACAAATATATTTACGGACGAAAGGGGCGTCCGAATAATATAATCAGGCGATCCCGAGTACAGCTAAAGAAGTTCACTGTTGGGAGACGGGCCGACAGCGCCGATCCGGCGGGTTGGATCCCTCAGTTGATCGCGAAGCGGTCTAGATCCCGATTGTGGGAAATCTACGGCTGAGTAATACTCGGGGAAGGATACCGTTGATACACAGGAAAACCAATTCAGTGTGAGATCAAAAACCAGGGTGAATTTGGCGTCGGGCAAGGAAATCCCTCTTGGAGTTCGAAGAACTCCAAGATCCGACAGTGTTTGGTTTTATCCACTGAGAAGAGTTTTACGCGATTTCGGCGTACTCGACACAGGGGAAGTTCTACGCACTTTCGGCGTACTCGGCCGGGAGAGTTTTACGCGACTTCGGCGTCTTCGACTGGGAGAGTTTTACGCGACTTCGGCACTCGGTGAAGTGACCGTCGGGATACCTGAAAAAACCAATTTAGTACAAAAACGATAATAAGGGTAAATTTGGCGACAGGCAGGAAATTCCCTCTTGGGTTTTGAAGAACTCCGCGATCGGAGCTTGTCCGGTTACCTGTGGGAGTAAGTGTGACCTTCGTTAGGGAACCAAAATTCGGAAATTCTTGGGAACAAAATTCAGGACATTCTGGTAACCTTACGGGGTCAGCGTTACATTTGGATTGTGACACTTGGATGGCTGACACGCCGGTGGAGCGTTGGAGGGGCTCCATCGCCCGGTAACTAAAAAATAGTTACTGGGAAAGACCACTGTTACCGAAAGACCGCAGTACGGGAAAAGACCGCCCGACAACTGATTACAGTGCGGTAAGACCAGGAAAAACGATAGAGTCAGGAAAATCTTGTATTCAAACCAATCGTTATTCAGAGCAAATAACTTGGTGATCGAAACACGTAGTTCCGAGAACTGACCGAAGGCGAAGTAGGGCCCACCTCGTGCGCCGGTCGGAACCCAGTTCTGCGTGCGGTTAGGGAGGTTTTAGACCTAGAACCTGTCCTATCAGAAGAGAGTGTCGTGAGACCAGTACACCGCGTTAATATTACACGTGCATATATTATCGCAAGATGTTCGCGTGTTTGAGACGGCACGACGTGACGACTCGTCAGATGTACACCTTGTCCTCTCGGACAGGAGAACGTTCAGAGATTTCCCCTATTGACGATAACTCGAGAGTCATGAGATGCAGAATGGTACGTGAGGGTTCGGTTAAGGTGGAGAAAAAGAGGAAGTCTTTGACTAAGAGATCTCACAGGAAGCTGAGGACTCCTGCCGGCAAGAGAGCGAACCCTGTTCTAAAGGACGGCCATCCTGAGGACGAGGACGTTGCCCACCCGGCGACCGCGGCAGTGGCAGAGTCCGAAAGTGAGATGGAGCTTGACAGCGACACTGTTCGCAAACAAGCGATACCCTCGGAACCTCCTCTTGGAGGAATGGGCACTGAGAGCGGAGACAGGGAACCGCTCGTCTACATCAGAAGTAGACAGGATAGTGACCCGGGTGACTCCAGAAGGTCAGTTGGCTGGAGCCGAACCCAGCCCGACGACGAAGCAGCGTCCCGGGTAAGACCGACACAAATTGGTACCATATCTGATGAAGGGTTAGTTGATCTCGAGCGACGAACGTCACAAACTGGTACCCGAAGTGGGGTTCTAGCGTTTTCTTGTCACAGAACCAGGCAAGGTCAGGAAGATACCGAGGACGAGTCGGATGAAGTGCCCCATAGTGAGCACGGAGGCGCGCGTCCAAAGTTACGTAAACGGAAAAGCAAACGAAGGTTGCTTGATGAAACGGGTGCACCTGACGAAACCAGTGCATTTGAAACGGAAGCTGGAACCCGCAGTGGGCGTGAAAGAGGTTTCCATGAGGATAACGGATGGTTGATAACCGTTCCAAAGACTACTGAGGTAGTACGGAACGATGCGAATAACGAGACATTCACACACTGGCGAGAGACCGTTGGTGAGAGTAGGTTTGACAGGTCCAAACCACTCGACGACAATAGAGTTCCGCGTATAATACATGAGAGAACGTTCGACAATAGATCGGGGAACCTTGTGCAGGTTCAAGTACCTAGTATTGTACGGGGCAGGCAACCTGTACAGTTGAGACAGGCTTGTGATAGGCCAAGAGACATTGAGACAGGCCTGAAACCGCGGGGTGACGCCGTAGTGCAGAAAACGAGTGGTGACATCGTGGCGCATCAGCGAAACGAAGGTAATCGAGTACCGTTTACCAACATGGAAGAAGGTCGCCCAAGACCTGTGACCGATGAGGTAGATTGGCAAGCGGAGATGTCTTACCTGCGACAGAGTGTGGCAATGATGAGTTCGAAACTTGAAGAACTGTCTGTTCCTGCTGCTCAGCATGCGAAGTCTTACCGACGCGAGACATCGGGGAAGCCTACGGGCCCAGGTTACCAGATGGATCGCCGAGGGAAGCTGCAGATCGAAGAGCCGGCACGGAGCCGAGGTAACACAGAGACACGCGAGGAAGTTTCGCTTTCGGAAACTTCGGAAAAGTTACGTAGCCGCTATCTTCCCGAGGACAGCGGGAGAGAGTCACACGGAAAAACGGCAAGGCAATCGAGTCGACAACGTCTGTTGACAAGAGGAAGAGTTGAGGCGAAATTACGTTCGTCAGTGAGTTCTTCGGATTCAGACACCGATAGTGTTGGTCCAGAAGAGGCCATGAGAACCGGAGTCTTTGACAGGAAAAACCTCCGCCAACGAGGAAGACACGAGAGTTATGAGAAAACTGAAAGGGAGACGTATGGTAAGGAACGTCTACCAGAGTACGAGAGACGCGGTTTAAAACAGGCACTTGATAGAGAAACCGAGAGAGAATCGAACATGGGAAGAGGCAGAGATCATTTGGCCTGGGATGAGACCTACGAGCGGTACTCTAAAGGGCACAAACCAGATTCGAGAAGTCGTAATTGTCTTAGGTACGACGAATCTGACAGACCGCCAGAGTCAGGAAAAAGAGATATTCGCGAAGAAGACAGAAGAGTTACGTTCGTCAACGGAAACTCAGAGCTCTCGCAATAAATATAAACGATCGGAGTCCAAAGACTACGCAGGTGGTGAGCCTCGTAGAAAAGGTCAGAGACCGGCTGAGTACATCTCTGATGAAGACAGTGCAACGTCAGACGACCGAGAGATGACTACGATGTATTCTAAGTGGCGTACAGGGAAGACGTTGGGTACTCTGAGGGGACAGAGTCGGCACCGGTCAGTGGTGAGGACAGACGAGGAAAACGATTCCAGGAGTAACGATGGGGACAACCGGAGAGGAAATCCCAAGAAGAGTGTCGGAAGATCACTTGTTACACGGACAAGAGGCGAAGACCGATCGGATCGCGGTATACGAATCAAGCTAGAGAAGTACGATGGCAAGTCAGCGATCGCAGCCTTTCTAGCAAAGTTCGAAGTTTGTGCACGGTGCAACCGGTGGAGTGATCAGGAAAAAGCAGACCAGTTAATGTGTGCCCTAACGGGTCCCGCTTCGCAGCTGTTGTGGGACATGGGTGCACAGAGGGACGTGTCTTGGCGAGAACTTGTTGAGCGGCTTAAGGCCCGGTACGGGTCTGATGACCAAACTAGCCTATATCGGATGAAACTTCGCACTTACCGGCAGGCTCACGGAGAAACGCTGAGTAGTGTAGTGCAGGAAGTACGAAGGCTAATGGCTTTGGCATACCCAGGACCAACAAGTGATATCGTCGAGACGGTCGCTTGTGACGCTTTCATTGATGCACTGGCAAACCAAGATTTGGGGCAGAAGGTGCGCGAGCGAGAACCAGTTAACCTCGAAGCGGCGTATAAACATGCGGTGAGGTTGGATGCCTATGGTCGATCTTCGACACAAGGTGGTGATTTAGACCGAAGACACGCGAGAGTTAAAGTTACCATGGAAGACCGAAAAGACTCGAGCACTGAGGGGCAACAGTCTCGTCGTCTAGAAGATCTCGAGCGAAAGATTAAAAATCTTTCAAGAGAACTTGATCGAGTGACAATAAATCAGAATTTGGGCATCGTTCCGAGAAAACCTCATGAAAGGGAGAACAGTTCTGATCTAGCGGTGGGAGATCAGAGGACAACCGAACCGAATGTGGGGTGGCGACGGATTTATCCGCCCACACGGTTGCGTAACCCGGATATCGAATGCTACTTGTGCAAACGAAAAGGACACATGAAGCGATATTGTCCTCAGAGAAACGCTGAGACGAATGGTGCAACCGGTACCAGTGAACCTACAAAGGCTGAACCGATACAAGAGGAAACCCAAAACCGACTGGTCAAAGGCAGTAGGGTGGCCTACGTGGTTGCGAGACTGGCAGGAAAACGTATACACTGTCTACTTGATTCTGGAAGTGAAATGTCACTTGTGCCACGACGTTTCGTGCTAGACGCTGTGCTAGTACCGTCAGAACAGCGACTCCTAGCCGCTAATGGAAGTCAGATTAAGGTGGATGGTGAAACTAACCTTAAGATTCGGATCGGAAAGCAGGTGTACCCTGTACCCTGTCTAGTTACAGACCAAGTGACAGAAGTGATCTTGGGGTTATCTTGGCTGGAAGCCAATCAGGCAAGATGGGACTTCGCAAGTCGATGCGTTTTCCTTGGGAGCGAGAAGATCCCTCTGAAAGAGGTCGTTACCGAGTCCATGTGCCGGAGGGTTATTGTGCAAGAGGACATAATAGTTCCTCCAAGGAGCGAAGTTGACGTTCCAGCTTGGGTAGTATACCCGCATTTCCAAAAAGATAACGAAGATTGGACGACCATTCCAATGGAATTATCAAAAGATTTGATAATCGGACGTACGTTGGTGACAGGAAGAGACACGGAAGTGTGGATCAGGATGTTGAATGTTGGAGACAGAGATTCGCTAGTCAAGAAACGGACTGAATGTCCGCTGGAGCGAGTGAACGTAGTCGATGTGACAGTTAATCGAGCCAGAACGGAATCGTATGATGAGCCTTACCGAAGCGAAAATCCGGAGAAGCCTATGGGCCCAGGTTATCCGGAGGAACGCCGAGGAAAGCAGCAAAGTACGATTGACCGGTTTGGATCGAAGATTAGTACAACGGCCAGTGTGGCGGAGCAGACGCTCAACCCACTTGCCGAACAGACCCTAAAACGACTATGGGAAGAAGTGCCAGCAGACATTTCGGAAGAAGAGCGAATCAGGTTACGAAAACTTGTGCTAACGTACAGCGCAACGTTTTCCCTTAACGAAAGTGATAACGGATTCACTTCGGTGATCCAACACGAGATCGATACGGGACAGGAGAAACCAGTTCGGCAACCTTTGAGACGTCAACCGCTTTCCATGTTACCGGAAGTTGATCGTCAGGTAGAAGACATGTTGAGACAAGGAATCATTGAACCTTCGATATCGGAATGGGCATCCAATGTCGTAATGGTTAAGAAAAAGGATGGCAGTATGCGTTTCTGTATCGATTACAGGCAACTGAACCTGAAGACACGGAAAGATGCTCATCCGTTACCCCTTATCCGCGAGAGTTTAGATACCCTGGGTGGCGCCAGATGGTACAGTACGTTCGATTTGAGAGCAGGTTATCACCAGATGGCCTTGCACCCAAGAGACAAACACAAGACCGGGTTCGTTACGAGAAGGGGCAGCTTCCAATTCAAAGTGTTACCTTTCGGATTGTGCAATAGTCCGGCCTCGTTTTGTCGACTAATGAACTTAGTCTTGACAGGGCTAAACTATGACATCTGTCTGGTTTACTTGGATGACATAATTGTGTTCTCGAGGGACGTAGAGACGCACATGCAACGTCTAGAGATGATTTTCAGGAGATTACAAGAGTATAATCTCAAGCTGAAACCATCCAAATGTTACCTGTTACAACAGAGAGTATTGTTTCTTGGTCACGTTTTGAGTGAAGAAGGGGTCGCGACGGATCCGAGCAAGATCAAGGCCGTAGAAGAATGGTCTGCTCCTCGGAACTTGAGGCAAGTCAGATCCTTCGTTGGTCTTTGCTCCTATTACCGACGTTTCATACATGATTTCGCGGTGGTAGCTCAACCACTTCATCTTCTGACCAGGAAAAATGTACCGTTCCATTGGACTGACGAATGCCAGGGAGCTTTCGAAGAACTTAAACGAAAGTTGGTTTCCGCACCTATACTTGGGTTACCGAACGACGAGGGCCAGTACATCCTAGATACGGATGCCTCGGCATACGCCATTGGAGCGGTGTTATCGCAAGTACAAGAAGGAGAAGAGACAGTGATTTGTTACGCGAGTCGGCTCTTGTCGACGGCGGAACGGAACTATAACGTTACCAGGCGAGAGTTGTTAGCTGTGGTGTATTTCTTGAAAGAGTTTCGTCAGTACTTACTGGGTAGTAAAGTCCTACTCAGAACAGACCACTCCGCACTTCAGTGGTTACGCAGAACACCGGAACCGATTGGCCAACAGGCTCGTTGGTTAGAGATGATAGAGGAGTTTGACATGGAGATATGTCACAGACCGGGAGCAAAACACGGTAACGCAGACGCGATGTCTAGAGGTCCGGGTGAGGAACAACCTAAAGTGGTTACCATGAGAGTTACGAATGAAGACGTGATGTGGGCACGTCCGATCGGAGAAGTAACGCGCTCCGAGGTTACCAGTGAAGATACAGGCCAGGAAATCCGTTGGACAAAGGAGTTTCTTCGAAGAGAACAGCAGAGCGATTGCAATATTGGTACGGTCCTTGGTTGGAAGGAGTCGAAGCATCATCCAACACAGGCAGAACTATCACCTGCTAGCGGAGAAGTGAAAGTGTTGGTGAGCAACTGGAATCAGCTGGAAGTCCTGCAAGGAGTGTTACACAGAGGCTGGATTCAGGGTAACACAGGAAAAGCTGAGCGATCTCAGTTAGTTGTGCCCTTATCTCTACGGCAAGAGATGCTTCAGTTAACACACGCAAGCTTTGCCGGAGGACATTTCGGGATTCGGAAGAGTTTAACTCAGTTGCAACGTCGGGCGTATTGGCCGAGTTGGAAGGACGATGTTAGACGGTTCTGCCAAAGGTGCGATCGCTGTGCTCGTTATCGAAGGGAGAAACCTCCAAGACAGGGTTACATGCAGACTCCTGTGGTCGGTGAACCAATGGAGAGATTCGGAATTGATATAACTGGTCCGCATCCTGTATCAAGTAAAGGCAACAAATACATACTGACAGCGATAGATTACTTCTCGAGATGGGCTGAAGCTCTGCCTATCAGAAACCAAGAGGCCGTTACTGTGGCAGAATCGCTTATGGTACACGTGTTCTCGAGGTTTGGTATGCCACGCCAGATCCTGACGGATCAGGGACCGTGTTTTGAGTCGAAGTTATTCAAAGAGCTGTGTAAACGCATGGAGATTGACAAAGTACGTACAACTCCATATCGACCCTCTGGTAACGGAATGATCGAAAGGTTCCACAGAACACTGAACATGTTGATCGGAAAGGTAGTGTCGGAACGACAAAAGGATTGGGATGTTCATGTACCATATGTAATGGCGGCATATCGAGGTACTGAACATGAAGCGACCCAACGGACACCTAATTTCCTGTTCCTGGGAAGAGAGAACCATACGCCATTAGACTTGATTCTAGCCCAAGTTACAGAGTTCGAGAGACCGTCTTACAGTGACATGGAAGAGTACGTGGAGAAACAGAAAGAGAAAATGGAACGATCGTATCGGCTTGTACGAGAACAGTTAAAGAGAGTAGCAGAAAGAAGGAAAAAAACCTACGATTTGAGAGTGAGACCTAGCAAGTTCGCTCAAGGAGATTGGGTTTACTATTACTACCCTCGGCTAAGAAGTGGAAGGAAGACAAAATGGGCTCGCTATTACACCGGCCCATTCTTGGTTATTCAAGTGCTCAGTCCGTGTCTGTACCGGATTCAGAAGAGTCCGAAATCCACGCTAATGGTTGTGCACGTGGATAAATTGAAGCCGTTTTACGGTAAACCTCCGAGTACCTGGTTACCGGAGAGGGACAGAAATCTTGAGTTACCTACAGTAGACTGGCCAGTCCTGGCTCAAGATCCTAATGCAGAACATGAACCAGAGGAACCTTCAGAGAATCCAGAAGAGACCGCTGATCCAGAATTGCCACCTGTACGACGGACGAGACGAAGACCTCGCTTGGATGGATGACTACGACTGTAGAAGTCCTTGTTAGTGACCTTCTGAAGCAGACGTGTATCTAGGACCAACTAGATGAACGCTTAATTGCGTTGGTTTCATTGACTATTCGAGACCCATGTTTCAGTTGCCCTTTTGATGAGAGTATTTCTTTTGAGCGGTATCTGGGAGCATACAGTACCTGTGCTACCAGCAACGCTTAATTGCGTTGGTTTTACAGATTGTCAGTGAATGACTGTTTAAGTTTCCTTTTGATGATATGTTTTCGGTTAAACATTGGATTAGTGGTTAGAACTGAAACGAGTAAAGATTCCAGTACTAGAACGCTTCATTGCGTTGGTTCTACAAGCGAACTATTGGAGAACCATGTTTCCGTTTCCTTGTGATGACAGAGTTTCTTTTCGACAGTATAATGCTCGTAACAACGAGTGTTAAGGAAATTCGGGGCAATGCGATTTCCTTGGTTACCGTTTCATGATACTTTAGTGCGCTACCTTAGTGCGCCACTTAGGATAGATCATCATGCGATAGAAGCATATGTTAGGACTTAGATCATGTGCGTAAATATGATAACTTGTACTAGTTAAGATATGTAAAAATAAAAAAAAAAAATAAAAATAAAAAAATATATATTTTAGCAAAATAAAAAGGTTATCGGATCGAGGCGGGGCAGTACAAACTGTTGTCCGCTTTTATTTTGCTTTCACGATTTTGAAGTGGTACCGGGTGTGACTGATCGACGATGGTTACCAGATCGGGAGACAGTGGGCGACTTTTCTCTCCTTTAGTTCTCCTGGCCCTTGGGGTCCGGTAGAGCCCAGGTTCACCTGTTAAGGTTGGCGATTTGTCAGGTACGACAGGTTGCCAGTAGGGTGGTGGTTCGGATCGAAAGCATCATTAAATAGGCTGTCGCTATCACGGTTCTCATCGTTGTTTGGCGTACGTGCAGGGTGCCGAGATTGTTGATATACCGCCCTATAACCAAAGGTGCATTTGGTTCCTTGCTCTCTAAGGGGATCTGGGTTGGGGATGTTCCTGTCACGTTGGATTAAGGTCCCCGATTTTGGCAGAGATGCTCCGCATCTAAGTAAGGTGGGGAGAGTGTGGCGGTCAAGGTCACAGTGCGTATGTGGGAGGATTTATTTTATGCGAATAGCATCGTTTTCTTTAAGTTTACATGCGAAGGGAACAGCATCGTTTCTCTTAATTTTACATGCGAAGGCCCAGTATCGATCATTTAATTTTTATTTAATTTCAATAGGCGACGGTCCAGCAACGACCGTGATAGGGAAGATCGATTATATATTTTAAGCCAAAGTATAGGTGATCCGGTTGACCATACCCTGCCTCACGGTGTGCTGCTTTATACGTGAAGAGTTGGTTCGACTCTTCATACATAGCAATACTGTTAAACAGCGTTGTTGGTTAGTGATTCAGTTACCGATTCAAATATACTGCACTCAGTGTGGTAGGCGAGTGATTTTGGTTACGACAGAGTCAGAGTTCGAGTTTCCGGTTAGTACAAATATATTTACGGACGAAAGGGGCGTCCGAATAATATAATCAGGCGATCCCGAGTACAGCTAAAGAAGTTCACTGTTGGGAGACGGGCCGACAGCGCCGATCCGGCGGGTTGGATCCCTCAGTTGATCGCGAAGCGGTCTAGATCCCGATTGTGGGAAATCTACGGCTGAGTAATACTCGGGGAAGGATACCGTTGATACACAGGAAAACCAATTCAGTGTGAGATCAAAAACCAGGGTGAATTTGGCGTCGGGCAAGGAAATCCCTCTTGGAGTTCGAAGAACTCCAAGATCCGACAGTGTTTGGTTTTATCCACTGAGAAGAGTTTTACGCGATTTCGGCGTACTCGACACAGGGGAAGTTCTACGCACTTTCGGCGTACTCGGCCGGGAGAGTTTTACGCGACTTCGGCGTCTTCGACTGGGAGAGTTTTACGCGACTTCGGCACTCGGTGAAGTGACCGTCGGGATACCTGAAAAAACCAATTTAGTACAAAAACGATAATAAGGGTAAATTTGGCGACAGGCAGGAAATTCCCTCTTGGGTTTTGAAGAACTCCGCGATCGGAGCTTGTCCGGTTACCTGTGGGAGTAAGTGTGACCTTCGTTAGGGAACCAAAATTCGGAAATTCTTGGGAACAAAATTCAGGACATTCTGGTAACCTTACGGGGTCAGCGTTACATTTGGATTGTGACACTTGGATGGCTGACACGCCGGTGGAGCGTTGGAGGGGCTCCATCGCCCGGTAACTAAAAAATAGTTACTGGGAAAGACCACTGTTACCGAAAGACCGCAGTACGGGAAAAGACCGCCCGACAACTGATTACAGTGCGGTAAGACCAGGAAAAACGATAGAGTCAGGAAAATCTTGTATTCAAACCAATCGTTATTCAGAGCAAATAACTTGGTGATCGAAACACGTAGTTCCGAGAACTGACCGAAGGCGAAGTAGGGCCCACCTCGTGCGCCGGTCGGAACCCAGTTCTGCGTGCGGTTAGGGAGGTTTTAGACCTAGAACCTGTCCTATCAGAAGAGAGTGTCGTGAGACCAGTACACCGCGTTAATATTACACGTGCATATATTATCGCAAGATGTTCGCGTGTTTGAGACGGCACGACGTGACGACTCGTCAGATGTACACCTTGTCCTCTCGGACAGGAGAACGTTCAGAGATTTCCCCTATTGACGATAACTCGAGAGTCATGAGATGCAGAATGGTACGTGAGGGTTCGGTTAAGGTGGAGAAAAAGAGGAAGTCTTTGACTAAGAGATCTCACAGGAAGCTGAGGACTCCTGCCGGCAAGAGAGCGAACCCTGTTCTAAAGGACGGCCATCCTGAGGACGAGGACGTTGCCCACCCGGCGACCGCGGCAGTGGCAGAGTCCGAAAGTGAGATGGAGCTTGACAGCGACACTGTTCGCAAACAAGCGATACCCTCGGAACCTCCTCTTGGAGGAATGGGCACTGAGAGCGGAGACAGGGAACCGCTCGTCTACATCAGAAGTAGACAGGATAGTGACCCGGGTGACTCCAGAAGGTCAGTTGGCTGGAGCCGAACCCAGCCCGACGACGAAGCAGCGTCCCGGGTAAGACCGACACAAATTGGTACCATATCTGATGAAGGGTTAGTTGATCTCGAGCGACGAACGTCACAATAACAAGTGCTTACCTCGTGGCGTTCTTGACGTGAACTCTGTGTCGAAGTAGAAAGCATCGTCGACTCGGTTGACGACCGGTTTGAACGGAGGCATGATCTGACGTGCGTACAACTTCTCCCAGTTGATTGTGGAAAAGAATGGATGTGACTTGATGTCTTCCACACCATTTGGCCCAGTTCCTGTTAACATATATGCCAGCATATTATATATGCCAGATGGAATGAAATCTTTAAAATTAGCACTTAGATCTTCTACTTTTGCAGTGGCTAATTCCTGCAACAGATATGCCAACAAGAACGAAATGTTCTTTAAAATAACCACTTGGATCTCTGAGCGCGTGTCTCATGGTAGCACTCTAACCAATCAGAGACATAGTTGAAGTGCCAGTTGCTCAGTCCATATATGCAGACAACTGTGCACATGGCTACAATGCTCCGCTTAAAACGCAGAATAGCACGATTCGAGCATCCCCAGACATGGTAAATGTGTAGGGAAATTGAGCAAGTCCTTTACTCACAATTACTCAGCACTGTTGATTGAAGCTTCGTCATTACATAGTGGCATCTAATAAATAAATAAATAATAATAATAATACCAATACTTTTGCAGCTGCTAATGCTTTGCTATATTTCAGCTCATTTTCATTCTCTTTCGTTGAACATAATATTCCAATTGCTCCTATGCACATTGATCTTGAGAAAGTAACTACATACTTTAGAACTCCTACTTTAGATAAGTACCTAGGTTCCAACAGCTCAATCAATCAATCAACTAAGCATTTATATAGTGCCCCTTCAAGGCAACTATTCAGAGGTGCTTCCAGTCCACCACGGCGAAAGAAAAGTCTTTAGAGCACAGAAGAAAGCGATGGACGAGTCTCAAGGAAGAGACTGCAACTCAGGAGGAAGCCCATTCCAAATTGTGGGTCCAACCACGGAGAAAGCACGCTGCTGAATACTAGCGGTGCTTGTGAAAGGAACAGAGAGGTCACCACAGGTGGCAGAGCGAAGAGAGTGGTGACCAGGTGGAGCATAGACGCAAGAACTTGTTAATGTTCAATCTTGTTCTCCACCTTCCAGTCCTTCTCATCCCAGACAGAATCTGCCTCAGCAGCTCCATCTGCCCCTTCTCTCTCTGGTCTCCCAACAACCGAATTTGGACCGCCACATTGCATCTCTGGACAACTTCTCGGACATGTCACATCACTACTGAATAAGCTGGGGCCCTGCGCTTAGCTCTCAAGTAGCGCTTTAAAAATTTTGAGATTATGAATGAGCAAATTTATACAGCAAATCTTCCAGATAAGATATCTTAGAAATACTTTGAAATATAACCAGATTAATCATTTACTCAGAGTTGCAATGAGAAACAGAAGACAATAGTTAGTTGGTGCGATTCTAGCATCTGAACTCACCAAGCCGATTGAGAGGATTTCGTTTGAACAATGCACGAAGCAAAGACTGAGCTTCAGGACTCAGGAACTGTGGCATTCCGAGCTTAGCTCTGGTTAACATGCAAAAAAGAACAGTAAAAGTGCTTACTCCTTAATGCAAAGTCATTTGGGGAAATGTCTTATAATAGAACGTATAAACTAGGCTGCGAGTTAAAAGGGATAATGCTCAACAGTCAATACTTAGCAATACACTGCAGTTCTTGTATGGCACGTTAACAATTTAACGATGAGAGTGTACATACTAAAAAGTGACAGGGAAACCAATGCAGCTCATCGTTAGTGTCAATCAATGCAGCATGTTAAGTTATAGTTATGAGGTCACAACACCGCTTCTTGTTATGTAAAATGACCAGTGCATAAACCAGAGGCATGTAAACAAGTTCATACTGCACTTGACCTATTCAGTGCCATTCCCAACACTATTAATTCACAACTGTTAATATGACTAATAGTGGTTGGTGTTGTCAAAATGATGCTGGCAGGTAGCAGTTAAGCGACACTGAACCAGTCATTACCTGGATCCATCAAATACCAGTTTGTGCCCACTCAGCCCTCCATCCTTCGCGGTCAGTAAACAAGCAAGAACACAGGTTGGGAGGGTAGAATGAGATCTCTGTGATCATGTTTACACTTAAGCTAAACCTTCCCTCAAACTCAGAACCACACTGTCAAGGAGTTTCTGTTAGCAAAGAAATATACAATACATGGTTACCATTACCTTTGATCAGCAGAATTGTCACTAGCATCAACTACAGCCACATCAAATTGTGGCAACAGTTGAGCAAGGACAAGCCTCCTTACAATTGGTTGAGAAATCAACTAAGATGGCTAGGTGCTGTAGATCATGTACAAAACGGCTAATTGGTTGGGTGTTTGACACATTACTCAGGGTGTGAAGGTTGAACCTCGTTGATACACTGATGGTGTAAAGAGCATCATGAAATCCGTAACAATCAAATGGCTGCTATGATTGACTGATATCTTATTAACTGTGGGCACCATATAAATAAATATAAACTATAAGATATACATACTAAAGATTTGGTACTTGCATCAAATGTATCCAACACAACTGAATGAATCATAATGTAGGATCGAGTAAATCGTTACTCACTTTAGTATCATAGTCATCGTTTCTTTGCGATTTTGACCTTGAAACGGCAGTGCACCAGTCAGCATTTCAAACTAGAACAAAAACATTTGACCACTTGGATTATAGGTTTCTTACAACAAGTATAAATGTCCCACTGGTCTCACAAAGTCCAACTGACAAGAAAGACGTTCTGAACCCACAGCACAACTCCCACAGTAGAAATCCACACTCGATCCACATGTAAACATTTACAACCAGACTGAAGGAACTTCACTCAAACTCTTTCATGCAGAGACAAGATCTACAGGTTAAAAATAGAGAGCACACTTCTAAGGAACGCAGACCCATAGCTTAAGATACTTTTTTACATTCAGTGAATCCACACGATCGTTCGATTGAGCAGTTATCATCATCGTGCATTGGCTCAGTGACTGCCAGTGATGTAAGAGAAATAGCAGGGTGCCCACTCCTAGAGATACTTTGCCTTCCTCTTGAGAGCAAGGCACCTCGTTGATACACTGATGGTGTATCAACGTTCTCCTGAGAGCAAGGCACGCAGCTAGCAGTCCGGCCAAGCTATCCAGGCGGTTGTGCCTCTGGTTTGGCAGGCAAACGAGATCAGAGATTCGCTCGCGTATTGTCAGCTTGCGGGCCGACCGCATTGGACGGACCTCTACTTGGTCCAAGATGGGTATGGTCTTTTCAATGCGGTGCCTGTGCTCCGTCAACGTCCGTCGGCCTCTCCGTGTCGACCAGGTGAAGTGTCAAACATGTTTGACATGTAGGTTAGTACCCGGCACGACAGGAGGGTTTCATCGGCAGCGGTTACTCCCACCTTGCGGAGCAACCTCGACGAGGCATGATGGAGAGCTCCCCGCCACTGTCACGAACACACACGACTTTCGCCACCCAATCGATGACATCAGGTGTTGAGTAGTACTGCACCTTCTCATATGGACCGCTCATGTCATTACAGTCCGAGGTTATGGCGACATCAAGGATGTAGGCTACTTCGCCTACCTGGGCCACAGGCCCTTAGCTAGCCACCCGTCCATCCGTCCTTTCGACGGGTGAAAATTATTGGACGGGCATGAATTGTGCATGATTCTACTGCAGCACCATCCAGCTTCTTCTCCAGAGCCACTGCCAGCATTCAGATGACAGTTCTGCAAGAGCACGGGTTGATATTAAGACTCTGTAAACAGCATAGAGGCACTGCAGTCGGACTCGTATGGCGGTGTGACTTTGGGCGGTTGCGACTTTGTACGCCCACAGCGTCGGGTGGTCACGTCATCGAGTGCTTTTGGACAGGCAACTCTGTATTTCTGGCCAAGGCCTGCTGGGACACCAAGTCAGGCTTTCATCTCGTGGCTCCGTTAGGATTAATCGGCTTGTGACCCTTTGACTCGGCCCTTGCTGTTGTCAGCACACTCTGGAAACGGCAGCAGGTTACCCCTCACGTGGACTGCCTGAACATAGTCGCCCCCCGAGAGGAGGGCAGGCCCATCAGTCACCCAGTTGTTAACGTGGGGTTTGTCCCTGCTGTTTGAGTCCCCGACCGTCCACCGATGCGAGGAGCTGGGTCGCCAAGAGGTCGTTCACTTCCATGCTACTACTCAGCTCCCGACCGGCCACCTTCGCTACTGCAAAGCACCTCCTCCTCGCTCCCAGGAAGAGTGGACTTGCTGCATTACCGGGTCTAACGACTCCTCCACCTTGGCCATGCGACGGGCCTTTAACGGTGGTATGGTGTATCACAGGCACAGCACTTCCAGTACGCCTTGGCATGAAAGAAGCCGATGGGGGCATCATGCTGCAGCCACAACCATTTGCTTACTGCCGCCCTCACCAATCGGTCTAACTGCTCAAGTGGTTTGGCGGTCATCTCCCTGACATCAAGTCCGTGATACAGCTTAGTTCATACTTTGATTACCAAACTATACGATAGTCTCATCCAGATTGTAAAATACTTTTCAACAAACGAAGATTGACTAATCAGATTACATGTAGTTCCTGAAGTTTTATGAAACCATTCAGTTCATTATCGTCTACAGAGAGTTCACCAGACAGAGGTTTTATGAAGTCCTTTAGAATACAACATATAACAAAGAATGCAATGTGTTCTGTTTGCTGTCAACAAAGAATCATCAAAACAAAGAAAATACAAAAGAGAATTCATGAAGTCCGCAACTCAAAGGAACCAGACAAACAGGTGAAAGATTTGGTCAAATTCATCTTGTCATTAAACCCAGCCAATCCTGACCGCATCCCATAGCAACAGAATGTCGCTTGGTTGACCTAACAAGCAACCATTACTTGTGCATACATGCAGTTACCACAAAAAACTTTTGTAATAGATCAGGCAAAATCTACAAATCAACATCAACATCTAGAAAGGCCACTGTGGTGCACAGAAGAACATTCAGCGAATCTGGCCCAATGGTCTGGAATGCACTGCCAGTCCAACTCTGTGTTGCCAAACATTCTACTGAAAGCCTCAGGAAGAAATTAAAGACTTACACCTGTTCACATCATCTAATGATATTAATTAGCACTTTATAAAACTTCAAATAACAACAAAAACAACAATAATTATGAACATTCACGAATGTTACAAATCCTCCCTTGTATGAATGCTGAATTGCAAAGAGGTTCTGCCAAATCTTTATAACATTAAAACAAGAAAATTTCAGAGCAGAATATAACTGAAATTGCATTAATTACAAAATACCAAACTGACAGATAAATGACTGACCATGAGCACACCATACGACCACCAGTCGGCCGCCGTTCCATGTCCCTTGCGGTTGACGACCTCAGGAGCCATGTATTCTACGGTTCCACAGAACGAAAACGTTTTCTTCTCCTCAAATATCGACTCTTTGCTCAGACCGAAGTCCGTCAGTTTCACGTGACCCTCTGTGTCCAGCAGTATACTAAAACATTCAATTCAATGCATCTATGAAACACGAGGCCATGACTACAATTGTCAAAATGAACCAGGAACTCTGAACTGTTGGTTGAGTTCACAGACGACTTTCCAGTCCAGTTAACACCAGTCACTTGAAACTTACACGACTGTAGATCAGTCTGAAATACTTAAGCAAATGATTTACATTATGTCTTAGCATGATTAGAAAGGATATCTGCTGTGAATTCACTCACACTGTACCTGCTACCAGAGGTATTTGTCTAAATACCTTGAAAGGCCACAGTGCTATCTCCTTATAGGCAAAACAGATTATGACTTGATACCAATTACTGTTTCTGTTCTCATTAAATATCTACTGTTTCCAGACATTATTTACAAATGGGATTAAGCTGCCAATCGCGTGTATACAGAGCTGTTGCACCTTAGCACAGGCAAGCATTTTCCAGGCATTATTTACAAATCGGACTTACCTTAGCCCAGGAAGGATTATCCAAGGTATTTACAATTGGGCTTGAGCTGCCAATCACATGTGTACCCAGCTATTCTCACCTTAGCCCAGGCAAGGAATTTCCAGGCATTATTTACTAATCGGATTGAGCTGCCAAGTTTTAGTCACTTTAGCCCAGGCAACGATTATCCAGGGTATTTACAATTGGGCTTGAGCTGCCAATCAGGTGTGTACAGGGTGGTTGTCACCTTAACCTAGACAAGGATTATCTACAATATTTAATGATCTGCTAATTAAGTAGACATTAAGTAGGCTGGAATTGGGAGGGAAGGGCACTAATGCCATAATATATCTCAGTTATCCTGGCAACTAGGTGTGGCAGTGGAGTTAGACCTGAAAGGAGGCGAAACAACTTATGATACACAATGGATACAACTGATACACTAAGAGGCGCTGCCACTGAAGCGCCTGTCATAATCGCCGAAGGGGCGGCGGATTCGGTGCCTGGGCAGATCTGTCCAATATGCGATGGTGGCTACAAAGGAAAGATCGGTCTGTCTGTCCACCAGCGCAGTGCCCACCCCGTTGAATACCACGCGGAACATCAGGTTTTGCCACGAGCGAAAGCTCGCTGGCCACCGGAGCAGCGTGACCATATGGCCATGCTCAAGGCCGATCTGCTCGTCTCTGGGGTCAGACCGAGCGGGTCCAGAGTGGAAAGCTACCCTGCTCAACTTGGAGAAGGGAGGTCCTCATCGCAGCCAGACAGGGCCTTCACGAAGAAAGCGAGGAGCGGGGCGGGGATCCACTCATCCATTTACTCCTTGAGGCTGCAGGTCGGGTCGAGGAGGATACGCTCGATGGAACTGCTCCTGCAAGGACGTTACTTGACCAGTCCACAGGGCTAGTAACCACCATTATAAAGTCACAGCCGAACAGGACCAAAGTAAACAAACCTCGAAAAAGGTCCCAAAGGCAAGAGACCTCCGGGCCCGGGCAGACCAAGGGCCGGCGAGCCGCGAGCGAGACGGAGGCTCGATATGAAGCGGCTCGCCAGACAGATGGCATATGCCAGGGTGCAGAAAGCCTTCAGACGGGACCGTAAGAGGTGCGCTGAAATGGTCCCTAGAGGAGACATGGGAGTAGGAGGAAGCGACACCATCTCTGGAGGAGCAAGATAATTTTTGGAGATCCATCTTTCCGAGCCTTCAGAGGTGGATGAGAGACCAGTCCAGAAGAGGACTGGTCCATCGTGGATCCTGTAACCAGAGGAGAAGTGGCGAAAGCTATAGTGGACTCAGAGGAAAGTGCGCCGGGACCCGACAGAATGACCCTAGGTGAATTGAAGTTAATCCCCCCGCTCTGCTAGCCACATACTACAACTTGCGACTCCTGCTGGGTCATGTACCCAGACAGTTTGCAGATGGGGAGATGATACTCATTCCCAAGGGCGGAGATCTGCGGGACCCGGCAAACTTTAGGCCAATCACCATGGCCTCACGTGTGACGAGGGTTTTTCACAAGATCTTAGCCTCTTGTCTGGCTGTGAAGGTTCCGTTCGATCCGAGGCGGAAAGCGTTCCTACCAGTTGATGGATGTGCTGACCACATCTTCTTGCTCGACAACATCATAAAGGGGGCTCAGCGGCACAGAAGACCAGTGTGCCTGGCCTTTATTGATGTGGCCTAAGCATGGGATTGCGTCTCCCTGGCTAGGTCACTGAGGGGGCTGGGCGTGCCATCGCCGCTGGGCAATACGTCATCAGGATGTACTTCAACACCTCGACCGTCCTTAAAGTAGGAGGTCGAAGGAGTGGTCCAATCAGATGTGGCCGCGTTTTGTGTCAAGGCGACCCCCTGTCAGCCATCCTATTCAACTGCCTAATGGACGAGGTCCTCTCGCAGCTGAGCCCGGCCATCGGATACCTCCTGAATAAGGAGGTGATGGTCCGGTGCTTGGCGTTTACTGATGACCTTGTCCTGGTCGCTTCAACTGCAGAAGGAACAGGTCAGTAGGATCCAACATGCACTTGGACTGGGCAGCCTCCGACTGAACTCTCGCTGCTTTTGAACATCGACGGTGAGTCAGTGAGGTCGCTCAGCATCTTGCAGACCCCTACAAGTACCTGGGACTGCAGGCCGGACCTCTCGGACTAGACCAGCTAACACGTGCCCCACTAAAGCCCCAGCAGCGCATGTTCCTATTACTCTGCCATTTATTGCCTAAGCTGTATCACGGACTCGTTCTCGGGGAGCTGAAAGCCGGTCCCTTGAGCAATTACACCGATTGGTGAGGGCGGCAGTCCGCAAATGGTTGCGACTGCCGCATGACACTACCATCGGATTCTTCCATGCCAAGGCGACAGATGGCGGACTGGAAGTGCCACGCCTGTGTTACGCTATACCTCCACTCAAGGCCTGTCGCATGGCCAAGGTGGAGTAGTCCGGTGATCCAGTAATGCAGAGCGTGGCTACAAGTCCACTCTTCCTGGGAGTGAGGAGGAGGTGTGCAGCGGTGGCGAAGAAGGCAGGTTGTGAACCGAGCAGTACCAGGGATGTGAGCGCCCTCTTGGCGACCCAGCTCCACGCATCGGTGGATGGTTGGGAACTCGAGCAGCAGGGACAAACCCCTCATGTCAACACCTGGGTGACCGATGGGTCTGCCCTCCTCTCAGGGGAAACTATATTCAGGCGGTCCAGGGAGGGGTAACCTACTGCCGTCTGCAGAGCGCTCAACACGCGGGCGGCGGTCAGGGCCAATAATGTGTGACGCCGGGTGCAGCGCCCAGAGCACCCTGGTCTTGATTGCCTGCCAAACCAGAAGCACCACCGCCTGGGTAACTCTGCCGAACAGACGCCGCGCACACTGCTCTCAGGAGCAGGGCGCTGTAGTCTTCAGGGGTGGGCACCCTACGAATTTACACCATCAGCAGTCGACGAGCGAATGCGCAATGATGATAATGTTCGATCGCGCAAACGATCACATAATCACTGAGCGTAAAATAGCCCAAGAGGCAGCCATGGGTATGAAGTGTTAGCAATTTCATTTTCTTAGCCCAAGAATTCAAAACTGTTCATGTAGAGAACACAACAGTCATCTCGTGTAAGAACTAATACCGATCCATTGAAGTCATACAATTAGACATCTATCAATGGCACAACAAGATAGCTTCATAAAAATAAAGCCCAAGGGTCAGTCTTACAAGAGAGAACAGAAGACTACTGATGACAAGCACACTCACACAAAAACATCTCAAAGGAAAAACACCATGAAGTGTCAACAGATTGGGCAAATGCATTCCAGAACCTAGGCCCAGCAACTGAAAGAGCCCAGAGCTGCCACGAGCAATTTAAGTAGACAGAGTAACAAACAACATTTGCTGAAGTTGAACAACAGAAATGAACTTTTGTGGTCTAGTGGCAAAAATGCACATGGCTTCTAGCCTAACTGTGTCCAGAGTTCAAATTCAATTCCATTGGGTCAAGTTAACAGTAAGTAAGTATATTCTTTATTAAACCAGCTGCCAAACAGCACTCTGGTGAACAACGTCTGTTAAATAGATCTTCTAAAGTTAATAAACAAACGTACATTGGTATATATATACATAGCATTAACCATAACGTAACCAGCTATGTAACCTATGTGGAAAGTCTGTCCTGTAGCAGCAAGACCACACCTTAGATGAACAGAGTCAACTAGAAAGGCAGAAACAGAACAGAAATTTACCTTACAACAATAATGGTTTTTTTTCATGTTATATTTGACCGGACAGTGACTTTATATGGTGAGCCATCATTTCATGCCTTGCTCTTTGTATACTAGTGCTACAGAAGTTGCTAAAAAACAAAGTACAGTTAAAATAAAACAACAATTGAACATTGCCCTGGTCGGGCATTGAGGCTGGCACCTACTTCTCTGGTTTAAGATCTCTGTAGACGATTCCAAGACTGTGGAGGTGGTCAAGCGCCAGCGCTAACTCCGCCAGGTAGAACTTCACGTCTTCTTCCGTAAACATCACCTGCAACATTAACAGATTAAAGTCAATTTATTCATCAATTTATTCACCAATCATTCACACACGGAAAGTAAAGCTCGTCTTCCAAAGTGGGAGAGGTGTTCATTTTCATTTTGTAGGACCTTCAGCCAGCAAGTGAATCCCAAAGCCCTGAACATTGCCATTTACTTCCAAGCTTACATTGGCACCAAATTATACTTCTTGGCGAGACAAACACGAGTGTGCAAACAACGTTCCCAAGGTCGTTGCATGGAGTCAAACCCACAATCGCCTCTCATTATCATTAACCAAGCACTTTAACGATAGACCATCGCGTCACATTTCTTACTACTATCCTAATAATTTTCTTTATTTTGCCAACACAGAGCATAATTATTCAAACAGAAATATCTGGTCTGCAAAACAATAGAACAACATCAGTACAACAGCACAGATCACACTTTCTAAAGAAATTCTGAATCTTATTCTTCTTTCTCATCAACAGATGCACTTATCTCAGTTACATGGTGACCCAATAAAAAATTCCCCTTCCCACTACCATTCCTAAATGGAATTACTTGATAAAGAAACAACTCAACAGATCAAACAGTCTGCTACAACTCAAGAAGTTATGTTCATTTATCATTTATTTATTAAATGTCAATGAAAACATTCATGTGGTTCCAGCTATGGCATTTACAGAAACACAACAAAGTTGGATCTTCTGTAAACACGCAATAATTTTTAACAAATCTTTTAACAAACGAACATTTGCAGCAACAGTCTGGAACTGCATCCTGAATTTAATTTGGCACTAGAATTTGATCTACTACAATGTGACCTTTTTAAAACACAAATCTTGTACAATTCAAGTAGTTTGCTGAACACTGCTCTTACAGGTTTTTTTAATGAGATTCCCTCTAGTGTAGAATAGGTAGACAAACACTGTGCACACTAACTTCTAGGGATATATTGCTTTCATGCCAAATATATTTGTTTTCCCATACATTTGACCATAACTTTGGAACAGTTCCACTCAAAATGGAAACTTCACCTCCAAAAGTAAAAGCCCAACTAAGATTTTCAGCTCATCTTATGACATGACGATGCCTCGACAGAGTTCCTTAAAACAGTATCAAAACATACTATGAAACTGTTGGTTCAGCAGACTGCAAACTTAATTCACGAACATATTAATTATAGAAACATGTGCTTTATAACTTTATAATAGTAGTAGAAATAGTAGTAGTAGTAGTAACAGTAGCAGTAACTGCAATAGCAATAGCAACAACAGTAATAATGTCTAAGTCCCGAGGAATCTTGTGAACCTCAAGGCAATAAAAAATAACAGTTGCACAGTATGCTAAGAGTTTTAACTTTTATAAATTGGCAAGCCTGTCTTACCTCCTTTGAGAGTCGAGTGAAGAGATCGCCCCCACGCAGGAACTCGAGAATCAGGTAGAGTTTTCCCTCGGTCTGAAATGCTGAAGAATATAACACTCCATGTAAGTCATGATTCAGTGCATGGCAGGTGCAACACTTTCCACTCAGTTCAGATTCAGAGATGCTGCTACTTGGCCTCGGTGGTTGAAAGGAATTCAGAATTACCAAACTGTCTGCAGACACAGGCTGCACCAGCCAACCCCTGACATGGCAGCCACTACAAGGCTTCCAAGCCACAGACTGGCATCATATAGAAAACCAAGACCAGTCTACTGGACCACACCTTCATAAGACAGAAGATGAACTCCAAGGATTGGCTTTATTTCACTCTCCTTTGTCACCTGCTTTAGCTAAAGAGACACTCCCTCATGCTAGAGCCAATGAAATGTATGTATGGCCTTTTCCCTTTGAGCTGCCCTTCCCTCCTTCTGTTTGCATCTGAACACATGTCAGTACTTCTGTCCACATCAATAACATCAGTCTGTGCAGTAACTCTTCTATTGTAGAAGGTGTGGTTGAGAAGACTTGTCGCAAGTGCACATGACCCCAGTCTGCCAGCTGTAACTTTGAAGCTTCTAGTGGGTCTGTGGGTACCTCCCTCTATTCAAAGGGCCCTAATATTATACTCCAAACTCATCACATAATCAGGAAGGCAAGGTCTAGGTCAAAGGCCCTGTCACCAATAACATTTCCTTAAACTTGATATTACTACTGGTAAACAACTCTTCAATCATCCACAGAGTCTTTGAGTGGCTAATTCCTCTACCCTGTGGATCCCCTGTTATAGCTAAGTAGCTGAATGAAAATTATTGATCCCTTATGCAAATACACACATACTGCTAAACTAACTAAAGAGGCCCTTTGCCATCACCCACAGACCACTATACTTAATCACACAATGGTCTATCTTATTCATACCTCCAGAAACTCTCATGTTTCTCATAGATTTCTCTGAATCTTTTAGCCAGGAAAGAAATATTGTTCAGATATGAAGAACTCCTTTAGCAGGTCAGGAAGTGACATTGACCTCTAAGTAATTTATTCCATTAAACACAGGTGTATGGAAGTGACTGGAGGTGCTGTCATGGCCGCTGTTCATCTGTAAAGGGTCTCTGAAACCCTTTGTTCTAACAGCCACCACCAAGAGGAAGACCCAGTTCCATAAACTAATACAGTCAATCCACAAACTATATCCACAAACTATTCGAGTTTAGACTGACAATTGCAACTTAGCAGTCTAGTAAAATTAGAAGTTTACAATGAAATGATCTCCCACTCCCCCAAGCACCGGCCACCAACTATCTTCGGATGGTAACAGTGGTTGGTGTAAAGTCCTACGCACGCACCTTGTTGTGGCGGGGGCAACTCTGAAAGGAGGCGAAGCATGCGAGGGCAAAAACCCTTAATGATTAACAATGGAAACATATGATATGCTAAGAGGCGCTGCCACTGCAGCACCTGTCATTATTGCCGAGGTGAGGTGCCTGGGCTGCAGATATGTCCAAAGTGCCAGATTGGCTACAAAGGGAAGGCAGGTATGTCTCTCCACTGGCGCAGGGCCCACCCCGTGGCACACCAGGCTTCACCAGGAGCCAAGGCTCGTTGGCCCCCGGAGGAGCGTGACCATGCTCGAGGCCATGCTCAAAGCTGATCTGCTTGTCTCAGGGGTAAACCGGCCCTGATCAACAGTCGATTGGTGCCCATCTTCAAGGACAGGACTCGTGAGGATATTAAGGGGCTCCGCCGAAGACAAGACAATAAGGACCAAGACGCCCAACTTGTAGTCCGCGCAGAAGCACTCAAATGTCAGGCGTAGTCCCAAGAAATGGAGTGGAAAGCTGCCCCTGCTCAACTTGGAGAAGGGAGGTCCTCATCGCAATCAACGAGGGCCTCTAAGAAGAAAGCGAGGAGCAGGGCGAGGATCCACTAGTCCACACATTCCTTGAGGCTGTTGGTCGGGTCGAGGAGGATACGCTCGACGGAACTGCTGCTGCGAGGACGCTACTCGACCAGTCCGCAGGGCTAGTAACCACTATCCTCAAGTCACACCCGAACAGGACCAAAGGAAACAAACCTCGAAAAGGTCCCAAAGGCAAGAGACCTCCAGGCCCTGGCTAACCAAGAGCCGGTAAGCCAAGATCAAGAGGAGGTTTAATCCAAAGCGGCTTGCCCAACAAATGGCTTATGCTAGGGTTCAGAAAGCCTTCAGATGGGACCATAAGAGGTGCGCTGAAATGGTCCCAGAGGAGACATGGGAGCAGCAGGAAGCGACACCATCTCTGGAGGTACAAGAGGAATTTTGGAGATCCATCTTCTCCTCACCTTCAGAGGTGGATGAGAGACTGGTCCGGAAAGCTCAAGAGGACTGGTCCATCGTGGATCCTGTAACCCGCGGGGAAGTGGCGAAGGCCATAGCGGACTCAGAGGAAAGTGCGCCGGGACCCGACGGAATAGCCCTCGGTGAACTGAAGTTAATCCCCCCGCTCTGCTAGTCGCATGCTACAACTTGTGGCTTCTGATGGGTCATATACCCAGACAGTTTGCATATGGGGAGACAATACTCATTCCCAAGGGCAGAGATCTGCAGGACCTGGCAAAACTTTAGGCCAATCACCATGGCCTCACGTATAATGAGGATCTTTCACAAGATCTTAGCCTCTCCTCTGGCTGCTAAGGTCCCACTCAATCCGAGGCAGAAAGCGTTCCTATCAGTTGATGGGTGTGCTGACATCTTCTTGCTCGATAACATCATAAAGGGGGCCCAGCGGCAGAGAAGACTGGTGTGCGTGGCCTTCATTGATATGGCCAAAGCCTTCGATTATGCCTCCCATGAAACACTGGCTAGGTCACTGAAGGGTCTGGGCATGCCATCAAGATGTATGCCAACACATCGACCATCCCATAGGAGGTGAACAACAGCAACCAACATACAGATGTCTGCTTAAGCATTTGGTGACATAAAAACAAATCCTTAATTTTATTTGATATCTGAGGTATTCAAACCCCGGACAAAGCAGCACAAAGCCAACACAGTATCACTTAGCCGCGATCCCATCATATGACTCAAACTGATCCTGCTTTACAATAACTTACCATGTAGTGTAACTTTACAATAACTTACCACAGTGTAACTTTACGAGTCTACCATAGTGTAACTTTACAATAACTTCCCCATAGTGTAACTTTACAATAAATTACCACAGTGTAACTTTGTGATAGCTTACTACAGGTTAACTTTATTATAGCTTACCATAGTGTAACCTTACGATGAACGGATGATCAACTTCAGCTAAAATGTCTCGCTCCATTTTTGTGCGAACCCTATCCCGAACTAAAAAACATAAACAAACCGTTAATAAATGCTTCAAGTACATTTCCCAATAAAATACAGTTTTCTGGTCAATGCAAATAATTGACTTGAAATTGAATATATTATTCCATGATTAAAATTAGTACCATCCAGAGTTTAAAATAAACTGACAACTAATAAGTGATTCCTGAGCACGATTTCACTTGAAGAGATCATCCATTGAGGTCGCACAGTGCATTATGATAATGGTGCTTTAGAAATCATTAGATTAGTAGTTGTAGAAGTTTTCAAATAAACAATCCACAACAATTTATGAGTAATTTCAGACTATGATTTCACCTGAAAAACCACTGACTGAGGCTTCGCACATTACTATCCAAGTCCTTAGACCAGATTCGAATACCACCCTTCCCTTCTCACCTATTAATACCTCATGCCTTAGCACCAATCGATACCTCATGACAGATAACTGTATACTGTAATCATAATCTTTAAATGCAATCACAGATTTTTATATACCGCATTTTCTGGACTATAAAGTCACTTTTTTTTACACGAGAGTTGAGTTTAGCAAATTATAAAGGTGCTGAACTGATTATTCTGTTTATTATCTAGCTGCCTCTCTATCAGTCAATATCTTTGGATTCCTACAGCATACAACCAATAATCATTGTAAAATTACAACAAACACCAAATGTTGAAAAAATTTTAGTTTAAAAGTGCATAAAATTTAATTTCAACACAATGCTATTTTTCAGGAAGTATTGGCTAATCATGGCCACATACTTACATCCACTGTTCGCACATGTGCTTATATATGCATCTAAATCTCTGTGTATATGGGTGCATTGTATCTGCCGGTGGGTGCGACCTACAATTTGCTTTTACAAAAACTTGCCACCTTGCATCACATCGCCTTATACAAAAGAGCAACTTATAGTCCAGAAAGTAAGGTAGAGACTCTTAGAGAAAAACTCATTAGAGGCATTGTACCATAATTATAATTGGTGGGTATTTGCAGGATTTTCTGCATTGCAAACAAAATTTAAACTCTAATGCAACAGCATTATGACCCTGCAGCACAGTAATACCTCACTTTTAAGGATCTCTTAAGGATACTAGGTACCCGATGTTGGATTCCGTGAGAGTACTAAAGCAAACGCTTGTTTAGTTGTGAAATTTAGCATTTAGGAAACAAGTCAAAAAGTAATTTTATTCCAAAATTCGTAATAATTTTTATTTAATTTGCATTGGCGACGCGAGGGAATGCGAAAATTACAGGACGATAGCAATAATATCACACACTAGTAAAATATTACTGAAAATAATCCACAAAAGAATGGAAAGCACAATAGAGAGGGAACTTCCGGTGAACCAGGCTGGTTTCAGGAAATCTCGAGGAACTAGAGGTGGATAATGGAACGGCAAAGGGAGTATGGACAAGAAGTGCACATCTGCTTCATTGATTATAGTAAGGCATTTGACTGCATTAACCACGATTTAATGTGGAAAACCCTACTTGAGATGGGAATTCCGAAACACTTGATATGGCTATTAAGGGGACTATATGAAGATCAGATAGCGGTGATAAGAACAGAATACGGAGACACTGATCAATTTAATATCAAGAAAGGGGTGAGACAGGGATGCATTTTGTCTCCATTCCTGTTTAACTTATATGCTGAAAGAATAATGAGAATGGCGGAAATGGAAGGGGCAAAAGAGGGAGTAAAAATTGCGGGAAGGACATTGAACAATCTTAGATATGCGGATGATACAACACTAATGGCAAAAAGAAAAGATGAGCTGATAGAATTAATAAGAAGGGTAAGGAGAGAAAGTGAAAAAGCTGGCTTATACTTCAACATAAAGAAGACAAAAGTCATGACAACAGCAGAATGGGATACAAGTTTTTTTAGATTGACGGAGAAGAAATAGAGGTGGTAGAAAGCTTCACTTTCCTGGGATCATTGGTCATAAAGAAGGAAAATGTGATACAGAAATAAAACGAAGGATTGCGATTGGGAAAGCTGCAATGATTGGACTGGAAAAGATATGGAAGGACAAGCATGTGAGCATAGATACAAAAAAGGCTCGTGAGAGCCCTAGTCTTTCCAACGGTTCTGTATGGGTGTGAGTCGTGGACAATGACAAAGAACATGGAGAAAAAGGTCAACGCATGTGAAATGTGGATATGGAGAAAGATGTTGAGAATATCATGGACAGAGAAAAGGACGAACGAATCAATACGAGTGGAGATTGGTGTCGAGAATGAAGAGTCATTAAAACAAAAAGCGACAAGATTGAAGCTTGGATTCTTTGGTCATGTTATGCGATCTGATGGGCTAGAAAAGGAAATGATGTTGGCTTGTGGTGAGGGGAAAAAAAGACGGGGTCGACCAAGGAAGAAATGGATGGATGAGATTCACGATGTAACTGGCATGAATCTGGAAGCACTAAGAGAAAAGGAAGCAATGGAGAATGTGTGTCATGGCGATCGCTAGAGCTCCAGGAGTTGACAGCACAAGGTGACAAGGTGCATTGGCTGTTTCCACCAACAAAATATAGCATCATGAAAATCTGCATCAGGCAAAGTCAGTAACGTTAATTTGCAGTGTGGCACACACGGGCTTATGAGTTGCCCAGTGAACTGTGCTCTACTACGCACTTACAAACTATTTGGAGACAGACGTCATCTAGTGCAAAGAAGTTGCCAAACAGGGTTATTACAAAGCATCCACTCAGTTAGATGACATTTGTTCAATCTATACTGATTAGACCAAACATCCCACAGACAAAGCATTAAAAGGGACAGAACAGTAATTGAGAATTTACGTAGTGCCATTCAAAGAGCAAATAAATAACATTAAGAACAAGAATAATACATCAGTGCATTACAAATTGCTCATCCACCATAGGCTGCCTCTCTGTCTTACAGACTGATCTTCTGGATATTGACCTGATTATGGCCGATTATTTTGGTGTGCCATTGGCAGATCGGTGCACTTTGAAACACAACTACATAGAATGACATCAGCCAGTTGTTTTTCACCAACACATATATGCAAAACACAGCGTAACACAGAGAGCATACCTTTGAGAGTGGCTTTCTTGAGGACCTTCATCGCATACATTGTCCCTGCATCAGTTCCCTTCGTCTTTCGTACGAGAAACACCTGTAATTAGAAAGTCTTACTGTAATGATCCCCATCGTTGCCATACTCCTCATGCAGTCTGTACTCTCATACCAACACCCGTACACTTGGAATACCTCTACTTGTGCTCTGTTGACACTAGTCAAACACAAGGTCACATCAAAGACAACCAGTTAAAGAGTAACAGTAGACCCAGAAAGGATGAGTTGGCACCACATGGTATGCCAGGAATAGAATGAAACTCACTCATCGACATACAAACTTATTTTGGTCGTACTAACTTTATTGTATCTGTCAGCATCTGTCAACAATATACTACACGTAGATGCCTAATTATAAGCATGAACTGCTACCAAATCTCTGTCCACAATCACTCGATTGCTTCTCGTTCAATCATTCATCAAACGTTCATTCAGCCAAATTAATATTCTTAAGGAAGACTATTCAACCACTTAATTAGTAAATTCCCCTCCCATATTCAACAGCACTGACCTTGCCAAATGACCCTTGACCCAGAACCTTAAGAAGTTCAAAGTGTGAAGGGTCGGCCCGTTGCCCTTGGCGACTGATGCTGGTGACCTCGATTTCCGATTCCATTCCATCACTTGCTTCATTCTACGCATACAAAAACGTCATCTTAGCTTAATCATCTCTTTTAAACTAATATTTTAACATTTATATATAAATTTTATCATTGTATCACAAACAGAAAAATGCAAAAGGGTGCAGGAAGTCACAGAAACATGAAAAAGGCAAACATGCAAATAGTTGTCCAACAATTAGACACTGGTGCAAAATCCACATCTGCAGTTCTGTTTCAAAAGACATTAAGCAGGAAAAGCAAGCCTAAGTTAGGATGTGTGTTAACAATTGCTGCTTGATCATTTAATCAATTACATAGAAGCCACCTCTTTCCATTTGGCTTATTTTCTGTAGTTGACTTATGGGCTTCTCTGACTAAATTGGATCTTGACCTGGTTTCTCTAATCGACTGTGAATTTGATGCCTTATGGATTGGTCTTCTGGACCTGATTACGGCTTGGTTTTGGTGTGCCATCAGTTGATGCCTTGTGTATTAGACACCAGTGCAATATAAGTTACTAATTACCATTCTGATAGCAGCACTAGAGAAGTCATTAGATTTTTGATTAGATTCAGCATTTAACTGTGCTTGACGACCATTTGGTTGGTGACGACTACTGAATCTACATTCAAAATAACTACACAGTCAAAATTCAAGGAGAGATAACTACACTTTGAGTCTAGAGTAAACCCTTCATGAGAATTACAGCTTCATGCACAACTGCCTTACTGTGTCTGCTCCATCACACCTAAAGAACTTCTGCACTCCGGTTTCTTCCTTGCCCAAGAGGGCTTCCTTGCGATCCTTGGCCTGTGGCCTTATGGTTGTTCCTCGTATGCACTCTTCCACGGCCCAATCCAGGAGCCTTGCCTATCTGGGTCCTTCAGTCTGGAACAGTCTTCCCCAGTCTCTCCGCCACAGACGCTTGAAAACCTTTCTTTTTGGCGGTGCTGGCAGTGATGCAGGTCAAGAGTACTGCTGATTTGAGTGGCGCTATATAAATGTTCAGTTACAATTACAAGCTTCAGAAAATAAGACATCACATTTAAAACTATGTTCAACTACAATCACAGTTTTGGAATTCGTAACAGTTCTGTAAGAAGAACAATTAATACTTTTAACAAATATTTAAATAAATAAAAGGTATAACAGAATCAAAGAAATGAAGAAAATAAATTCCCACTTACTTCACTGACATCGATGACCATATCTTCTGCCAGCTGGGCCCGAGGCTGCAACATGCAACAATACAATCCACATCAGCTGCGCCCATATGCATGATGGCATAACTGCTAGTCCCAGACTTCCATTGATTAAAGTTAGACTAGAGAATAAAATTGGTGTGCACAACAGGGTTTTTAAGCTAGTTCACATGATAAGCAACCAGGTATAACTGGTCCTAGCACAGTTAAAATAAACAAAATGGCAGCTATCATAATTTGTCAATTCGACAATGACTTTGACACCAAAGAGCGTTTAGGGACCATCCAAGGGCCACTGGAATCCAATCGACTTGTTCTGATCAATAATATTAACAATAAAACTCTAAACTTTTCTGAACTTATTGAACTAATAATACTGTGAATAAAAACAACTTGCTTTTGAAATGACCGCTTCACAGACATCAAGAACATATGAATATAGAGAACAAAAATATCTACAAGTTGTCATTTCAAAATAAATTTTGCACATACACGATAAAGAAAACCGCATTAATATTCAAAACCCGCTCATAAAAATCAGCTTGCATGTCTTAGAATTGTTAGTACATCACCTAAGCATTCCTGAAGCAAATCGTCTGTTCAAGGCCACTAGTCAGACTATAAAATTCAGCCATAGACAATAGTCGGCAACTAATGTAATCCCTGCTCATACATATGGGCCCTGAAGCATAAACAACCACTGCACTACAGAAATAGAGAAAACAAACACTGAATGATGTACAGGACTTCATCTAAATGCATAAAAACTTCCTATAATAAACCAACATGATTTCCACAATGTTCAGCTTTCTTCAGTTCCAACACTAATATTTGTATTTTTGACAAATCCACTTTTCTTTGATGAACAAATTATGCATTGATATGTCAAGAATGTACTATATTCCATCAACTGCGGATGGCTTGTGCCCACTCAGTCATCCATCTTCAATGTTCCTTACACGAGTCAGGAGTTAAGTCTTGTGTGGATTTGTTGAGTGACTTTTCAAACAATGGGGAAAATTATTGGTGGAAAATTACATTCTACACTTTGACGCTCTCAGGAGACACCCAGTAACTGAATATATCCAGCTATGTCTTGTTGCATCATTCTAAAACCATAACAGTAAGTAATGAATATCTGCCTCAGTTGCATCATCTCTTTCTCCCCAACATTCAAGGTCCGTTTCCAGTTCATTCAACAGTTACAGGTTTTTATATGCTTGCACTGCATAACGTCACTGTCAGATGCAGTCCGTTAAGATGAAGACAAATGGAACCCAGCCAGCAAACGGGTGGATGACCATCCGTCGATTATGCCCACTCAGTCATCCATCCTTTAATGTTCCGTAAATGAGTTAGGAGTTAACACTTTAATGATAAGAGTGACTGGGAAACCAATGCAGCTCATCGTTCAAGTGTTAAACAGGGTGGCGTCTTGTTGATCATCTGCTGTGGCCTCAGTACCAACTTCTGAGGTGTGTAAACACAGTTGCATTACCTTTGTACCCTTAACACTAGAATTAGACCCCAACTGCACTGTAAACATTAACCACAAGACACCAAGCCAAACCCCAACAGCACAGACTACAGACAGAAAATTGCAGATGAGTTTGCCTTCAGCTCAGCATCTGGGATTTAAAATTCAACTGTTGGACATGATAGCCGATAGTGGGACATGGCAGCCACTGTGTGGGACATAGTTGAAGTATCCCCCGAGATGGTTACTGTGTAGGGAACTTGCACAAGTCCTTCACAAAATGCTCAGCATCATCAGATAGCGACGCCTAATGAATGCGAAAAAAAATTCCACCCCAAAATGCAAAACAAATTGTGACTTGATCCAAAGTTATTTTTCCAGTCTACTTTTCACATGCTTCACACATTTTCTCCGAATTTTATACTTAGCCGTCCCTGCGTAGCCGAGCAGATCTACGAACTCCTTTCAAGTACAACAGATTGTAATCGTAATCTCCAAACTTCGAAAGCACCACTCGAAGGCCAAGCACAGGGCACCAGCCTATTCATAAGCACTACGTCAAATCAGAGGGGGTTTCCAGAGAGTAGTCCCAAAGCAGGTCCGAGTCCGGTTTCCAGAGGGCCAGATCAGGAGAGGAGGCAGAGCAGCTGTTAAGGTGGGCTTTGTTTCAGGCAAGAATAATTGGAAGGCGGAGGATCAGATGAGTCAGGGTAGGAGTACTTGAAAAGGTGAGACTTCATTTTGAGTGTAAAGCCCAGAGGGGTGATAGATACAGGAACATGAGGAGGAGGATAGGTTGCAATGATGATGGCGGAAGGGAAAATCTGCGGAATTCAGGTGGGAGATCATTCCAGAGGCATGATGCTGTGTGGCGGTGGCTCGGTTGGAGAACTTGAGATAAGTAGTGACTGGGGATCAAGAAAGAATGAGATAGGAGGATGATAGGATCGTATATTCGCACAACAATGTATAAAAACACTTTTTCAAGCATTCATTGAATATTATGACTTCTCAGTTGCAATACTATCCCTTCCAGCTATTTCTTAATCAATTAACTTACTTACCTACTTAAGGGACTTCCACCGTGCAGAGATCAAACCACTCTATTCTCTCCCACTGGGACGTCAGTGTTTATATTTCAACTGAAAACTGGTAAAACCGCAGTTTACGTTGCTAAAATCTTCTGATGATTATTTACGTTGGATGAGCAATGAAAACATTTCATACTAGAACTGAAACTAGAAGCTGGATTATCGATAAAAATATAGCTCAAACTAGAAGCTGGATTATCGATGAACATATTACTGAAACTTTCTAGTTTCAACTTCTGTTGAATGAGCAATGAAAATATTTCACATTAAAAGTCTAACTAGAAGTTTGGACTGAGAACATGGCATTAATTTAGCAACGTAAACTAAGGGCCTGAAAACATGTTGAATTTAGCAACATAAACTACGGTTTTACCCTGAGAACTTGTCTCTTTCAGTCTATTTATGGTCTTCATGTTTGCACTTCTGAACTTTGTGAGGACATTATCAAATTACGGATATATTGTATTGTATCGACTCAATCTTGAATTTTACATGTTAGTGTTTAAATGACAGATTTCAGGCTACAGTTATATTAATTCTGAAATGTAATACCACTTGGGGTTCACATAATGTTCAACGAAGCAGCCTTAGTTTAGAGAGAAATGCCTTGCGTGGTAAATATAAGCGAGGCAAGTAGTTAGGTGTCCACACCCTCGGGATTCACCACACAACCCCTTCCAAGAAAATTCGACAGTAGCCGGCTTAACCCACGCCAAATCACCGTGTCATCGACCGAAAAAAGGTTTTTTAACCATATACAGCACTTTTCATTTGTTCAGGTCGGCGTTATACAATTAAATACAACTTAACATGCCGAAGCACGTAATGAGTTTATGCAGCGCCTGATTTCGCGCTACAGGAACATACTGTGAGTCAAAAGCAACTTGACGGGTTTGTTCCCGTCACGTAAACCAAGACATAGTTACCTCGTATTTTTCCTGTACCTCGACCCTCTGCCAAGGGTTGGCCAGCGGTCCCAGCGGCATAGTTGGGGTGTGTAGCGGTATTTTACCGACTTTTAGTTAATAAACTCCAAGAATGTAAACAGAACTTGTCTTATGGCTAAGATGGCGCCGGTAACTGCCTACAGCGCCACCTGCTCAACCAATGATGTCTATTAATAGCACTCGATACATAAAGCTCTGTTATTGGTAGATATTCGTTGGTGAAGTGGGCCGGACTTCCGGTTAGGCAACAATACTTACAATCCCAGTTTAATTCGTTACACACAATTTTTAAGAAAAAGCCGGTCTGTGGCCGTATATCGTAACATTTGACGCCTATATAGTTTTGTTTACCAAACGGCGTGACCTCCCAGATTCTGACCTGGCGCCGGAACGGACAAAACAAACAGACTATTGAGGACTTTATTTGATATAGCGCCGGTGTCGTTCCATTTCAGATAGGATAGGTAAATAAATTGGTTTCCCTAACGTGTCTTTTGTGTGGCTCTGAGAAAATTTGGAACATTTACATCATATTACATTGCATTACATTACATTGCATTTACATCACTTAACTCAAAGTTCTTCTGCAAGTTCTAAATAATTCGTAGGCCCACATGAGAATCGTAATAATAATCTCCATACCTCTAAAGCGCCACTCGAAGGTGAGGCGAAGGGCACCAATCTATTCACGAGCGCTACGTCAAGTCAGAGGCGTTTCCAGAGAGTAGTCAAAACGAGGTTCTAGTCCATTTTTCAGAAGAAACTGGTGTGTAGGTGCAAGCACACTTCTTGAGTTGACCTCGAAGGATTCTGACCTGGCGCGCCCTATTTCTATCAGATTTTCTAGAATGGACAATCTCTGTTAAAACGCTTTTCTTTGCTCGCCAAACCAATTGCAAACACCATCCATTCATAGCCGTTCGGTTGTCTACCTTCCTGATCTGCACGGAAACTGTTCCAGGGATGAACTCAGAGAATGGCTGCAGTGTCGCATGGAGGCAGTTACAGCTATAGCATTACGGAACCTTTTTTCAGACAGTTCCTGTGTAGGAACCTTTTAACTTAAAGCAAGTCCTTCGCTCCCATTTGCGCTGCGCCATCGTTTGAAGTTTAGTCACTATAAATGTAGAAGCACAGTATAAATAGAAGCTCACACCACTGACATCAGTAGCTCTTTCGTATCTTATTTCCATTTGACAACCAGACTTGGATCTTGATTTGTTCTGGACAACCACTTTGACACGAAGCAGCGCTTGTGAATAAGGTGGTGCCCTACGCTTAGCTTTAAGAAGCGCTCTAGATTGGAGTTTGCAACGACGGTTAATAAAGCAACATACTTACTTGTAGTTATGGGTGGCGCTCGTTGGTAGCGCTCTATCCGATGAAGTATATTTAGTCGTCAGATGTCAGGACAGAGTTCAGTTAAATTTCCGGTTGATGGACACACGTGAAGCGGTGCATTAGCGGTCTTTGATCGTAGACTCGTAGTTTTTGTTGCAGATGGTCATTATATAATTCGCTAAATTAGAGAAATTTCACAAAATGTCGTGGTTATTCGGTTTAAACAAAGGCCAGCCAAATCAGCCGGATTTCTCTCAGCTAGGTCTTCCATCTCCGCCGGGCGACGGAGGCTCCGATGATAAGGGGGGCTCAAAGAAGGACAGTCAAGGGCAATCCTCGGATGCCTATCGCTTCGATTCCGCCGCCCTCGAGAGAGCCGCCAAGGCTGCCAAAGACCTCGAAAAATCTCGTAGGTTTTACACAACTAATATTTCTCTCTTACGTGTTTTATCAGACTTTGCAAGAACTTCAGATGCCAGACACCTCTCCCGTGGGCATTGTTTCTGATTCTTGTTTATTTATGTAAGCCCTCGTATGACGGTAACTCGCAATGACAGTTGCGTTAGGGTGCAACTAAATCAATGCAGAGATTAAAATGCAGAGACAGTAAGACGGATGAAAAGTTGATAGAATGACATGATGCAATAGCGATGAATTGCAAAGAGCCTCTTGCATCAGAGATCGACACGTACATTAGATTTATTTTGTTAAATACAACTATTTATTGGTTGAATAATTGCACGATACAAACAGGGGCGGCGCCAGACACTTTTTGTAACCAGGGCATAGCCAGGGCAGTCATGAAAGTAACCAGGGCAGAGGGCGGCGATTCATGGGGAGCGTGGTAGCTGTTTTCCCTGAGACATTAATTGTTTTGTAGGTTGTAGGCTATATTTTTCAGCACTGGAGCGATGTTCTTCGGAGTACATGACTTGTGTTGGAGAAATGCGTTTGACTTCTTATCCGACCCAGTGCACCTGTTCCAGGCACGAAAACCACTGTGAATAAACACTTGATCCTTGCGTCGTTCTTGTGATTCTTGCCTGGTAGTCATGACAAAATGACAATAAAAGCAATAAGCAGAATCATTCACTTTTGAGTATTCCAACCAGCTGTACAGCTTGAACCATGTGTAATTAAATCGCCCCTTTCGTCTCACTTACGTGACTCGGATAGGTTCTTATATACAGTTGCCTTGGGCCATCAACATCATCCATGACTGCGCTAGATCACTTGGACCGGGTGCGACCGGGTGACAGGACTGAACTTGCACAGGTGGTCCTAGTACGTCATCAGCATGTTCATCGCCAAGCTCGCTATCTTTGTCACTTTCACCTAAATTAAAATCAATGTGAAAGTCCAAGGTTTGAAAGGATGCATTGGCAACAGGACTAGCTTCATCTGTGGCCCCTTCGCATGTCAACTCCACGTATTGTGTGTCTACAACCGCCCAACGCAAAAGTATATCGATTTGTCATAGATATGCCTATTGTATGGATAATTAATGCAGTAATAAGTTTATATGCGTGGAATGTATGGATGGGATGAACGGGCTCGAGCCATGTGTATTCATATTTATATGTGCTGCCATGACTGCAGTGACTGCAACTAAAAGGCTACTTTTCAGTATGGATCCTCGTGTGCATTTGCAAGCTGCCATCCTGTGTGAACTATTTATGGCAGTGATTACAGATTAATGGTTTCTCTCCAGTTAGAATCCTCATGTGTGTTTGCAACTTTGCAATTTGCGGTCATACCATTAGCCTAACTGATTATTGCATCTGAATTCAATTCAATTTCTTCAGTTCAATTCAACTTTATTGATCCGAATTCAATGCAAAAGTACAGTAGGCACCAATCGGAATGTAACACTTTCCGGATACAACATTGATTATAAGTTAAACTAAATGGTATTTCTTCTCCACTCCAGTTATTGCAGTTAGATATATATGAGTACGCCAAAGTCCTGACAGCCACGTTGTGGTGGGGAATCTATATTATAGGTTGATACTGGTAGCTCTTTCAAGTTTCAAATGATATTTTTTATTAATGAAATTAATTAATTCATTTTATGAATAGAATTGAAAATGCAGATTTGCGTTACTTAAGCAATTTTACGACTATTTTCACGCAATATAATGCCATAATCACGTACGGTACATTCAGATTAAACGAATAAAGAATCGGGCGGCGACGCCGGGGTGTAGGACGTTGTTAGGCTGGCATTTCTATGCTTTGCTTTAAATTACTTACCGTCGTCGGAAGTTAAACGCGGGCGTTTCGGATTCGGTTTCTTCACAAACCGATCCATCCTAACGGTATCGATCACTCAAACTTTAAGAATTAAGTAGCAAGATTATCAAGATATCGAATAAAATATAATTAAAAATTACGATGATCGATGATAATGGATAGATCGCGTTTTGAGTGACGTCATTGTGTTGAATATTATGACGTTTTCGACTGCGCAGACTTAGAGCGCGGACTTCGGACTCCGATATATAAGAAGTCGTTGCTTCGGACGGAGGGAACAGTAAGTAAGTAATGCTGTTGAGGCAAGCAGGTCTTTACATTTACATTTAACTCACTCAATATAACGAATTATAGCGCCCAATTTTAATATTTTTCTAAGAATATAAAAAATACGCTCCGAACAAATTCTGGACAGGGTAAAAATACTGGCAGGGCAACGACCAGGGCAACGACCAGGGCAACGACTTTTTTACCAGGGCATATGCCCTGGCTCGCCCTGGTGTAGCGCCGCCTCTGGATACAAACTTGAAATCCAACCACAATAAGTGAAAGTCTTTTCTTATTCCGCTGACAAGCAAAGTTACATATGGGTTTACTTTAGTTCACGCAGGGGTGAAAAGAGGTGCGATGCAACACTATTGTGCGATATTATTTGATTAAGATCTGTGATCTTAATCAAATTCTGACTGCAAACTCCACTTCATCATGTAACATCAACTGGGTTGCACCATGCTGACAAATGCCTCTCCCAACATTTCCTTTCAACATTCGCTTCAATGATAAAACAGAAGGAAACTCATCGAATGCTAATGCGCATTTGAGGAATACTTAAAGGACACTTTATAACGTGTCTTGCCACACACACACATTTTCGTGCAGACTAGCATACATACACATATGTCTAATCTAATGACTTTTGTGTGACTGTCATTCTAACGCAGAAGGCATCAATCGTTAGTGGATAAACACACAATTTGTACATATAATGAATCCCCAAACCTCAATCCCCAATATTAAATTTCCACTGGATCCCCAAAATCTATTTTCTCAGTGAAGACAAAATTATTTGCAAAAATCCTCCTGTGTGACTACTTCTTAGGAATTTGTCTGAAGAAATGTAAGCAATTGTTTTACCTACTTTTTACCTGTATTGGTAATAATTGTAAAAAGCGTATCTTGTGTTTGAATATTCAGCTCATGCCAAAGAATCGCTGGAAGTGATCAAGCAACAAGAGATTTCTAAGCAGTTGGAGTCACAGAAAGCAATCAAGGTAAGATGATTTAGTTTCTGTTGAGGCTACAACATATTTTTAATGATGTGGCAATGTAAGATAAATGTTGAGTTATTGCTGTTTTCTGCATCAACAATGGTTTCCAGGCATGATTAAGAGACTTCGCATTCAGCAACTGTTCACAAAATTCTGAACTTTTTGCAGCTATCTTAAAATATTTCTGCACATAAATGAATAAAATTCATTTGACTTATTGGCCCAAATTTTATGGTTTTTCATTGCAGTCTGTTGGGTCTTTCAGTTTTCTTCTCTTTCTGTAAGACAAGACAAAAATTGACAACAAATTTCTTTATTGCTTTTCATGGCACAGTGGATGTTTGCTAATTAATGGAATTCTGAACTCTAACATGATAGATGTTTATAGCTGTTGTAAGTGATTTTGCAGTTTCTGTGCATTAAATAGTCTTATGAACAGAGTTTTGAGACATTGTTGAAAAGGCATTATATAGATGAATCAATACATGGTACCTTTGAGGTTGTTCATTGTTCCTTCTTCATAAATAAAACCATGGAATAACTTACTACATGTAGCCATCGAGTGACTGCAAAGCACCTGAGAAGTAGCTTGCTTGTTGTCATCGATTGATGCTGTTTGCATTGTGATGACGGTGTCACAGAAGTTTTAATATATTTGTTCACTACATTGCACTACGATGCATTGATTTGAATTGTACTGAACTGTCTCACCCTGAAAGCAGTTTCCAATGTGTGTTGCTTTGACAATTGCATTACATTTCAGGATGTTGTATTTGGAAAGCTTGCTGAACTATCTGTGGAATTACTGGAGTTAATCAGATGTTATGTGATAATCTGTTAGGGATATGAAGTGGAATTTGAGAGGGTCAAAGCGGAGCAGATACGCGTGGCAGGTGAAGAGAAGAGGAAGTTGATGACTGAAGAAACACGACAGCATCAGCAGCGAGCTGAATATCAGGATAAGTTGGCTCGCAAACGCTACGATGATCAGCTGTCGCAACAGGTAGGTTTCCAACACCGTGGTTCATTTGTATAGATAAGCTGTGAACTGTTGTGTTTATTGGATTTTTTCTGCCTTTGAAACCGTTGATCATGAGATCCTGCACTGCAAAGGTTGGCCATCAGCCATGATCGTGGCTGGTCTAGTCTTGGCTGGTATAGTCTCTGCTTCATGATCATTTACCTGTCAGTTTCCATACGTTGTTTCTGGTGTTTTACTCTGGGATCTGTTCTTGGTCATCTGTTACTATCTTTCATAGATAGTTGTGTAAAAGATCCAAGTCTGGTTGTCAATTGGAGATAAGATACGAAAGAGCTACTGATGTGGGCTTCTACATGACTGCTTGACTATTTCATTTGCAAAACCTTTTAATTGATGCACTGATATTTACTATAGATTTTTGTCCAACTGAGGGGTCATGCTGGTCACATTGGTAGCATGCTTGACTGTCAATGAAGAGGTCAAATTGGTCAAAGGGGTTCAAATTGCCTCCAGGATATAAATTTATTTTAAGATGTTGGCTTCAATTGCAGTCTTGCACCGTAAAAGAATGCACCCCCTATCAAACTCGGCTATAATGAATACACTGCCTATACTCTGTTGGTGGGAGGCTGATATGGAGTGGAAGAGGACTGGCCACATGTCCTCAAATGAAAATGCAGTCACTAACACATGACTGCCTCAGGGAGGGATTGCTCTTCTTCTTCTTGATCCAAATGGGTGATCTGTGTTTATAACTGGCTGTTGCAAGTGATTTTACAGTTTCCACTTGAGAAGCAGCTTTCTGTGCATTAGAACAGAGTTTTTGAGACTGTTTAAAAGAAACAGGAAGAATCTGTTGCTAAGCACGAAGCCATAAATGAACTAATACATAATATCTCTGAGTTTCTCCCTCTATTTTCATGTTTCTGCTTTCAGTATGTGACGTGTTCTGGCCTTCCGCTTGAGATTGCTAGTTTTGTGCTTATTATTTGTTTTTTGTTGTTGTTGATAGTCTAGAATGCAAGACGAGAACCTAAAGAAACAGGAAGAATCTGTTTCTAAGCAGGAAGCCATGCGACGCAGTGAGTGCTTAGATAGCTGGAAATTCTACTTAATTTTAAAGTCTGGGATGACCGTTTTAGCCCCTTGGTGGTTGTTTTGAGTTTAGAGGTCTTTGAGATTATAATTCTTGGCCATTTGTAAGAAGATAATTTGGTAGTTATTAAATAGTATGTGATAGTTTTGGTAGAATGTGATACTTAAAGATTTACTTATTGATGTGGGAATTTTAAACAGAAGTTGGTAGATCAGATCAGAATTGAAAACCTGATTAGTTTCACTTAGTTTTCTGACAACTTTGTATGGAAGAAGAATTTTTTACAGTGGAGAATTTTGACTTGGATTTGCTGTTATTTACAACATAATTTGGTGCAGTTTAGTTGATGTCACTGAGGTATTTCGTCATGGAAACAGCAACACCTCCGAGGGAGGCACTCCATGTGATGACGATAGTGATGATGTTGGTGATGATGATGATCATCATTGTTTAGGTTTGTTATTTGAAATTGTGTTTTTGGTCCATTGTGTTGGACTGTTTCATTGAATGTGATTTGTTTTCCTCCAGAGACGATTGAACATGAGGCAGAACTACGGCACAAAAACGAGATGTTGAGAGTGGAGGCGGAGACGAAGGCTCGAGCGAAAAGCGAACGGGAGAACAAGGACATCCACCTGGAAAAGATCCGAGTCAAGGCAGCCGAGCAACGCAAAACCATCCTAGAATCAATTACGTATGTGACTACGTTTGCCATCTCGAATTTAGTTGGTCTTTCATGCAAGGCAGAACTTAAACCCATCTCGAAGGAAACCTGGCCTTACCCTTTGACTGGCCTTTCACCTCTAATGCAACACCTCTGTAGGGACCCTTAGCTGGACAGACAGTGTCATGTGGTGCTGACTTTCTGTCGATGTCCAGCTTGAGCCATCTGTCCACAGAATTGATTTAATTTTTTGAAATCATATTAAACTTATGAATAAATTGTAAGAATTTGTTGTTGTTGTTAAAACAGAACCGCTGGTAGTGTTTTGGGCGCTGGATTCCAAAGTTTCATATCAGATTGGGACAAAGTTACAGCCTCAGTAAGCTCACAGTCGACATAGTTTTCTTTATTTCTACATGTGTGTTGTCAGTGATATAAGTTTGCAAATTATTTGAAAGATAGTGAAATAGTATTTGCTCCATTAGTTAATCTGAAATAGACTTGTTAGTTAATTTTGCATTTAGTGATGAACTATTGATCTTTTTGTAGGTTTTTTTATTAAGCCATGCAGAATACGAATTCATTTAGTTGATTGTTTTTATATGTTTCTGTTTACTTGCATAATAAATTAAAATATTATGTAGTTCCCATGCAATAGTGTGAATTTTCATTAAGTACTGTTTATAATGAAGATGAGGTAAGATTACAGCTCATTTCATTTGACGACTGTATTTTGACATTACCCTCCTTCCAAATTTCTGAAGTGCACGCACAACCATAGAGCAGAAAGTCAAAGGCACTGACCAATAAAGAGTGTAGTGCTTGCTCGAGGTCCCTACAGGTGATCGCTTCAGTGAAGATTCAAATGTAATCTTCATGTTGCAGATTGTGTGCTCTAATTAATCTGCTACCATGCACACACTGTATTATGCCATATACGAACAGTGAGAACTGTTCAAAAAATTTCTGTCGATGTCAACAGCCTTTGTTGTCATAAGATGTTGTTAAACCCTGTATCCGTCCCATCAGTTTCTTCTTTGCACTTGTCATGTTCTTGTGCATGACTTGGCATTACAGCTAAGAGATTTAATACTTGACCCAGTGGACAAGGGGCTGATTTAGGGCCAATTTTATCATATATATGATCATCATCTGTGGTGATCCTCTTTACTGCTTCCATAGCTCTTTGCCAACCGTTCTGCTTGGGTGCCTCAGATATAAGAAATGTTGTTTCCTTGTGATTGTATCATTGTAGTAATGTCTTTAAATTGGACTATGATGGAAACTGAATGGATGTTGTGTTTTGTTTTAGGCAGCTGGTCTGACGTTGCTCGCCATTGGTGTGTATTCAGCTAAGTTTGGAACGGGTGTTGCAGCCCGGTACATAGAAAACCGCCTTGGCAAACCGTCTCTGATTCGAGAAACATCCCGACTCACATTCTTTGAAGCCGTTAAGCATCCCATCAAGGTTGACTTTTCTCATCAATGCTCAGTTTCATTGATTGTTGTTTGTTTAAGAAAATCAGTCCACAGTTGCTGTAACAAAGGTTGATCAATGTTGCTAAAAATGAGATAATTGGTTACTGATAATCTGTAGAGGTATGGTAAGTGGATCTTTTGTCTAAAGTGCAAATACCTTGAGCACTTATTATTGGATTATCTTTCCGTATGCTTATTATTTGAATTACCTTTCCTTATACCTATTATTGGAGTACCTTGAGTACCTGCTTATTGCAGGATTGCCTCTCCTTACTAGTTTCACATCTTCCTTGGGGGAGATGCTCAATTCCTTCTCAGCGCTTGAGCTGGAAATGGATAAAAATGGGGGTTCCTGGTGCATTGTAGGACTTCTGTTAAAAGACTTTGCACATTACAAAAAATTTCATTTGATAACAGACAAATGTGCACAATGAACTTGTCCAGGATTGCTACATGGAGACTCAAACCCATTACAGAATCAGTATACTGAAATAGACTTCCCCAGCACACAAGACTTTAAGATGTAGTTTGAAGTGGTTTTCAATTTAGTGCCATTCCTCATACATGGATTTCTTTGCTTATGGTCTCTGCTAGGCTTGTGTAGGATTATTATTTTTATTATTATTACAAACATTTTTATCGCATGCAGAGTCACACAGAAATGTGAATCTGAGATGCGGTTAGTCATTCACCAGGTTAACAGCAGTTAGATATCCAGATGTTTGAAAGTCATCGAGAATAAGTAAGTAACTATAAGCACTTGTCCTCTTCACAAGGAAAGTAACTTTATTTTAATGCTTGGAACTTTTGCTGAAATTAAAAAACTTGTACTAAGCAGTTGAAGTGTCGCTGTGTTTTAAGCTAAGTGCTGTACTTTTGTTGCATTGCATATACTGGTGTTGTTTTGTTGCACATACTGATGTTATTGTTGTTATGTAGACAGTAAAACGAATCGCATCCAAACCAGAAGATGCGTTGAAAGGCATTGTTCTTAAGGTAAGACTTTGATGTTGAACCAATAAGTTCTAATTTCTTGGCATATATATGATGCCCTTTGAGTGCAGGCAGTTCTTATGATGAGCTCCTTTTTACAAAGGAATCTTCCCTTTATCTAACATGCTTCATCATTTCATGGTTCTACAATCAAATGAGGGGGAGCTGAAATTTAATTTAGTTTTAAACTGCTGTTGTGTTATATGTGATTGTTGGCTTAAAATTAGCTCCTGCTAAGTACTTCTCAAGGTCTTCAGGTTCTATGCCCTGATGATTCAAATGTCCGATGATACCACACACTGCTCTAGAATAGGGGACCACGTGAAAGTGATGTGGTACTTTAAAGTAGATTGTAATACAGTTTCTTTAACATGTGCTACTTGATGTGGCTGCCTTGTCTAATGTTAGGAAGAGGTTCGAACGTGTCACAAATATTTGTGCCGTGTCTGAACTCGTTAACACCGAAATCATCAGGCCTTATGATACAGGGTGTAAACCAGGCCATGTGTAAATAGGAATAATGGTGAAGAGTCAGTATTTAGTGTTACACTGCAGGTCTTTTATGACATTTAATATTTTAGCACATCTGCATTTCATTTAGTTATGTCAACTTACACTTTATAAATCGTCATATAATAACAGCCATAACAAAAACAATAATACACACACATTTCTCTGAGGAATCATCTGTTTACATTGATTGTGTATCGAACTTTGATAGGATGCTTTACTAATAGCATAAGGAGATTTACGCGCCATTCCACTGTGCATTAAGTGAAATGGTGCATAGAGCTGGAGCGCATCACAAGTTAACACATTACTATGAGGAAACTTCTGTTGACCTTGAATTTGTATCTTACTTTTGATAGTCTGATAAGAATTGGTGTCTATAAATTACTCTTTATTTTCAACAGGTTATGTTATGACCAGTTGTGTTTGTACACAGCTCCCTGAATGGGAATTTCAGATTGCACAAATGATAAACTAATGACATGCTTAGTGATCTTGGTGTGTTTGAGGATTCACCTTTGGTTGAAATATGGAATTGAGTAAGTTAGAGGACTAAGAAATTGTGAAGTAAGTCAATGAATAATCAATACATAAACAAATTAATGTCATATGTTAATTAAACTCATCTTGTTTTGCTGTCTGTAGCCATCGCTTGAAGAAAGACTTCGTGATATCGCCATAGCAACACGACACACGAAAACAAACAAAGGATTTTACCGAAATATTTTGTTCTATGGACCACCAGGAACTGGAAAAACCATGTTTGCTAAGGTGAGATTGTGCACATTAGGCAGAATTTCTTTGAAGAGATTTGTCAAAATCTATAAAGATTTGACATTTAAAGGTTTATTCATAATCCATTATCTGCCTCAGGCACCTCTACTTGTGACCTTGGAGGCCTTTCACTCCATATTACTGGTTCACCTTTTCAAGAATTCCTAAACTAATCCCAATCCAGTGCTCTGCCTTCCACGCTTTCTCATCCTCAATGAAACACATCTTAGCAGCCCCTCTGTCTGGTCTCTCTGGCACAGTACCGGATCTTCACTTAGTATCTCTGGACAACCCCTCTGACTTGACGCAGTGCTTGTGAATAAGCTGTTGCCCTGTGCTTGGCTTCAGAGTAGTGCTTTAGAAATATGGAGATTACATTAATTTGATAAACCTGATGTTTTCAAGATGTTTCCTTCTGCAGAAATGTCCTTCAACTTGTCCTTCACTCAGATGAGTGAGGAGTGCCAACAAACAGTAATGAAAGGTGTTATATAAATCCACTGTTACTGTTAAGGAGTTGCTTTGTTTTGTCTTTTTGCGTTGTATTCTGTTGTTACATAATGTTTTGTATGATGTTTGCTGTTGTCATGATTTGATGATCAGTTGTTTTGATGTTGTGTAGAGTTTGGCTCTTCATTCCGGAATGGACTTTGCCATCATGACTGGTGGAGACGTTGCTCCAATGGGTCGCGATGGAGTCACTGCCATGCACAGGGTGTTCGACTGGGCAAAAACCAGCAAACGAGGGTAAGTTAACTGGGTGTCCATTTTTATTGTTGTTTTTATTATTATTATACAGAACGTTATCAATGATCATTATTGTTTGAAGCATCATCAGCACACATACATTTATTATTGTTGTTATTATTATTATTTAATTATTATTATTTGTTATTATTATTATTATTATTATTATTATTATTATTATGCATCTATTAAGTACCACTATCAAATGATGGAGCTGAGCAGCTGTGAGTAGAGAAAGGACTTGCTCATGGTCTCTACACAGTAACCGTCTCGGGTAGGTTCAAACCTTACTGTCCGTGTTACAAGGTGTTCTAACCAAATGGCTTCCGTGTTCCAGAATAGCATCAGTTTCACTCTATGGCTAGGTTTAAGAAAGACCTGTAACTGCACAGGGTCTGGACGAGAACTGCAAAGCTTGATGCATGTGCAGAGCCTGACTAATGGAGCCATCTTGGGCCTAGAAATGTGATGTTAACCACCCATCTGTAAAATATCATAGCATTTATATAGCGCCTCTCCCAGGGGCATTCCCAACCCAACCCTTGCAGAAAAGAACAGTTTACGTATGCTTATAGAAAGTGCAAGCAGAATCCCTAGTTAAGACAACATGCAGATCCAAATGGAGTTCATTCCAGGTGGAATCCACTGAAAAAGCTTTGTCTAAGTAATTTCTAAATTAATTTCTACCTGAAATTAAAACAATGAATTCCATTTATTCATTTACCGTGATTCTTCATTTGACTTTAGTATTATTTATTGGAAGGAAACGTGCGAAACATTTATGATTTGTGTAGCATCTGTTTAGCGAAGTTTTGGTGATGCTGGAAAAGTTGGTTGTGAGATGCCCTTGTAACGGCAAGGCCATTGAAATCGGTCTTATTATTATTATTACTGATTGTTCTTGGTTTCTTTTGTGTGATGTCCTTATCATTAATAGTCAGAGGCTGCATGCAGAAAATGATCAATGACAAAGACCAATGACGTCTCTTCCAGGCATAATGATTTATTAGAGTTATTTATTTATTGCAATCATTATTTGCTTAAGGTCAGTTAATCTGAATCTGAGGACAGGGGATGAAAATAGAGAGAGTCATGGTCATTGCATGGAGTCTGTCTGCTTTGGCCTGAACCTGCAGTCGTTGGATTGCAGACCAGGTGCACTACTGAATAGAGCAGAGATCTCACTGCATCTTAGAATTTGTTCTTTTTATCTGTTGTAGAGTGTTGTTGTTTGTTGACGAAGCTGATGCCTTCCTCAGAAAACGAAGCCAGGTTGGCATTTCTTGGTTCCGTTTAGATTTCATCTATTTAAACATGTGGTAATGCTTTGTTCTTCTGGTGCTGCATCCACGATTTGATTCTTAGTGTGTCCTGGCAAACAGCGCTGTATAGGAGTTCTGCTTGCTTAGCCACCCTACTCTGGCTTCTCATTTCTCTGATCAATCGGGTGTCAACCTGACTTTTCTGATGGATTATGATTTTTGGATGCGATTTTACTCAAAGCGACCATCAACTGATGTCTTGAACATTAATGAAAAGTGCGTTATATAAGTCATTAGATTAGAGTTGTGGCTGTTAGGTTGTGTTTCTGCCAAAGATCCTTTGTGTCTGAAGCACACGTGAGGTGTATTGGACCAGTTTTCCTTGGAAAATAATTTTTTGACGTACAAACGTTTCAACACTTTAACAGCGAGAATGTACTAAGAGTGACTGGGAAACCAATGCAGCTTGTCGTTAGAGTGTTAAACCCACATTAAATTGCACGTTTGAAGATCTGTTGTAGAACAATACATAGGTTCTTAAAAGTTGTTAGATAACATCCAGTAACATAGATAGATTGGAACTGTTTAAAACACTGTATGTCAGAAGCTAATTGCATAAAAATAAAAGGCTATACAAATTCCTTCTGATTGAAAATGCTGATGTGCAATTGTGCATTCGTCATTTTCAAACTTCTCCAGATTCTGTCATCAACTGAATGAATTTAAGATTCGTTTTGCTGTTTCTTTCAGATGCAATATATAGTACTTGGTATAATGCAGTAATAATGAATTGTAAGTCATATTTAATGATAAGTAAAATAATTTGATTCTAATTTTGGATTTGTGATTGTAATTAGGAAAAAATCAGCGAGGATCTTCGAGCAACATTGAATGCTTTCTTGTACAGAACTGGTGAGCAATCAAACAAGTGAGTATTTCTCTCAAGTGTCTTAGGAAATTACTTTTGATTAGCAAAAGAAGTAATTTATTAAGGTTCTGTTACTGCTTTTACATCGATCTGTAAACTGATGAAGTTTTAAAATTCGCGTTAAGTGTTAAAATGGAATTACCAGTAAAGGTTGGAAAATATTGTTAATTGTTACTTTTATGTGTCATTTCAATGGCATAGCCATTAACTTGGTGTTAATACATTATTAAACTGCAGTTTTAAAATTAATGACAAAAAATGAATGAATTTATTAATTACTAGCTGGATTACCCGGCGTTGCCCGGGTTTATAAGTTTCACACCACCACCACCACACCACCACCACCACCACCACCACCTTGTGGCGTCTGGCGACATCTGGCGGAGACTGCTTCGCAGTCTTGTAGACGCCTTCTGGCGTCTAGCGACCTCTGCCGTGGAGTGACTGCTTCGCAGTCGACCTCTGGCGGCGACTGCTTCACAGTCTTGGAGGCCCTTGTGGCGTCTGGCGACCTCTGGCGGAGACTGCTTCGCAGTCTTGTAAACGCCTTCTGGCGTCTAGCGACCTCTGCCGTGGAGTGACTGCTTCGCAGTCGCCCTCTGGCGGCGACTGCTTCGCAGTCTTGGAGGCCCTTGTGGCGTGTGGCGACCTGTGGGGGAGACTGCTTCGCAGTCTTGTAGACGCCTCCTGGCGTACAGCGGAGACTGCTTCGCAGTCTTGTATACGCCTTCTGGCGTCTAGCGACCTCTGCCGTGAAGTGACTGCTTCGCAGTCGCCCTCTGGCGGCGACTGCTTCGCAGTCTTGGAGGCCCTTGTGGCGTCTGGCGACCTGTGGGGGAGACTGCTTCGCAGTCTCCCGTGGACTGACTGCTTCGCAGTCGAAGAGGGTGAACCGGGCGTTGGCGTGTTAAAGAAAACGCGAGAAATCTATCCCTCACTGCCGGTCTGTAGTCGGCCTCGCCCTTAGTAGAGCAGACTGGTTGTTTGATATACTGTAAATAATTTAGATCTTTGTCTTTGAACATACATGTGTTAAAATTTTGCTGTAAAACGATGAATATACTTCGAATCGATCGTCATTATATTTTGTGCGAAAGTAAACAACTTACGCGCATTATTAGTGACGTTGGGGAATACCGGCGCCATAAATAGAACCGCGGTGTCGTTAAGCGGATTATTAATGACGTTGGGGAATACCGGCGCCATAAATAGAACCGCTTGGCAGTGGAATAGGCGAGCTTGCGCGTTATGGACGGTCGGGTGGGTAGCGTTTTGGGGCATTTTCACCATGGTAGGGTTGAAAACGGAGGACGCGAACCCCTCCACTGGGTGTCCGAAGCCGAGGCCGACACATTAGTGAAGGTTTCGAGTGAAAAGGTGCAAAATTGTAGAAGTTAAGCCCGGTCAAACAGACAGACAGACAGACACACAGACAGACACACAGACACACAGAAAGCTGGCTTTATTTATATAGATTTAATGTTAGGTTCATGCTGGCTTTTAAGGAAATTTTTAAGGTTTTAAACATTTTAAAATTTCAGTCTTCTTGCTAATTAGATATTCTTTTTCTGATTTAACGGCTTCCCTAGTGTTTTGTTACTTTGAATGTTGGCTCTGCAACTGACGTGGTTGAAATGTTTCAATAAGCAACTGCCTGTAAATTAAGATTTACACATTGGAGTTTTGTGGTTTCATAGAAATTTCCTTACATGAAATGTGATTTGATAATTAGTTAACAGAAATATAACCTACTGTCTTACATTGTCTTTAAACACATTCCCAAAGCAAGGCTTAAAGGTTTTCACAAGCAGAAACCTTTGTAACTGTTGAGTGTTTTTGTTGATAGATTTATGTTGGCACTGGCAAGCAATCAGCCGGAACAGTTCGATTGGGCCATTAACGATCGTATTGATGAAATGGTGGAGTTCGATGTACCATCTCTTGAGGAACGAGAGCGAATGGTTCGACTCTACTTCGAAGAATACGTTCTTAAGCCAGCCACTGAAGGCAAAAAGTAAGAAAACTCATTATACCATTAAACAGTGAGGTATAATTGCAGTAATGATTGGTATGATGTGAATATGGTAACATTTGGTATGGTGTGTGATTGTGGTAATGATTGGTATGATGTGAATATGTTAACAATTGATACAATGTGTGATTGTATAACAGTTGATATGGTATGATTAAAACTACTGACGTGGAATCATAGGATATAGTATTTTGATTCAGTACTTTTGTTTTAAAAACCACTGGCTGTATGAGTCCTTGAATCCTCGTCATCCCATTGCAAAGATCCTTTGGCTGACGAACAATGTACATTCTTAGTTTGCAGTTTGTTTGGTGAGGTCATGAAACTGTTGCTTAACCCTTGAGTTAGACTCCTTCAGATCTAAGCTCAAACCTATTTGCCAAGGCTTGTCCCATCCGCTAGTCGTTGTAAGGCGCCCTTGTAGCAGCATGGCCTCGGTACTGCGCCATATAAATTGTCGTTTTTATTATTATTTATTGATTTAAAAGTGAATGTTTGATGTCTTTGCCGCTGATGTGTTTTAGATGAGCCAGTGCTTGGCTTTCATCCTATCAATCGATTGTATTATTAGTACAGTTGTAATCTAACATTTATATAGCGCCACTTCTAGAGCAAAATAATCAGAGGCTTTTAAATGGTGCTTCTGTAAATTAGATTCTGAAGGTTCAGACATTATTGTCTGCCAACATATTGTACAGATGTTTTGGTTTTACTAATCCTTGGTCCATGATGTGTTTGTAGACGTTTGAAGGTGGCTCAGTTTGACTATGGTGCTAAATGTTCAGACATTGCGGCCAAAACAGAAGGATTGTCTGGTCGTGAAATATCAAAGCTTGGAGTTGCCTGGCAGGTGAGCTTCGTAGCAAGCAATGCCGTATAAAACTATCGCAAGAAACACTAAAAAAGGAGATTTTCAGTAAAGTGCAAATGTATTTAATATCTTGATTAGTTTTTGAAAGGTTTTAAACTGTTTTTAAAACTGTTTGCTCTCCAGTTTAGAAGTGAAACTCTGCAACTGCCCATACTCTGGTAGTGCCAGTCTGAAGCTTGGATAAAGCAGAAGGGTGATGCTAATCATCATTTTTGTTGTACTGTATTGTATCTAAACATTTATAAAGCACCTCTCACAGTGTTCACTAATCAGAGGCGCTCGTTGACAGAAAAATAAGTATCTCATAGCCTGGAACTCCCTTCCCTTGGTACTCCGTGGGACCCTACTTACTAGGTTCTCCCTCTATGTTGTTCGTCGTTTAAAGACTTTTCTGTTTCAGCTAGGCTTGCGCCTCTGAATAGTTCACACTGTGAGAGGCGCTTTATAAATTCTCAGATACCATACTATGGTGGCTGAGAAAACTTTAATATAGTCAAAAGTAGCAGAAGTCAAATCATAGTGGCATGTATACATGATGGACGCACCAAACAGCATGGCACATCATCATTAAACAGAAGCTAACCAAGTGTAAGATGAGATTTGTTATCTACTACAGTGGTGCTTTAGTATTTGAATAAGTCTTAAATAAATGTGAAATTGTATGAGAGAATGGCGTGGTGAATTTAATGTTTTATTGCTACAGGCAGCGGCTTATGCATCCGACGATGGTATCTTGACGGAGAAGATGATCGACGAAAAGGTTACGGATTCTCTGATAGCTCATACAAAGAAAGTCTCCTGGCAGAAGGAACAAGAAACAAGAGGAGATACCAGTGCGAGTTACATATCGAGTAAAGATGCGTCTGCCTTCACTCCGCCGTCTACTCGTGTTCCAAGTTAATCACAGTTAGCTAATCAATCACAGGTAGAACATCCACATTGATTGCGATGAACAGGCAAGTCTTGCAGTCACAGCACTCCAACTCTGGTTGTTGGCACTCTTTAAATTTCAGTAATTGTGCCATGCTGTCAGTGAAAAGACTTGTGACGTTGCGTTCCTGTGTTTGGTAGGGATGTCGCAGAACTAAGAAATTTGATATTTCTTGGTGATTTCATGTTATTACTGGTTAGAGAGGCAACATCTACATTGCCTCAGCAAATGGACAGAACTCTTGTAAACCAAAATTTTATTACTTCTGAAAGTGTTTGTACTGAGGTATTTGGTTCAGCAGTAAATGTGGCTGGTATCTTTTGTTGAGTTTTACAAATTTTAGCTGAAAGTTGTTCATGTCATCCAGTCAGGGAGTGGAAGGCATGAACAAATGTTACGTTTCTGGAGTTTTGTATGGTTGAATTTGGTGGAAAACATTTTACTGTGGCAGCATTTGTGAATGAGGAAGCTAATGATAGAACGCTGGTGCCTGAAAATTGTGTAATACATTGAAATTTGAGATCATATTTGCTGAGTTTGTTGTAATTTGTTTTTTTGTGAATGTATGCAACTTCAAATCATTGGCCGATAGAATAATGGAAGAACTTGATTATGGGTGATTGTTATTTGAAGAAGTTGATAAACATTGATTTTAGATCACTTACTGTGAACTCATTCAGATACTGTTTGTTAATTCAAGTATTATTTTCTGACTTATGTTGAGGACTCTGACTGATTTCTTACGCAAGATGTAACTTGAACTCAATTGATCATGTTTATTACAATATATTGGCAACACCGTGACATGAATAGTAAATAGAAGAGGCTCTGTGCTCAAGTTTATACAAGTCCCCGATGTATGGTAACTGCTTTGTTTAAGTGCTCAGTTTGTGACACACAGAGTACGGATTTGATCATCTGATGATGTGGTCTCTGTTTAAGGACCTTGAGCAGGTCAGTGTTATATCTTATGGTCACGTGCACTTCTGACATTGAAAAATACAGTTTTATTGTATTGCGTAAAAGAGAGTATGTGTTGTCTATACGTCTAGAAAAGGTTTTTTCCCAGTGGAATGGATGTACAAAGACGAAAGATGCTGACTAACAACTGGATGGTCTTCTCATTTGGTTGCATGACTTAACAACGAATTATATGCTGTATCACACTACACAGGTCGAGCAGTGGGATGTGTCACAGTTTTGGACTCTGATGGAATTAACAAATGAACCAAAAACTAACATTCCCCGTAAGGTTGCACTGAACTTGCTGTGCTCGAACACTTTTGGATGCTTTTGAATTGCCTGGACATGTTTCACAGTGCATAGAACCACAATGCTGCTGTTCACCTGCACCATTTAACTGGAACGCTGTCTGGTGTCTCAGCAGGTTAACGTTTAGCTTGGTTTTCTTGGTGCTAAATTCTTTTTCTTCAGTTGGCTTGGCAAACTTACAAATCCTTTTTACGAAATTTTACTGTTTGCAAAACATTCTGCTAGGATCACATCATTTTATATCTCCTAAGATAGCCACGCATCAGGCAAGAATTAGAGGTTATTAAACGGCTGCAATACAAATATCTATAACATTATGTCAACCCATATGTAACAATGATTGATATTGTATGCATCCAAATATCCAGTAAGAGTGCTATTGTAGCTGACCAGGCCGAATATTTATGAATTTTGTGTCGTTACAGTTTGGAAGAGACTGAACGATGGCACTGTCTCCAAACAGAAGCAAGAATGGGTCTATATATTGGGAATCTTTTCACTCGTAATTGCTGTTGATAATTGTCGAGAACATTGGTTTTCTTCTAGAAATTAATGTCGTATGTGTTAAAAGATGTCGCCGACATCGTTTTTATGTCAATGTCTCCAAAACGAGGAATGTAGAACAATTTTTGCTAGTAAAAATTATGAATGATGTGCTCTTGAGAAAATGACAGATTCTTTGTAAAACAAATTTGTCGTCAATGCATTTAGGGTCTGATAATACGGCATTTAAGATGTGTATTGTAATGTACTTAATTTAGTTTATATCGCGCTGTGATTGGCTTCTCCCATGTTTTAGTCTAGTACCCGGAGTCAGTTGCTAAGGAGTTAGCGACTGACTTGGTGAGTTAGCGACTGACTTAGTGACTCAGTCGACTAAGTCGCATTCTTATCGACTGACTAAGTCGCTTAGACTTATCGACTGACTAAGTCGCTTAGACTTATCGACTGACTTAGCGACTTGCTATCGACTTCTCAGGTAATTAGGTATGTCTATTAGACATACCTGATTACCTAACAACATAATGCATTTTACCGTATGCTATACTGACCGTGCCATCATTTCCGTGAGCATTAGGTGGAACCCATATGGGCTCTAAGCCGCTCTTTACGGGTCCAATATGGGAATGTGGGCTCGGCTCAATGTGGGCATGCTGACATGGGACAGACCGATGACTTTGAAATTAATGTTAATGTGAATTCGCGAAATTGACCGATTGATAAATAGAATGAAGTGAGGACGATTTATGTCAGTACCCGATCTTATGGCCAACCAGTTGGCCGAAACTGCTGATGCATGCCTCTTTCAGACAGTTGCAGAGAATCACGAACTCCGGCTCTTATTGCGTGTGAGAACTGTAGAAAAAAAACGAGGGGAGATTAGACTTTGATCCATCTGGAGTTGAATATTATATTCGTATTTTGCAAACGTATGTCACCGAAATTTGAAAGCAGCAGATTTCAACACCAGCAGTTTTGAGAGTCAAACTCGAATCAAAATCAATTCCTTTGTTGAGAAAATTAAAAATGCATAGGCCTACATGATAAAATATGGAAATTTCTTCACTTTTTCAGGTATTCAGAATCAAATAAAGCTAAATCATACAACTGAGGGTTTGGAAACGACCCCTGTGGGTTGTTCAAAAAAGACTTAACTATAGGGGTCCTCAGAAAGACTAGAGGGTTGAACCCCCAAAACCCCGACAATTCTCACCCTGCTTATTCCCCCTCTTCGTAATTATCAACATCATCTTCGTAATAGAATGCTTAACTCACTTTACCAAAAACACAACAACTATATCCCCCGTATTCTCTATATATAAGAACTCTTACAAATAGAGCTAACTCTCATAATGTAGCAAGTTGCCGCATCTCGGCTTGTTTTCCTCAACAAAAGAATATTGAATTGCTTTGCTTTGTAAGTGTTGCTCTTGTCCTGCTGCTGATGTCTTCGTCAAACCGAAACTTGGAAACCGTGATTTAAAAAAAGCAAAATATTAAGTGAACGAAGTCGCTACCAGTCGATAGCTTAGCGATTGGTTTCGACTTGAGGGCTTAGCGGCGGATGGCGGCGGCGCCGGGGACTATTTTAGTCCAGTCGCCTGTAACTTCTTGCTCGGAGCCCTGAATTTGACAGCTTAGACCAGAGTGTTCAAGCTTACAATTTATTTACATAGCAAATACAAATACATCATTTTAGAATGCAATTGGGTTTGGTGCTGCTAGTAGTGACCTTTTTGGGCGCGTACTGCCATCTAGCGAATGCAAATACAATTTTTTGACTGCTCTTAGTGGGATATTGCGGACGAATATTGCCGTCTAGCGAATACAAATACAATTGAGTTTTCCAAAGTATTGTTCTTCTAGTATAGTGGACTTTTGCGGATGCGTGCTGCTACCTAGCGAATGCAATTGCCGATCATGCATAGTGAACTGTTTGTGTTATTGCCGTACTGGAAATACAGTGTCGTACGTGTATTGCGCTTGGCAGTGCTGTCTCCGAAACCTCTCTGCCCCAATGTAACTAACCACCCAAGCACAATTGTGGGTGGAAGATTGCCTCAACCTTGTTGATTAATTTATGGTATTTATCGTTTTAGTCTCCTCGTTTATTTACGCTATATATAGCATATATATATATTATATAAAATTATATTCGTTTATTGAGAAGAAACAATCTGACAAAAACGCAGAAATGCTTACATGAGTGATAATGGAAAATTAAAGTTCATAAGAAAATTTTACAATAAACTAGTAGATATTTTTATATGATGATCTGGGAATAAATTGAGAGTTGTCCTTGGGTGGGAGAGTATGGTTGTGTGCTCTTGGTCTTAGTTGGTGAGAGGAGGGGGTTCGGAGTGGAGGTAGGAGTTAGTGAAGTAGCCTACATGCTTAGGGTTGTGTAATATGGAGAAAAGGAGTTTCGCATCGGCTATATTGGCAAGTTCAGAGACTGTTGGAAAGGATTGCTCTAGGTAACCTAAGCATACTTCTAGTTTGAGTTTTATTATGAAATATTTTCATCGTTCATCCAACTTCGAGATTTAGTGTGCAATGTTTTCATCGCTCACGCAACGTAAATAATACTAACATAACATAACATATCGTGTTACCTGCTTAATTTATTAATTTTATGGCGCCATGGTCTAAGTGATCTGAGAAGGTAAGGGTGATGTGAGTTGAGATATTAACTCATGGGAAAGACAGACAACATAAATGCTTAGTGACCGTGAATGCCGCTAATAAGCAAGCCAAATTCCATGACAAGTCCAATCGAAAGCCAAGAAGGGATCGAATCCGTGAAGACGGATTTCCGTAACCATTAATTTTCCTTAACCATTATTATGTTGTAAGCTGTAATGCGGTGAGGCATCCTCCGATGATTTATAATTATACAGTGGACATAGACCATAATGTATTCCAGCGTAGGTTATACACGCTTTGTTACGAGTCATCTTCAAAAGTTGCTGCATTGAAGTCTACACATTGCCGTCTCCCATGCAGTGCACTTACGTTCGGTTGGCTTAGAGTACTCTGTGCAGCAAACATTTGATAACTGTCTTTGTTATTCATTCGTTCACACGGAAACAGCCTGTAGAGAGAAAATCAGTCCACGAAAAGAGTTTATCTAAGAGATCCGAAGGCTAGAATTTGCAGAGCAAACATTTGCATCTGAGTAGCTGATGCCTCAAATTTCCTGGCACGCCCATTCTCAGAGGCAGCTGCAGTGATGAATGACCTCACCCGATAAGTTCAGTGAAGAGTGAACCAAATCCATCTTAGACGTTCGCTTTCAAAAGCGTATAATGTATCCATAGAAATAATGAATACGTTTGCATGAAATGCTGTATTACGTCACGGTAACAATGAAGGTTCGATCGCATAGGCTGACTTCTATAAGGATCGACAGTTTGGTTAAGGGTTGGAGAAACTGGTGAAGCGTAAAGATCTGGGAAGGAAGACGCAATGTTGTTGAACTTGAGCCGAGTGGATTACCTCCAGGTAGGTTCTACGTCGCCTAAGTCCATGTGCCTCCTACCAGTCACGAAGAAAGATCCGACTAACAACATTGTGGTCGGAGATCACTGCGGAACTCTGTCTATAGTTGCAGTGCACCGAGGGATTCCGCAGCATATTGCAAAGACGCAATCGGACACAAAGATAACTCGAGTTGAACTCGGAGCTCCCGAAGACCAAGTCCGAAACCGGATCTTCTACGCGACTGGAACGGAAATCCGAGGCTTGACAAAGACAGGAAGGGAGTTCCTTTGTTTCAACACGAACCTATGCGAAGATATTAGGAGCATGTGCATCACGGGTGTCGACCTCTTTGTCTGCGGTGACTACACGTGTCTGCAATACAACGACCTACAAAACGAGAAGTTCGCAACTCTGTCGGACAAAATCCACGACATCGTCTGTCTTCCGCGAACAGGTCAAACAGACGTACGATCCGTCATTGCCTGTGACGACAGAAACATCCGTGTGCTGAGGGACGCGTCCTTGATGGTCTCTGTAGAGGCCGTTGGAACTCCACAGGTTCTGAAGTCATTCGATGACTGTAGAGATCAAGTGTTGTATGGAACAATGGACGGTAAACTAGGACTCGTCTGCTTGGACGGCGTCGCTCCGAAGCACCTCTGGGAAGAGACGAACGACAATAGAGTGGGCTCAGTGACCAGCCTTGACCTTTTTGATGTAGCCGGCGACGGAGTTTCCCAACTGATTGTTGGTCGGGAGGATGGTCTCGTGGAGATTCACGCGTTTTTAGAAGATGGCAAACCGGAGAAGAGGTTCAGCTCTCGTCTCGGAGAATCGGTGACGACTGTTTGTGGCGGATTTGTAGCGAGGCCGAAGTCCGCAGAAGTCGTCTGCTGCACGTTCGCCGGATGGGTGTCTGCGCTGACGACTGAACCTCTGCGCATCGTCCGAAGTCTCGGAGAAACACCGGATCCTCGGATCGATGATTCCGTCCGGAAGAAGCTGGAAGGACTCAGGGCGGAAATGCGCGAACTACACACTCAGGTGGAAATAGAAAAGAAGAATAAGAAGAAACCATCTTGCCAGGCAACAGCATCCGTTGTGCCATTCAATGTAAACGATAGTTTTCGGCTCGACCCAAGTGACGCCAGCTACCTTCTTACTATCGAAGTTTCCACCGGCATCGAGTACGTCCTTCTTCAGAGCGACGTTTCCTTGGATCTGGTCAAGAGCGACTCCAGTCCAGGGACCATTGTCAGCTTCACCAACAACTGTGGCAATTCGTTCTTGGCCACATTTCGATGCGAGCTGGAAAACACAACAAGACTTGACATCCGACTTCGTACCACCGAAGGCTTTTACGGCACTCTACGCGCATACGTGTGTCCCAGACAAGTCTATCCAAAAGTGACAAAGCTCCTACAGTACGATGTAAAACCTCTGTCTCTGCACCAGCGAACAACTACGTTTGACGACAAACGACCTCTGAACTTTCTGCAGATGACGGGCAACTACAGCCTGGCTGAGGTTCACTCGTGGCTGTCATTCTGTCTGCCAGGACTACCGGACCGGACACCGGCAGACGACAAAGTCTCCTACAGCTTCGTCTCTACGCTGCTGGGCACCGTCGTCGAGTGTACTTGCGCCAGAGGTCAAGGGTCAGTTCGTTCGGACAACTTAACGACGATCATGACTCTGTCGGATGTCATCACCAGAGAGGCAACGAAGAAGAAGACCAGTCTCCACATCCGGTGTACGATCGACGAAAACTCCGTCCCCCACACCCTGCACCTTATCCACCACACGCTCCGTGACCAACTGGACCTGGCCAAGAAAGTCCAAGTGGTTGAAGCCCTGCTGGATTTAACGGCCGACGATAAGGACACATCGTACCTGACGCCATCCAACCAGGCGCTGCTGAAGGACGCAGACAGACTGATCGAAGAACACCAGACGAAATCGCTCAGCGTGGACAGACTGAGTGACGCTATCGTCAGTCTGTTTGTCGATAGCTGTCGCTTCAGAGGACGAAACTTCAAGCCTCGCATAAGTGCTTTAAAGGTGATGCTTTCTTCAGGTTCCTTCAGCCTCCAAGAAGTCGAGGACTTCTTCACGAACGCCGGCGTGGATTCTACGGACTGAATTTCCGTGGATTCTATGGACTGAATTTCCGTGGATTCTATGGACTGAATTTCTATGGACCAATAGCAGAAAACCGTTTAAGACGATAACCATCTGGTAACATTCAGTGGGCTTTTTCAGATCGGGGTACCACCTAGCGAATGCAATTAAAACACTGGACCAACAATAATAACAACAATATTTTATAGTCATAGTAATAATAAAGGTCACAATAATGGATGTAGTTTTGAAGCATATATGGCGAATTGTACGAGGGTCACGGGTGTGCATAGACAGTGCCGGCCTTAGGATTTTTCGGGCCCCGTGCAGAGTACATTGTACGGGCCCCCTATAACACAAGCCAATTTGTTTTTCATTTCTAATCATTTTATTTTAGTAGATTGTTAACAAGCACAAGAAGTCAAATTTAAATATACACAAGGATTCTGAGATAGTAGAGGAAGTTGACTTTTCTTTTATTGACAAAGGAGAAGATGTAATCGAAACCATAATATTATTATTAGGGTGTCTTTGTTTGTGTTAATTTCTGTGACATTTTCGGGCCTCCTCTAAGTTGCGGGCCCCGTGCGACCGCACGGTTCGCACGCCCCAAAGGCCGGCACCGGCATAGAAAGCAGGCGGAAACATGAAGAAATTGGGTTTGGTTAAAATCACTTTTAAATAGTGGACAGTGAGTTAGGTAGTGGAAACTACATACGCGTTACGAGACGCAGTCCAGTCGAAGGGTCATGACTTTTCTTGAGCTGATCACTTGGGCTGTTGAGTAAGAATTCAGTTCTAGATCGATTCAGACATAATTGATTAATTGATTAGATATCATCCAGAAAGTGATTCGAGTGATGCCTTAATAAAGATGATAGAGAGAGAGAGAGAGAGAGAGAGAGAGAGAGAGAGAGAGAGAGAGAGAGAGAGAGAGAGAGAGAGAGAGAGAGAGAGAGAGAGAGAGAGAGAGAGAGAGAGAGAGAGAGAGAGAGAGAGAGAGAGAGAGATCATAATTGAAGTGACATAGCAATAGGCCTTTATTCTCTAGATAATAATAGACTTTCAGTCTTTCATAATTGAAGTGACGTAAGAAAGGCCTTTATTGTCTAAATCTAAAATTACAAACAATAGATCTGTTTCACAATGAAATGACGCGACAATAGGTCTTTATTATCTAAATTTAAACTTAACAACATTACTAGACTTTTTCAGTTTTTCATCATTGAAGTGACGTAACATAGGTTTTTATTCTCTAAATGTAAAATTATAATGACAATACACTTTTCCATAATTGAGATGACGTAACAAAGGCCTTTATTCAATACATCTAGAAATTACTAAATAATGTGTTTCATAATTGAAGTGACGTAACAAAAGGCCTTTGGTTTTAGAATTAAGACATACCTTTAGACGAGTTTGATAATTAAAGTGACGTAAAAAGGCCTTTATTCTTAAAATTTAAATTTACTCACAAAAAACGTGTTTCATAATTGAAATAAGGTAACAATAGGCCTTCATTCCAGGAGTGTAACTTTGGTATAGAAAGTGGGGAGTAGGCCCTACCAAATTTATCATTGTTTCAGCTTCGCGACTGTTAAATAGGCTAATTTTAACGGCATAATGATACTTAGGCCTATAGGCTTAATAATGATGATGATGATGACGATAATAATAATAACAATAATAATAATAATAGCGACAATAATAATAACAATGAGAGTGACGATGATGGTGATCACGCTGATGATAATGCTCGGTAATAGTTTTGAATCTTGAGAGCTTCCTCAGATTAAATAATAATGGGCAAAAACAATGGGCATGAAAAGTGTGGTTTACGGTAGCTTCAATCCAACGTCAAAACGACACTATGAAGCAGTGTCAACTTTGTGCAAGGGACAAAATCGCCAGTTCAATATTAAGATGTTTTATACTTGACCACCGAATGGTGAACATCAACTAAGAAAATGTTTGCTTTTCAGCCCAGCTGAAGGTCCAGTAATACCTGCTTCCGATGTCTGCTTATGAGTAGCCAAAAAGATCGATTTTCACCGCCTGTGTTGAGAGTGACAAGCCTAAGGCCTCCTATAGCCTACTTAAATCGATTTCATTTGATGAACATTATTACACAGTTTGCAGCAGTTAAAATCGCGTGTTTCTGAGCTGTGAATAAAGAACATTGTAAAGCAGAATAATATGCGCTGCTGAGCACAGATCGAGTGGCGCTTGGCCTACGAGTGGCGCTTTAGAAGTTTGGAGATTACGATTACGATTACGAAGTACTGTGTGATGATGATGATGATGATGATGATGATGATGATGATGATGATGATGACCACGACGACGATGATGATGATGATGATGATGATGATGATGATGATGATGATGATGATGATGATGATGGTGATGATGGTGATGATGATGATGATGATGATGATGATGATGATGATGATGATGATGATGATGATGATGATGACGATAGCAGTTTTGAATTTTGATTCTAATTTTACGCTAACTGCATGTTGGCAATATACTATAACAAAACATTTTAACAACTTCAGATATATTCCCAAAATGCAGTGTTGTATGCATTGACTACTAATTTGAGCAGCACGGCAAATTGAACCTGCTTTACTACAAGTTGTCATGTCCCCATCATTCCATGCTCAGTACGACGAGGGCCCTCCGTGTACAATTAGCATAGGGCCCTCCGAGTAGTTAATCCGGCCCTGGTTACCACTACCACTTCCACCACCACTATTACTACTAGATTAGGCCTACTAATACTACAGCAATAATAATAATAATAATAATAATAATAATAATAATAATAATAATAATAATAATAATAATAATAATAATAATAGACTATTCATAGTAATAATTATAGTAATAGTAATAATAATGATTTTGGTACTCAGACCGACATCAACGAAGACTAGCCATCCGAGAAAAATACGACCTAACTTAGTCTGTGCTACGGTGAAAACTGTAATAAATGTTTCTATAGACGTCAACGGCCTTTGGTGCAATTAGACGTCTTTATCGGAAACTCGTTACACACCTTTATAACCGTTGCCACCGATGCTATATGATTTTCAACTGCAATTAAAGTAATACATCGCTGTAAATAATCTTAAACGCTTCTGTATACGCCACATATAAATAGATATGCAACCTTCTATTCGTGTATATGTATATGCCCATATATGTACGTATTTCTATACGTCAAACTAAAATTCTTGTTTATTAATGGTCTGTGCCTAGACCTATAATTATACTAAATAACGTTTATACAGTTTACTTGAATTTCTGTTAGAAATGTTTAACATAATCATAAATGGTTCTTGTACATATTACTAGTAACTGAAATCGAGACTCAAATATGTTAGCTACCGAAACAGTTTAAAGAAAATCGTGTTAACGAACTGTATAGTTTAAATGTGCATGCTGTTTGTAAAATTGCAAATGTACGATGTTTGATATGACGTCAGCGGCCGATGTTGTCATGAGATGTCATTAAACTGATGGTTAAAAAAAAAAAAACGGGTTACTGACTTGTGTAGAAAAATGTAACGAATGAAGATGGCGGCGTTTAATCGCTGAGGTTTTTTCGGATCAGTTTGTTTGTCTTTTTAAAGTAGACTCCGGATTGTAAACTTCGGTTTGTACTGCGTGGACTGCGGATTATATGGGTATATTTCCAGGGGCGGAGACTTGGGGGGGGGGAAGGAGGGGACGGCCCCCTTGAAATTTGAGGTGGGGAGAGGTGCTTATATCCCCCAATATTTGAATATATCAGAAATATTTAATAAATAGGCCCTATCATTATAAATTTACAGTATTTTCCACTCAGAAATAGTATAACAATAACACTAAAGAATAAATATATTAAACAGAAGATAGACGCAGGACTCTGAACCTACGTGAATATATATATATATATATATATATATATATATATATATATACATATATATAATGCAGTCGCAGACTGACTGAAAATATACAGAGGCACAGCCACAAGATGAATCATCAGCACAGTGGATCTCCACAGCTAGAAGGATGCAAGGCGAGAGAGAAGCCAAGCGGGTATTGGTGGAAAGACCGGAAGACGAATAACCAAACAAGGAGAGAATAAATGATGACCTAATAAGAGAAAAATCAGAAAGGGGCTGGAAGAGAAGGAAGACGGAAGGCCTAAAATTCCAAGAGACTTAATTGGAACTATAGTCTGACTTATATAGGCTTAAATATAATTTTTTTCAACCTCTCCCCAAACCCAGCGGTGCAGGTTGTTGGTAACATGTAGAATATATTTGTTAATATGCATTCAGTTAACAAGAAAAGTGTTGAAACATTGCCAAACGTAGATTGTCAAAGAGGCCGATCATCGACGGTCGACAAGCCGCGTGTACCATTTCTAAAACATTTATGCTAATTGTTTCCTGTTCAGCAAATTCAGGACCTTCTTGAGCAATGAGGATTAGCTGATCCACTCTTATCAGCATTGAAATAATAGACCAATTTTGCTAAGATGACAGCTTAAACTGCTACCATTACATTGTGGAAATTCTATAATTTTCCTTGTTGGGGAGGGTATCCCTTCCCCAAACCCCTCCCTCTGCTCGGCGCGCCTGGGCGATCGTCCTTCGACCGACCGACCTGTCCCCCCAAACCCAGGCCCAAGTCTCCGCCTATGTCTATTTCACAACACGCGACACATTAGAGAATTTTCTGTCTTTTATATATAATATGTGTGTGTTATATGTATATATATATATATATATATATATATATATATATATATATATATATATATATATATATATATATATATATATATATATATATATATATATACATGTTTATATGTATATAATTATATGCCTTGTATGGCTGCCGTATGCAGTTAAATTCGACTCCTGTAATAACTTGTGGTCATCCGTTCATACTGATTTGTAATCATACTGCGTAATTGTCCGTTTGAAAATATTACAGGAAGATTCTAGAGCAGCCTTTGGTGCAAATAGACGTCGTTAAGCACTCGATAGTTCGGAGACTCGTTAGACACCTTTAAGACCGTTGCGACCGATGCTATATGTTGTTCAACTGCATTTAACGGGTAATTAACAAATGGCAAACGGAATACACAAATGACCAGAGGGGACAATTCTACAAGGCTCTATATCCCACTGTTAACACTAACATTAAGTACATAGACTACAATCGGAGAAAAGAAGTGCAATTAACGAGGTTGAGATTGGGACATGTAAATTTAAATAACAGATTGTACAATCTCAAAATACACCCCACTGGCCTATGTGACATGTGCAACGTGCAGGAAACAACATCACATCTGCTACTACATTGTCAGAAAGAACACATTGCACAGACACTTCGTGAGAAGTGTGCCTCTAAGCATTTGGATGTGAATTTGAAAAATATTTTATGTAACACTGATTTGCAAAATGTGCTATATGGCGTGATTGCATGCATCTATAAAGACCGCATCCTGTAGTATAGGACTTCATCTCAATGCCACACAACTATACTTGTACACATTAGGTCACCTGAGGTCAAACGTACCCTCAAGTGCACCAGACCAAAGACAAAGCACCAACACAGGGCCACAACATACAACATGCGGCAGGCACAGCCGAGGACTCCGGCTCAGCCCCTTCGTTCTGACCGGCTGGGTCATGACCTGGGAAATCTCACACTGCCTCTCGGCTGACGTCGGTAGACAACCTCGGCTGGAGCTACGAGTCCGATAACATGTTGACTGATGAGAATGACCCACTTAAAGAACTCTCGGGCAGTATATTAACATGCTCAACATATAAACGAATATACATGCCCCTGTACATACAAACGTACATACATACATACATACATACATACATACATACATACATACATACATACATACATACATACATACATACAAAACACTATTAGGGCCTATTACAGGCTACGCTAAGAAATTCAATAGCCTATAGCGCTATAGGACACTCATTCGATTATTACATTTGAACGACCTTATGTTGTAAAATGGCGTTATGCTGACTAGATTGTGTACAAATGAAAATCGTGTTTAAAGTTGTACAGAGGCAGAGTCACGCGCTTGTTTAGGGACGTGGGAGAAATTCGGTTAGAGTGATGGGAACAGTTAGGGAGCGTGACACTGTCTGAAAGTAATACATCGCTGTAAATAATCTTAAACGCTCCTGTATACGCCACATATAAATAGATATGCAACCTTCTATTCGTGTATATGTATATGCCCATATATGTACGTATTTCTATACGTCAAACTAAAATTCTTGTTTATAAATGGTCTGTGCCTAGATCTATAATTATACTAAATAACGTTTGTACAGTTTACTTGAATTTCTGTTAGAAATGTTTAACATAACCAGAAATGGTTCTTGTACATATTACTAGTAAATGAAACCGAGACTCAAATATGTTAGCTACCGAAACAGTTTAAAGAAAATCGTGTAAACGAACTGTATAGTTTAAATGTGCATGCTGTTTGTAAAATTGCAAATGTACGATGTTTGATATGACGTCAGCGGCCGATGTTGTCATGAGATGTCATTAAACTGATGGTTAAAAAAAAAAAAAAAAACGGGTACCTTTAAGAACTGGATGAGAATTTGGAGATACGAGCGAACTGATCGCAGAGGACATCTGCGACATCTAGCAGAAGTGACGTGATTTACGCTGAGAACAAGAATACGACAGTACTGCAGGTTCTATTTTTTCCTTTGCTTAGAGTAAGTAAATATTGCACCAATGGCGGCTGACGACTGTCGCCAACTGGTGATTGATCTGAGCGCCATCCCGGAGGAGGGTGGGACTGAGCGCACTGTAGTGAGTAGTCCAACTAGAGAAATTGAGAGGGAATGGAGGTAGATAGTGGGGATACGGATGCGGATAGTTTTCAGACAGTGAGGAAGAAGCGCAAGGCGGGCACTCCAGAGCTGAGGGTTTTTAGTGACTCTGCAAAGAAGGTAAGGGTTGAAAGTAGGCAATCGGGTGATCTTGTGGTTTATGTGAAGGGTATTTCTGAGAATCTGGCATGCCCAAGAAACGCACGTAACATCCGGGATGCTATAGTTAAGGACTTCGGGTTGGTGGACAGAATTCAGGCATCAGAGGAGTCCCTTAGGATCCTATGTAAGACAGAGGTACAGAAAGAGGTGATTTTAAATTCAAAAACTCTCAGAAAATCAGGAAATGCAGCGATTGCTATAGAATGCAGTTAGCTTTATTCCAGGACGAAAGAGAACACGAACAAAGAACATCGCAACAAGGCGGTCATCATTGGCGTTGACATCCAAATGACTGAGGATGACATGCTGAGAGAAGTTCAAGAAGCTCAGGTGAGTAAAGTGATAAGAATTTGTAAGAGATACAATGGTGTAAAAACGCCAACGAGCTCAGTGATATTATTTTTTGATTGCGATGTCATCCCTGTTAAGGTGTGAGTTGGTTAATGGTTGGAGGTCTTATAAGGTTAGAGAATATATAGCCAGCTATATATGCAGTCGCTATCATCATACGGCAGCTTCCTGTAAGGCCAAAAAACCTCGCTGTCCGAAGTGTTCGGAGACCCATGATGTGAAGGACTGCAGGGCAGGTGAGCATAGGCGTAATTTGTGGGGGGTACGAGGGGTACCCGTACCCCCCACTTTCTGGACTGGGGGTACCGTACCCCCCACTTTTTGAACAATGGCAATCAACATTTTAATATTGTGCCTTCCCAGAGAGTGCATTCTTCGCCTTTCTTCGTGTATATAAGAAATTTTTACCCCCCACTTTTTAGACCAAAGTTACGCCCCTGTAAGTGAGTATAGTTTTAAATGTGTCAATTGCTTGGGTAATCATCCAACTTATGGGAAAGAATGCCCCGAGTACAAAGAGGCGAAAATTGTAGCTAATTTAGCCCTACAAAATAAAATGTCTTTCGCCGAGGTTGTTCGACTGAGGAAAACGGAGGAAATTGAAATCCACTGGCTCAGACCAGAAAAGTTCATCCAAGGGAACCGCAGACAAGCACCCCAGCCCTGCAAAGACAGCCTATCAAGAGACAACTAACTTTCAACCCTATATATGGGAGGTCCTTCGAGACGAGAGGCTCCTCTGGTAAACTCGACTCCAGTCCAGGCAATCAACCGATCAACAGTGGAATCCGCTATCGACGTTAACGGCCTTTGGTGCAAATCTAGTGACGTCATTAAGCACTAGGCCTAGATATCTGAAACTCGCTAGACACCTTTAAAACGGTGCGACCGATGTTATATGATGTTCAACTGCAATTAACGGGTTACTGAGAAATAAGAAAAAAACTACTATCTACTACTAATTTAGAAGTTCTTTACTATCGGTTGATAGTAATTTTGTTAATTTTGAATATTGAAGCAGAACAACTGAGGGAGTTGGAAACGACCCACTAAGGTGTGCAATGAACACTTAACTGTGTGGGTCCTAAGAAGGACTACGGGGTTGAACCCCAATACCGTCCCCGACAATTCCCACCCGATTTTTATATACACAAATGCACAACTTTCGCACATGTGTGGGCCCCTATTGGAGTTTCCATTATCGGGCAGATTCATCTCAGAATCAGCCAGAAATGCTAGTAAGACATATTTTTACTTGCTTATTTAAACACTTACCACCAGCAGAGGCGTAGCTAGGGGGGGAGCAGGGGGAGCGGCCGCTCCCTCTGAGACCATTTTCCAAGATGTAGGGCCTTTTTACAGTTTATTTATTCCAATCGTTCAAAATGGCTAAAATGCTCTGAGCGCCGTCGTCAAGACGACCGTCGTCAAGACGGCAGTATAGTGACGTCACAAACGGTTTCACAATAGAACAGATAGAGCGTTATACGACGGACAAATTTGCATATAAGGAAACTATATGTATAGATTATGGAGTTATGTTTGATTTTTTCAATGATATTGTCCTACGAGGTTTGCGCCGTCTTTAAAATGACGAAGATAGGGATGTTGTTGTAACAAATTAGAATTCTAATCCCCTTTACCGGGTTTACCCGCTTGCCATCTAGTGAATGCATTTATTAACATTGCCCTACTATACCGTAATAACTACGTTTAATAACTTCATTTGTATTGGGGCTATAATGCTCTAATAGTCTAATTGCTGTATCCGCAACTATTTAAGGGCGCCTCACAGACATATGACGTCATAACAGCATGGAGCTATTATTATCTTTGCTGCAATCTGGGAAATTTGTGGGCGCTGTAACCACGGCAACGATTTAATAATGAGCCTATAATGTGTAGGCCTAACCAATGACAGAGCGAAATGCGTGTACGGTACATACTTAAGGAAAATCTATAAATAGGGCCAGTGTAGAATCAACTAAATTGAAACATCCGTCTTACAGTAAAGAGTCGAATGACGCACGTCAACAGACATAACTATCAGAGTCTCTGATTTGTCGATTCCGAAATTCGTGAGCTGTGATGACGCACTTACCTACTTTCATGTCTCCTTCTAAATACACAAATAAGTCTACCTCATCCAACAGGTTCAATAGTTAACGCACATATGTGTATAGCAAAACTGTGCAAGCAAAATCCCACGGGTATTAGACCCGCCAAGCACTCGGTCAATGTGTGTATGTTCACATGGGGCTGTTCTAAACTGCTAATATATAGCAACACTGTGTGTGTTATGAGGCCTCAATTATTCTTCTGCGAAGCCGATAAGCTTAATTTTTGTTTCTGCATTCGGGCGTAATAAAGTGCTCACAAGCGGCGGACATGCCTGTTACTCTATACTTTTTGACTCATCTGAATATCAGTTCATTTCTTTAATTCTGTCTGAATTAAGTCCCAAATGTAACCTAATCTAGGCCTATCTTGCGCGTCCCATATGGGACCACATATTGTGTGTGTGTGTGTGTGTGTGTGTGTGTGTGTGTGTGTGTGTGTGTGTGTGTGTGTGTGTGTGTGTGTGTGTGTGTGTGTGTGTGTGTGTGTGTGTGTGTGTGTGTGTGTGTGTGTGTGTGTGTGTGTTGTGTTTTTACTGGTTACGTGTAGGCCTATGTGTTGTAAACACTCGCTATTTAGTGTAATTTTCATTATTTAGGTGCTCTAATTAGGTGTCCTAATTTAGGTGCTCCGGTTTAGTGAATGAATTTACCGTTACATATTAGGGACTCTATTTTAAACTAGTGTATTAACCCGTCATAAATTATGACGTGACGACAGTGTATCATTATGGCCTAATCCACCAGACCGGAACTGGGGCCCCACAGTTTTACTTAACAGGGCCACCACATATGTTTATCTGGCCCTGAATGCACAACAGATTTGAAGGGCGTTGTAGACAAGCGATGTAATTTGTAATGGATGCGCTGAGTGACTTTCAGCAAACGAAGTGATTTGCCGGGATTAAGTAATTGAAGCTGCAGCATTTCACGTTGGGCTTTTTCGGATGCGTAGTGTCACCTGGAGAATGGAGAATGGAGTACACAATATACTGCTCTTCATTATGGGTTTATTAAGATGCGTGCTGCCATCTAGCGAATATAATTTATGCAATTTCGATCGCGCAACCAATGCTCTCCTTAGTTAGTGAGATGTTCTGGGTGCGTGCTGCCACCTTGTACGAACCGTACGAAACGGGTCCCATCACCTTGGTCATCAGTGCTCCCGAAATTCCAATAAACAACAACGGCAGGAAAACTACGCTCATAAAGGTACATGGGACGCAATCTACACTCTAACCAATATAGCTAACTGGGTAAATGTTAATAGCAATACTAATGCTAATACTACTAATACTAATATTGATACTAATTTCTAGGTTCTTGAGCTGGCAATTACAGAATCCGAAGGCATGGCCAGTAGGCCTAATGTCGAAAGATTTGTCGTTTATGTTATAAACCTGCTTATTATTACGCCGGTTCCAAAAATGCTGCGTCGGAGCTAAATTTCGTTCAACTTTTACGTCACTGGAGCGCAGTGCTAACTGTGATTTGTAATCTGTTTTGGCTACCGCTTCGGCTTGGAGGTTGCTAGTGACGCTCAGGGCACATGTGTTAAAATGAATTTTTAGTGAAGTAAGTTTCACATTAAAACTCAAAGACTTCATCAGATCGTCGCACGGAATATCTATCCGTTCAGGTATTATAATGATCAACAGCATATTGCATTTTAGCATTGGTTTCAACTCTTTCATTCAACCCGCCCTATAAAATGTCTAATTATCGCCCAAAGATAATGAGCTGAGCCTGACAACCGCGGAATTTGACAGGCTGTGCTCGGGGTAGGCCACTGTTTTATCGTAATTTGTCGTGTTGGGGTATTAGGTGGTTTTCATAGAACTGCTAGCTCATCATCATGTCTTTTTCTATCTCGGCTTTCAGTCTCCTTCTCTCAGAAATTTTGCAACCGCTCCTTAGTCATTGCGTGCAGCTCGCATATACCCAAATTCCAATACGTACAGCAGTTCATAAATACTTAGGGTTAGGGTCAGTGTAGCCTATGCATTTTGTGTGACTAAAAAGCTAAACCTGTGAGTGGAAGCTGGATATTTGTGCGACTAAAAATCTATACCTACGAGTGGAAGCTGGATATTTTCATTGCAGAAATTTAATAATTTATTCTCAACCAATAGCAGTGAGGATAAATGTATGAACAGAGCAGCTGTTATGGCAGGTTTTGTTGAGGACAAGAAAACTTGGAAGGCAGAGGATCGGATGGATTATGGTAGGAATTAGCCATCCTATCTTGACTGTACTCCTGCACCACCTTCATCGATGATGGTGGTGCACACCTTCATCGACGATGGTGGTGCATGCACTTTCTGTAAACGCTTGAAAGCTGTTTTTTCTGCTGGGGTTGAGCTGGGAGCGCATCTGATTGGTTATCATGGAGAGGCGCTATATAAATGCTTGAATGATGTCTCCTCAGCTTGATCACACTCATAGGCGTAGACTCTGGGGGGGAGCCAGGGCACGTGCCCCAAATAATTGAGATGGACTGTACATTTAATGCAACAAGTATAGAATAAATAGCCAAATCCCCCTCCTCTCAATATTTTGGACAAGTTTACGCCAGTGATCACACTGGTTACTGTAATTTCATGTATTCCTGTTTACTTATATTGATCGAGTGCAAAACTCTTTACAAACAAGTCTTATTACTAGTTCCATGGAAACTATCCACGAGTCAAAAACGAAAATTACCTAAATTTTTTAATGAGTTGAGCTTAAATTTCGACCATGTTGATTGATTGATTGATTGATTAGTTCGTTTGTTCATAAGTTCTTTAATTAATTCATTCAGAGCATTTAACGAGCTCCTCTCCAAGGTAGCTGCTCAGAGGCGCTCCCAGCTGAACCCTGGCAGAAAGGAACAGTTTTCAAGTGCATGTAGAATCCCTAGTAACAGTTAGATGTTTAAATCACAGAAAAAGCATGGCGTTGAGGTGCATCCAGAAGTAACAACCAGTGCACTGGAGCAGAGTAATGAAGATTTCTCTGGCCAGCCAAATCTGAAACGGGGCAGCATATTTTGCATAATTTGCAAGAAGCATTTCTCAGTCAGCATCCATCAGCAAATGCATTACATTGGGATATAGGCAACCAGTTAAGTAAGTCACAATGAAATGTGAGATATGGTCAAATTCTGAAATATGAAAGTGTAAGGCTTGGAAAGTACGGTGGTGCTTACTATTTGCTCTTTTACGTGAGTCATTTGTGTCATACTGATGTTAGCACTCATTCTTAAACCATGCAGTTTTTACATTAGAAATGATAATGTTTACAATTTTAAAGTTGACATTAGAAATTCTATTGATTAATAATTGTAGTGAAAATAGTAATAAATGGCAAAAATTGTATGCAGAATTCTTTTAAAGCCAATCAGTGAGTGAGTCAGTTCTTGTTACTAGTTCTGTGAAAACCATCCGAATATACATTTGGGTTTCAGATAATACCGGTAATGATTCATTACAGATGGCTTTGTGTCACGAACGAAGCATAAGAAGTCTGAATTCTCTGTCACACACCCAGATCGCCTGTCACGGTGATTACCTGGCACTACCACGATCAGGACATTCGCTTGAAGTCTGGATCTTGAGTGACACAAATCGTGAGGTATCAGATCATCTCTTGCTTGCTGTGTTTTATGCCAATTGACTTGACAGGGTGTTGATAATCACGGCCAGTCAATGGCTAGCATTCATGCAAATGTTTCTGAAAGTCCTGATCTTGATGGTCCTGGTTAGTGATTTCTTATCCACCAAAGGCACTGTCTCTCTCTCTGTCTGTCTGTCTGTCTGTCTGTCTGTGTGTCTGTGTGTCTGTCTGTCTGTCTCTGTCTGTCTGTCTGTCTGTCTGTCTGTCTGTCTGTCTGTCTGTCTGTCTGTCTGTCTGTCTCTGTGGCTCTACGGACTGACCTTCTGGATGTTGACCTGATTATGTCTTGGTTTGGTGTGTCATTGGTTGATGCCTTATGTATTATATAGATTACTATATTGCTGTATAGATTACTATGGCTACAGAGATTACTAATTAATTATAATTAAAAATAATACATGCTTACATAAAGTGCACGAGGCACCAACTGATGGCTATGTCTCAGCAGAACTGTGATCCATAAGACGGAACCTGGTTGGACCCATGACGCCACAGAGACTGACAGAGACAGACTGTGCAGGATACGTGACATTATTATCTGGTCTTTGTGCAGCCAATTGTCTTGGATGGACATCGTCGACCTGTGACGGGACTCTGCTTCGGCAGCAGATGTGAGTCGATGATGCTCTGCTCAGGTGCACAGGATTACATCATTCTGTGGAGTGTGGAGGCTGCAAAGATTGCTTCAGAAGCAGGTCAGGTGAAGATGAATTCACTGTATATCTTTCAAATGTGTAATTTTTAGACGTGGGCACACAGTACTTGGCTACGACTTTCATTTTATATAATTCAGTTAATATTTAAATATAATTAAGAGTTATGAATAAGTTCTTTCAACATTTATATATAATTAAGAGTTATGAATAAGTTCTTTCTAAACCTTATTTTAAAAAATGTATTCAGTTGGAATTCTCAAGCATCAAATAGTTGAACAGCATTAGCTTTACAACTGATGACAGAGAATGGTAAACAATGTGGTTGGTTATAATACTTTGGCTGCTAAGACCTGAATAGTTATTTAGTTATATCACTTGGTTTGGCATAGTTCTTGTAAACAAAGTGTCATATTCTCTGTGTGGCATATTTAACCATTGGTCAGATAGAGGTAAAAGCCAATAACAGATACTCTGAAATACATACTTAATTTTAAATAACAGGTATCACTGTTTAAGTGACAGGTGTCGTTTTATGATTGACAGGTGAGAAATGCCGTGGTCAGGTGGTCTGCCAATCACCTGGTTCAATACAGCATCTGAGCGTGGATGAGGAATGTCGACTGGTTGCAGCCTGTGTTGCTAAGGATGTCCATGTGATCAACGTTAAGGTGAACATTTAGTATTTTTATAGTTCCAAAGGATCAGAGCTCAAAGTGAGAATCAGGTAGCATGGAGTGTGTCTGAGGAGAGCCTTCTGAAGAGGCACTATGCTAGTTTACAATATACACAATACATACATACATACATACATACTCTTGAACTGGTGTTATATAAATTTGCAATTACCATTACTATTACAATTACAGTAACATACCCATACATGAATAATACATACATGTGCTTATCTGCTAGAAATAGAATCAATTTGTTTATGTACTTGCCTTCTTATGTGTGATGTTGTCTTTGGCCTTTGTCTGCACATAGCAAGGTCAGACAGAGGCTGTTCTTGAAGGTCACAGTGGTCAGGTCAATGCCGCTGAGTTCTGTCCTCACTACACATCGACCCTCGTCACCATCTCCAACGACCGAACATTCAAGGCAAGTCTTCAATCTTCGCATTTGACCACCATTAGGCAAATGACATGAAGATAGCAAATTTCAGTAGTTTTACAGGGCAAATGTTTAATTGTCATTTACAACTTCTGTGGCGCTGGAGTCTTTTGTACAACGCATCAGCCGATGTCACACCAAAATCAAGTTGTAAATCTGGTCAATATCCTGAGGATAAATCCACCAAGACATAAATTAAGGCAGTCTGTGGTGATGAGCAATTTGAAGAAGGTAAGTCTTATGTTGAGAACGAAATGATGCAGGCTACTGGGCAGAACGAACAGATCCAGGGAGAGAGTTTGAAAGCTATGTCCAGCAAATGAAAGAGCTTATTCACCATTCCTTCCCCAGTTGCAGATTTCTTCGCTCTGCAACACATGGTGACTTGGTTGTTCCACCGGGTTGGACTTCCATGGTCCAGCAGAGAAGTTTTGCTGTGGTCGGCCCATCCTTCTGGAACAAGGGAACAAGCTGCCTAACAACCTGCAACATGAGCCAGCCTCCCTTTGCCTCTCTTCTGTAAAATACTTGAAGACCATTCTATTCAAGCGTGGTTTCATTGTGATAGGTCGGAACTGACTCTGATGAGTCTCTTGAAGTGGTGCTATATAAATTTGCATTTACCATGACCAAGAACAGAGCTAGTCTTAGGTATGACCATAGAAAGATATTCCGATGACCTGGTTGAATAATTCTGAGGAATTAGGACTGATTTTAAGTATTGTGATTGGCTAGAGTTGTAATGGTGAGCGTGTGTTCATGTGATGTTGTAGATTTGGGGTCTTTCATCTTTTACGATGATCTATCAGTCGACGATCGTCTCTTCATCTCCATTCATCAGTCTCTCTATGAATCCCTTACATAACAGTTTCGTCACAGGAACAATCGATGGACAGGTCAGTCTGTCTGCTTGTGTGTCTGTTATTAGGTCTTAGTATTTGTCTGTCCATGTCCTTGTGTTTGTGTGTTTCTGAGCATGTCTTGATGTCTGTCTTCATGGGTTTTGTTTTCTGTCTCTCTACATGTGTGTGGTTCTTTGTCTGTTTGTGTTGTTGTGGTTTTGTGTCTATTTGTCCATATGTTTATGTGCCTTTTTGTGTATTTCTCAGTGTCTGCCGATGTATTTCTGCATTTCTGTGTCTGTTCGATGTTTATTGGATGTATCTCCTCCTCTTCTTATATGACTCCTGTATAACTGACTCGAATACAACCTATCCATTAAATAATAATTTCTATTTAAGGAAGTAACCATTGATGCGTTCATCTGTAAAAACAACATTACATTGTTTTTGGATGATTCTGCATAGCGGGACCCATGTGGATCCTTTTCAGTTCTCTCTTCGACACCTGTTGGTGTGAACTGGATTGTCTGTATATTTTGTAAGCTTTTTTGATCAATGAAGTGACCACCACCACTGAGGAATGCAGACTAAAGCATTTGGAGAATTGGTTGTCGTATCTGCTGTAGATTCGAATCTATGATTTGTCAGAAGGAAAGGACTTTCGATGTCTTCATCAAATGGACGTTGGCAAAGTCCTGAACAAAGTGCAGTCGGAAAAGGCCAAAGAAACAGCACAACAGACTTACAACACGAAAGGTTATAATTATTATTATTATTATTATTGTTATTATTATTATTATTATTATTATTATTATTATTATTATCATTTTTAAAAATTATTATTATTATTATTATTATTATTATTATTATTATTATTATTATTATTATTATTATTATTATTATTATTATTATTATTATTATTATTATTACTACTACTACTACTACTACTACTACTACTGCTACTACTACTACTACTACTACTACTACTACTACTACTACTACTACTACTACTACTACTACTATGTGCATGATAGTCCAGGGGTTAGCATGTGGGATTGTCAACTGAGAAGTTAGGGTTCAAATTTCTGCCAGGGCAGATATTTGTTTCCAGATTTCGGCTCCAGTTATGCCTCTAGCCAACTCAGCAAAAAAGGTACAATGCTCGTATGCTGTGGGTGGGAAGGTCAGATGGGAAGGGAGAGGACTGGCCACCCACCCTTACATGCAAAGGCTAAGAACAATGAAGTTACAACTGTTCATACCCATTGCTGCTTCTCATGCATGCTTAAGGAACTGCTCTGCTTCTTATCTTCTATTATTATTATTCTAAATAGTAGTAAACAGATGTTGAGTTACTATAAATGTGGTTTTTACTATGGTTACTGTGTAGGTCCGGTTACCATAAGCAGTCGACCCATTTGGCAGAGGTCTGCATTGAGTGGAGATGGTCAGGTTCCGTCAGAAGGTCCTTGTGCAGAAACCTCGGAGGTCAGTCCATCGATTCTTGCGATGCTGTACGCTCGGAGAAACCAGGAGAAGATGCTTCATCAGAACAATTCATTTCTGTCAAAAGATGACGGCATTGTCAGGTGCAAGATGACCGTTCTTTGTAATTTAATGAGCATTGTGACAAAATGATCTTACACTTTAGTAACAGGTGCTGCCTGATATATGTCCAGTTTTTTCCAGTTTGTTTGACTCAGGCACTGGGATGTTTATTCAGCTGACTCCGGTCTGGTTTCTGGTTTGCCACAGTTGCCACTCTGAGATCTTGAAGTCAACAGGCTTCAGCACATCCAAAATTCACTGGCTTGAGTGGTGTTTGTGCATCTTCTCATACAAACTCCTTTACCATACTTGTTCAGCTGTATTGGCTTCCTGCAGAATTCAGAATGGAATTTAAGTTGGTCTGTCTGACCTATGAAGTCCTTGCAGCACTTGGGCACTCTGACCTACCTTCAACCTCTAATCATAATCGTTAACTCCAAATTTCTAAAGCAGTATTCTAAAGCTAAGTGCAGGGCACCAACTTATTCATGATGCTGTATCATATCAGTTGGGTTGTCGAGATCTAATCAATGTCCATTTGAGATCCAAGTCCTAGTCTTGCCTAGCATCGCTCCATATAGCTTGCAATCTTCTGGTATAAGTCTTTTGGCTGATCCATGATGCAGAACTGTTATGAGTTCTCATGCATTCCATGTTGCTGCTCCAAGGAATGAAACCTGTTACCAAAGTTTCTCTGATGCTTCTCCTTCCTTCAAGAAACGTCTCCGATCTCACAATTTCTCATGGGCTTGTAACCGTTTGGATATCTGTTCTTCACCCTGCGACTGACTAACCACACCTCAGATTCGCATTTCTATTGGACTTTGCGCATGTTAAAAGTTTGTACCGGGTAATGGTAATAATAATAATAGTAGTAGTAGTAATACTACTACTACTACTACTACTACTACTACTACTACTACTACTACTACTACTACTACTACTACTACTACTACTACTACTACTACTACTACTACTACTACTACTACTACTACTACTACTGCTACTACTAATAATAATAATAATAATAGTAATATAAATAGTAGTAATAATAATAATATTAATTATGATAATGCACTTATGTAGCGCTTTCTAAAGTACTCTCAAAACTGTAGCTTCATATGCAAGAAGCTCCTCCAGAAGTTCTACTATTACAGGCATGGCGAACCTTTTTTAGCTCGCGTGCCAGAAAATAGTTTTTAAAGAAAGTGGAAAATTTCACGTGCCAGAAATTTTATTGAACCAGGGACATGGAATGAAGTACCCAAAAAAGTGAAAGCTAATATTGAAAAGTTGATGCATTTTTTGGACGTGGCTACTTAATAAGGCGATTTATTTATATTTACTATAATTTTATGTAACAATGAATGTAAGAAATAAAGAAATATAACAAATATGAAAAAACGAAAGTTCAGATTTCAGGTGGAGTGCCCAGCAAAATCTGTTGGCGTGCCAGGTTGGGCACGCGTGCCATAGGTTCGCCATCCCTGTACTATTACATTATCATACATTTTATTTCAGCTTATGGTTCAGTCCATTCATTTTATCATTGTTTTTATTATTGCTGAGTTCAGCAATACTAGCCTAGAAATGAATGGGTGGCAATGTCTTGTTGTGTGTGTCATAGTGAACTACTGGATGTGGCTCCTGTTCTCATCATTGCCACAAGTGGAGCAATCGTCGAACTGAATGCACAGACCCTTGATCTCCTGTCCTGCACAAGTCTACTTGGTAGGTAGAAACTGTTGTAAGTTATTTCCTGTATGTTACAATACACTGTAGTAAAGAGAATACTAATGACCTGAGGTAGCTGAAAACTTACCCTTCTAGTATATTTACAGTTCTTAATGTTTACCAAGTTTCAAGGAGCTCGCCTGAACTTTGTAAGGAGGGCTTTATCAACTCACTGTTGTTTTGTGTTATGCCTTATCTTACTTTGCCTTTATGTTTTGAAATTTTGATGTTTGATCAGCTGATTTGAATGTGTCTTGTGCATTGTGCTTAGAGTTGATATTTTTCTGTGCTTAGTTCTTATGGATCATCAGAGCTTTAACCATTTGACTGGCTACCGCGCTTTAAAGCGCACTTACCTATGCAGTTGTATTGCGAGCGCGTTTTAAAGTGCAATTGCGTCCAATGTGTGTGGAACATACAGGGCAAATAGAAAAGGGTTTCCCAAAGAATTGGGTGACAAGAAACTACTGAAGAAACTGAAACGAGGTGATGCCATTCTGCGGCACAAGGACAACATGACAGCTGTCGTGTGGAAAGACAGGAAACCAGTCTACATGGTGTCAAATGCTTATCTGCCAGCTACAACATCTGTCAACAGGAAGAATGCTGATGGTTCAATTGTGCAAGTTGCTTGTCCAAACATTGTGAGTTATTACAATCGCTACATGGGCGGAGTAGATATGGTAGATCAACTCAAGAGCTACTATGGCATTGACCGGAAATCGAAACGTTGGTGGATTCGACTCTTCTTTCACTTTGTGGACTTAGCAGTTACCAATGCATACATTCTGTACATCCACAGCTACAGAAATTACACTCATCCACCAATGGTGTACAATCCAGTAGACCAGCTGATGTTCCGGTGCCAGTTGATTGATCAACTGGTGAATCACTACACATCTCGAAAACAGCATGGTCGACAAGTGAAAACAAGGGTTGTGTCTCTTGTTCCAAGTGGACACAACATATCAGATTTGCGTCCACTGGGGATTGCCAAGGGACGCTGTGAGTTCTGCTGTGTTGGTCCTAACAAGACATCGCAAACCAGGCGTGAAACTCAGTTTGGCTGCCCAAAATACAGGATTCTTTGTCCGGTTGCTTGTTGGGCTGCATTTCACAGTAAACTGCAGCCTCAGCATTAAAAGTAGAACAGGATGTACATGCACATCATCTTTCTTTGTTGGAAATTCGTATTTTTATGTGAGTAAAACATAAAACATTACATTAACCCTTTGTGTGTTTATTTGTATTAAGTAGGACTAAAATAAGGCTATTTTTTACCTTTTCTCGCAAAAAAATAGCGCAAGTCAAAGGGTTAAAAAGGAGCTTTATATTTTAGCAGAGATAAACTGTGAGAATTGTGGACAGATTTATGGCAAATGATCCATGTGTTGATGGTGTTTGTAGATCCAATTCCGTCACATGGCACAGCCGCCAGTAAAACTGTCTCAATGGCTGGAAATGTTGTAATGGCTCGCAGTCGAATTAATCCTGACAAGGTTAAGATTGTTATTTTTCATTAGTGAAGAACTGAAGAGTATTTTCTGTTGATAATCTGATATGAAAGCAATTGCGTTTTAAATGATGACTGAATTTTTTATTATTATTTTTTCAATTATGTCCCAAGGTACATATGATCTCTGGAATTAAATATTAACTAACAGAGAGAAACATCTGGAATGGCCACTGTTCGTCAGGTTCTGGTACAGAGAAATTGTTGTGGAAAGCAATTGCATTGAAGCGTTGAATTGTCAATGCTAGGCGTTGGAAAAGGTACGATGTCTCGCATACATCACCTGAGATGGTGCTGAGGCTTTGTCCCGGTGCTCTGACAAGCCATTGTTATTATTTTTATTATTATTATTACTATTATTTTACGTAAAGTACATGTACCCTTCAGGATTTAATTTTATTATTACTATTGTAATTGTTACTTAACAGCTTCTATTGCACTGATATCTAATGCAAAAGGCATCAACCGATGGCATACAAAAACCAAGCCATCATAAGGACAATATCCAGAAGATCAGTCCGCTAAGACAGACAGGATGCCTACAGTGGATAAGCATTTTGAAAAAGGTAAGTCTTAATCGGAGAATGATTTGAGTTATGTGATTGAGAAGAACAAGGAGATAGTTTGAAAATCCAGGTTCAGCCACAGAAAATGCTTCTTCACCAAGAATTTCAAACGTCTGATGTTTGATCAGCTAATGTAAATGTTTCTGTTTTATTGCTGTGTGTAGATTTGATATCCTTCTCTGCTTAGTTCTGGTGCGGGTGTGAGGGTGTGTGTCATGGTCTAGTGGTTAGCGTGCTGGACTATCAACCAAGAGATTGGGGTTCAAATCCCCACCAAGGCAGAAATCTAATTAGAGATTTCTGCTCCATCTATGCTCCGTTGCCAACTCAGCTAAAATGAGTACACTGACTGTACATTGTTGGTGGGAAGATCAGGCAGCAAGGGAGAGGACTGGCCACCCACCATCATATGTCGAGGCTAAGAAAATGAGATCACTAACATTCCACACCCCTGATTGCCTCTTAAGGGACTGCTCTTCTTCTCTTTTAGGTCTGGTGCGTTGTTGCCAAGTTATTTGACGTTGAGCTGGACGTGTTGTCTTTGTGGCCGAAAGAGAGCGATGATGCTTCTTCCATTGGAGGCAGATGCAATTCAGTGGGAGCAGATGGTGTCACTGAGGCTCAATGGTGGAATGATGGAACAGCTGAAGCAAGCGGATCTTCCTTCATCTCTGTCTTATCCAGGTCAGACAAAGAAAATGACCTCATTAATTAATTAATCATTAATTATTTAATTCATTCATGCATTCATTCAATTCTTGCAATCTTTTCAGGATATGTGGTCAATGTTTGCATTAGTTAAGCTTGCATCTAGTTAAGGTTATTTTGGATTTCACCAGCTGTGCATGTCTTTTTTTTTTCTCTACAGTGAAAAGAGGCTATAATATAAACGTTTATATTATGAGAAAGCCATTCGCTATTTGTTACTAATGTATTTATGTTACATGGGTAACCCTACTTAGTGGGCATATAGCCCTTTTGGGTTACCATTTGTCGCCAAAACTTGCCTGCTTTTTTGTGTACACTGATTTTTGTTGTTTTTTTGGTTACAATAAATCTTTTGATTGATTGATTGATTGATGTCAGAAACTGTTTGTTAAAACTATTCACAACTTTGGTTACCTATATTTGCGGGTTCTGCATATATAGGTACCAAAGTTTCAAAAGTTGCGATTAGTTTTAAGAAACAAGGTGGTAAAATGCTGATTGAACTCCTCTGCCTTTAATTACCTTGATCATGGTTTCATGATGATAGGTCTGAAGATGAAAGAAGCTGTGGTGAGTTTCTCCTGAAGTGGTGCTATAGATAAATGTGCAATTATGATTATGATTTGTGGTGTTATAGTACACCACTTTTGCCGAATTCCATTCTGAAGGCAGAACTCGTTCCGAAAACAAAAGAACCGCTACCAAAATCTAAACAGAACAAAGTGACAGGTTTGTTTGAATTGTTTTGTAGTAGGCCTACCTTTAATTTTGTAACAAAGTTTGTAGTACTCATATGAGTTATTTTATTTTTTCTGATAAGTCATGCATTGTGTATGTCTGAGAGTATTATTAATCGTAATATCAAAATTTCTAGAGCACTACTTGAAAGCCAAGCGCAGAGCACCAGCTTAATCACTAGCATTGTCCAGAGAGGTTATCCGGAAATACTTTGTGGAGGTTTAAGTCTGGTTGCCAGAGGATCAGGGAGGGAAGGAGGCAGATGACCTGCTAAGCATTTCTATACAGATGTTCTGTTGGTGTTCCACTGGTCCCAACTTCCATGGTCCAGCACAGGAGTGTTGCTGTGGTCAACCCATCCTTATGGAATAAGTTGCGTAACAACCTGCAACACGAACCGTTCAGCCTCTCTTTGCACCTCTTCCACTGGCACTTGAAGACCATTCTCTTCAATCATGGTTTCATTGTGTTAGGTCGGAAGTGCCGATGATGAGTCTCTCTTGAAGTGGCGCTATATAAATTTACAATTACAGTTACAGTGAAAAGGTCTAAGCCATGCTTCCTGGATTTATTGCATTTTGACCGAGGTGGACACACCCCCAGTGGATTATGAATTGTGGCTGTTGAGTCATTTAAAGTGACCACATTAGTTTGGATTAGATTAAATTAAAGTCTTGAGGTGTGCAGTGATGGCCTGGCTTCTCGATACTGTTTACAGACATATTGACTGTTCATCGTGCTTTTTCATTTATTGTTTGCTTCATGGTGACAGTGCATTCCAAGATTAGAAACTTCTATGTATGCTTGAAAGACTTCTCTTTAATGTCTTTAGCTGCACTTGCTATATGGTATTGCTGTTGTGTGTGTACGTGATTGCAGTGAAACCTGGTTCCATCGATAAGAAAGGACGAATTGTTGACAACCAACCGCTTACATTCCATGCGAAAATCAAGTCATCTGGCTACACTGCTACTCCGAAGTCAGTCTTCACATCTCAACTAACCACTCATATCTTCTGACTGCTTCAACTTTAGCTAATTATATAGCACCACATTTATCACCACAGCGTGGACTCATTAAAGTGAAATCATTGGAGAAATTCCCTTATGATACAGCGTGTAAAAAGGATTATGTTAAAAAAGTCAATATTTAGTGTTTCACTGAAGTTCATGTGTGTCAAGTTAAGCTGTATGGTCAGTTAAATTCATGGCCTATTAAGCAGAATGATAAATTATCTGCATGTTCTTTTAACTAGGGACTTTACATACACCTTTTACAGACATCTGAGAACTTCTTTGTCACCGGAGTTGGGCTGGAAGCGCATCTGAGTAATATCTTGGAGGGACGATATATATAAGTCGTCTGAATAAATGAATGAAGTGTTTTTGTTGTTTTTGTCTAGGAAGCCGATCTTTCAGATGAAGGCGAGTAGTCTGTCAATGAAGAAGACTGCTTCTGCCAGTTCATCAGATCTTACAAGGTTCTACTTATACGTCTATTATAATTGGATCAAATGCATGTAACATAGTTTATATAGTATCATTTTAATGATGCTCAAGGTCTCAGATGATATGCCCCGGACCATGAAACAAGTAAATTCCAAAGGGTCTGTCCAGTCCAACCTAGAGGCAGTCTCTTGTGGACAAGGTCTGCCACTTCACTTCACTTCAGTTGACATGCTACACTGAGGGCGGCCTTTTGTGTAGCTCGTCAACTGGAATTTACAAGCTTCAGTCTGTTCTTAATGCCACTGCCTGTCTTAATGGAGGTGTACCAGGTTTAGCCATATAGCTTCCTTTATGCAGGATACTCTGCACTGACTCCCCGTCCAGCAGCATATTCAGTTTAAGAAATGGTGACCCTTATGTGCAATTGTCTTGTTGGCTCGGCTCCATCATACCTTAAGGACTTCTGCATTTCAGTCTCCTCAGTCCTGGGTTGTGGTACCCTTCAGTCGGCTGCCCATGGACTCCTGACTATCCTCATAGGCGCACTGCTTCAGCTCAGTCCAGTGGCTTGGAATATGTTGGGTTCACCAGCTGGAATCGCCTTTCTTGAGAGCTGGGGCTTGAGCTCCTCAGTGTGTCCTTTCCGCAGTTTTGCAAGCACCTGAAGTCTATGGTCATTCTATAGTAATTTCACTGGTTTGGGTTGGGAGCGTCACTGATGAGTTTTCCTTAAAGCGGTGCGTTTTTGAATGTGGGGGTTTAAAGGTCAGATTACAATTGCAATTACTAAACTGATCTATATTTGATGAGATACAATAAAGAGTTATGTTATGTTTTGTTTATGAATGTTCAATTACAATTACATGTGTGTGTGTAGTGTAGCAGGAGTTGTTAAGTTGATTGGAGAATTGACAGACTTTGCCGAACCGGAAGTTACAAAGGGTTTTCTTTGAATTGCAGCCTCAATTTTACGTCTTCCAAGAAATCATATCCGGTTCTGAATGGTCCACCGACTTCCCTTGAAACGTCAATTCAGGTCTCTGATCGACCGACTTCTATCAGCTGCATTCAGCTGTCAGGTATCTTCAGCGAATTATTCATAATATATTTATATTTACTTATTAAAAGTTTGATTTATAATGGCAATGTATATATTTATTTCTATGCTCTTATGGAATTTTGTTTAATTGTTTTCTTAAATATTTTTTTAGTAAAGACAGATTCTTTCTACTTTGAGGTGAGGAACTTATTTCGAAGCTATTTTGAGATGGTGCACCATACATTTTGATTGTGGTTTATTGTGTTGCTTTGTCACTGGTCCATAGCACAACCCTATGATTGCAGGTATTAGTTTAAAAATAATAGTAATAATAGAAATTGAGAAGATACTTGAAACACTGAGGCCAAAATGACAGTGTTGCTGATAATGAATAATGGTCATCTTCTACGGTCATCTTCTATGTTCATATTCTATGGTCATCTTCTATGGTCATCTCCTGTGGTCATCTTCAGTGGTCATCTTCTGTGGTGATCTGTGATCATCTTTTATGGTCATCTTCTATGGTCATATTCTGTGGTCATCTTTTGTGGTCAATCTTGTGTGGTCATCGTCTATGGTCATCTTTTGTCCAACCGACTAATGATTGAGAAAAATCAAGAAATGAATGAATGAATTATTAAATGAATAAAAGAAATGGAGGAATGAAGGAGGACACATAATGGCATTGATTGACTTGATTGTAGAACGAGGTGATCGTTTGGCATGTGCATTGTCCAATACAACTGCACCTGTCTTCAATTGTCCCCTGAAAGATACAGACTGCCATCAGATCACTTTCGCAGGTACAGTTATTCAACTTGGCTTCAACAGAAAATCGATTTAATTGATTTGAAATCCACAAGTAAAGGCAATAGCAGTGCAACTACACTACTGGCCACAGATTTATCTGCTCTGCTACGCAAGGATTTTTGAGAGGCGGTAATTTCACTGGTTTTGGTTGGAGTGCAACTGATGAGTTTTTTCTTGAAGTGGCACTTTATAAATGTCAAATTACAATTACAAAGACAACCAGGTTGTCCAGATGACCCGAACCTCTGATGCCCTACATGGAAGTTTTGCTGTTGTTTTGGCACAGCCTTTTGGCATTTCTCTGCTTTGCAATCTGTGACTTCAGTTTCTTGGCATTTCTCTGCCTCATTTCTGTAAGACCTTGAAAACCATTATTTTTGATTGTGGTTTTGTTTTGTCAAGCGAAGAGGTTCTATGTAAAATATGGAATTACTATTTTACAATTATATTTTATAATTTTTAACTGTGTTTATTAGATATCTCTACACCAAAGTGCAATTAGCAATTGGTTAAGAAAGAATATACTTACTTACAATTACCACCAGAGTGCTTACCAGTGGAGTTCAACTCCATGTAGACTAGTTAAATCATTTCACAGCAAACAAGTAGCAAAGAAATTTTCTATAATTGTTTACATTACAGAGCGTATCATTGGTGAAGGTACCTGTGATGAGAATATTTCCTTTATGTGTTCTAGGTCACAGTCAGATGCTGAATCACGTGAGTTGGAGTCATGATGGCCAGTGGCTTATCACATCTAGTGATGACAAGTCGGCGAAACTGTGGATGTCATCAAATCCTGAACCGGTTATGACAATCGCCAATGTCAAAGGAAACATAGCTGTGAGCAAAGAAGCTGGCAGCAAACCCGATAAGGTCAGGTTTAAAACTTACAAAGCAGAAGTGAGCAAAGCGGCTACAATGCAAAAAACCTACCAAAGAGTCTGGGGTTTAAATTAACCATTATACTTTTGGACCAACCAACTTTTCCTGGTTTTGTGAGGTACTTCACACTTTTTTAGGTGTCTTAATGGCACCGTATTAAGTATCTTGATAAGCAGACAATATAGAAAATCCAATGTTCTGCATCCAAACGATTCTTCAGCTTGACCAATGTGATTTTACGTTACTTGACCTGAACATGCATTTGACAGTCTTGACCACCATTTCTCATCCATAAAACCCAACTAACACTTCTGATGACGTAGAGTATTTAGATGACTTAGATGGATTCTATAACAATATTGTCTTCATCCAGTTTGCCATTTTATAACTTCTTAACCACTAAATCCTTTGAAACTAGGTCATAACAAACAAGCGAGTGAAGTGAATTGTATTTTTTAAATCGCATTGCTGTGATTATTTATCATTTAGGAGAATCCTGAATATCCAAAGGTTGTTAGGTTTGGACAGTTTTTCTATGTCGATCGTTTTTTCCTGCTTTCATCTGGTAACAGTTTTCACCTCTACAAATATCACTTGGATACAACGAAATCTGATCTCAAAAGGTAGAAATACTCTACGTCATCAGAATGTGTTAAATTGGTTTTATGGGTGAGAAATTGTGGTCAAGACTGTCAAAGGCATGTCAAGTAAAATAAGATAAAATCACATTTGTACTAGAGCTGCAGTGCAGTGCTAAATATGAACGACTTTTTCATTGTTACATACAGCCTTATTTACATGCTGTATCAATAGCCATGTCCCTGAAGACAGCGTTAACCAGTCCAAACTATTTGCAGTTGAATCAGGTGACCTGTTGATGTTCTTTACTTATTATTCAGGCTTACAAAATATTGAAGCTAATCATTATACACATTCTTTTAAAATTGTTTCAATTGCTTGATGACAAGGATCAATTGCATTTGATGCATCAAGTTTTGGCCATTATCAGAGGTATTTAATATGACAGAATATTATAGTCAAGAGTGTCAAAGGCATCTCATTTATCAAGAAGAATTTTGTGGTGCTGTTTTCAGAAGCAAGTAATATATAAAGAATTTTACTGTTATTATATTATATTTTATATTATGTTATTATATTATATTGTTGTCTAAGTTGTGTAGAGATATTGTGTTGTTTTTGTCTAACTCTTGAGGTATGTGTCAAACACGAAATACAAATTGGTGAAAAGCTTTCAGATGAAATCATCCCAGCAGATCACTGCATTGTCCGCTATCAACAGCTTCCACTCGTGTATCCTTTGCATCAACAGTTACATTGCTGGAAATACAATACGATCCAAAACAGCTGCGTTTGATACAATACAGTAGAACTGTATTTGATATTGCCCTCCTTGCATAGTTCAGAAGTGCTCACACGAGCATACAATAGAACATCAATGGAACTGAGCAGCTGTGCATGAAAGACTTGCTCAAGGTCCTTACATAGTTACTGTCTCAGTGGAAGCTCAAACCCATTCTCTGTATTTTTGTGAGGTACTTACAAGGCTCTATATTAAGTGTCTTGATACACACATACATGCCTACATACACTCATACTTACTTACGTACTTAGATACATACATACTCTCCACGTTACAGGCTGAGCACTCTAACCAATCGGCTACCATACCCCACACATGCCCCACTCTTATGATCACTGTGGGTAATGGTGTTAGTGAATGTGGTGGTGATAATAGTCATCATGATGGTGACAGTGGTGAAGACGAATTTGACTGTAATGGTTGGTAGTGATGTGTGTTCTGAAGAAGTGCTTAGTGTGTCCTTGACAGGAGGAATTGAGATGTTGTTCTTTGCACAGGATATGACAAATCTCTTGATGTCTTTGACCTCAATGCTGGTTCTATCATCCGGACAATTCCTGACGTTCACAATAAACCCGTCCATTCTTTAGTACAGAATAAGGTAACAGAATTCTTCAGACTGCAATATCAATGTAGACTTTTGTCCACTTTTTATGCAGTTTCTCAGACCTTCATTGTAAATCCACGAGGAAAGGTTTTCACTTTTAAGTTACTACATTTCTGCTGTTGCTATTGTACTCATGCTGCTGCCACTGCCACCACTACCACTATTGCTACCATCATTACTACTACTACCATCACCACCACCACTACTGCTACTACTACTACTACTACTACCAAGAATAATAATGATAATAATTGTTAAATGTGAGGTTGGATTGTATTAGTTTTGTTTTGGTGCTGTGTGTAATTTAGGGTTCACCATTTGCCTCTCAGGCGTCGTCTGCTTACGATCTCTTCCTGACGTCCGCAGTGTCTGATGGAATCAAACTATGGGACCTGCGATCCAACAGGTGTCTATTTAAACAGCATCATCCCTGCTTTTCTAAGTGTCAGAACGAGTCCTAACAGTCAGAAATTACTCAGCTGTCTTTCACTAGAGACCAAACAGCTGGTAGCCTTCAGAATACAAGTAGAACGAGGATTGTCAGTCCAAAGATCCTGTCAATGCTATTTATTATATTATTATAACAAACATTTTAACATGTTCAGAGTCGCATAGAAATGCGAATCTGAGGCATGGTTAGTCAGTCGCCAGGTGAAGAGCAGTTAGATATGTGGAATTAGATATTTCATTAGATATTTATAGAATTTTATTTATTTTTAGTGCACAGAGTATTTTGTTTTATTTATTGATTTATTGCATGAATGGAGCTTCGTCATACGTCATGTATGTCTGTACATATTGGCAGGTGTGTTCGAAGGTATGAAGGACACTTGAATCGAATTCATCCATGTGGATCCGCGTTCAGTCCCTGTGGCAGATACATTGCTACTGGGTCCGAAGACAAGTGTGTAAGTCATCACCACATTCACTCATTAGTCCATGATTTTTAGTGTATGGAGTACTTTATTTGTAATTATTTATTGATTTATTGGGACATTACACAATACAGTTATGTCGTAGAAAAAGAAATAAATGTGATTGGTAAATTGCAAAGGACTAGACAACCCATGCCACGAATAAGCTACTAACAGTGAAAATGCTATGTACATGTACAATGAAAATACTACACCAATGAGATAAGCAATGGGAATACTAAAGAAGAAGAGTCAAGTAATTATTAAAGCAACCAATCAGGTGATCTACACGTTATTCAACAACAAAAGACGCTCAAAAACTACAGATATAGGACCTATAGACACGTCTCTGTATCAATCCTCTTTCTTATGTTTTTTTTAATTTGGAGTGGTTGTAAGTTCAAGGTGATTGTCAAGGTTTTGAATTTGTGGTTGTCATAAAATCTTGTCTGTACTTAGGCTGAAAAATCTTTCACTCTAAGACCATTTCTTGCCTCGTGGAACAGTTTAGTTATTCCTTTTATTTATTCAGAGCATTTCAGAGGCACTCCCAGCCCAGGCCCAGAAAAATAGAACAATTTTCAAGTTATGGTGAAAGGTATATGTACCAGCCATGGCCAAACCAGGAGCAGATCCAGAGGGAGGCCATTCCAGGTAGGCCTAAATGGTCAAACCAATGAAAAGGCATGATGCTGTACTGTTTCAGTGTCTGTAGAAGTTGAAGGTGACAGATTACGAAAGACTGATTTCTGTACCTTAGTATGTTTCACACATGTAGTCCAGCTTTATTTAAGAAAGAGATATTTTGTTAAATATTTGCATGCAGTTCAGGTGATGTTCATTGTGAATCAAGGTAGAACAATCATCTCTTACGTATATGACATGTCATCATGCTCTGTATTCTATATATTTACATAACATTTTGCTTTGCAATGTGCAGTTACAATTACGATTTGTATTTTAATTATCCAGGCTTACATATATGACATCCGAAGTGGTGGCTACCTGGAGAAGTTGACTGGACATACGGAGACGGTCCTTAATGTCTTATTCCATTCACAGTATCCACAGGTACTGGAAGTCTTTGCTTTAGCAACAGCAACGATACTTAACCCTTAAACCGCCACATACTAGGTGGGGTTAATGCACCCCGGACGCCAAATACTTTTTTTCACTATACTGACTATAAGCGGAACTATACTGTATATATATATATATATATATATATATATATATATACGATATATACTGTATATATATACTGTATATATATATAATATATAATATATAATATTATATATATTATATATAATATATAATATAATACATAATATAATATATAATAATATATAATATAATATAATATATATATATATATATACATATAAAATATATAATATATATATAATATATATAATATATATATATAATATATAATATATTATATATAATATATATATATATAATATATATATATATAATATATATAATATATATAATATAATATAATATACTATATATATAATATATATATAATATATATACTGTATATATATACTACATATATATATATATATATATAGGCGGTACTATACTGACTATAGGCGGTACCGGCGTTCAACGAATATGTGTAACCGGCTATAGGCGGTTCCGGCGTTCTGCCAAATTTCCTGGGAAACCGAACGGGTTCGGTTCCGGCGGTCTAAGGGTTAAATATAGCAAAATGAGGAATATGTGAGAACACTTTGGCACAACTGTTGAAAGACCTTATGAGTGATATAATTCTATAGCTTTAAGAAAAGTAAATTGTTGCAATTTTTTTATTGCATTGTATAATATCTTCTGTGGTAAAATTTGTCCAGATACTTTTGCTGTAAACTAATTTTTGCAATTATGAGAATGATTCAGATTACTGAGAAATAATAGATTTTATTCATATTGCAGGACTTTCCACTTATTGTAATAATTATATTGATGAATTTCATGTTTTAAAAATGCTTTGTACTTTGTTTACAGTTGATAACTTCGACACTGGATGGATTCTTGAAGGTGTTTTCGGCCAAATGATTTTGCATATTTTAGAGACAATTGGTAAATCAAAGACTTCATCTAATTGTTTACATGTATAGTGGGTTCAGTTAACGGCTGCCTGTAGTGGTTTTAACCCTTTGCTTACCACATAAGGTTAAAATTAAAAATAATCAACTACAGAGCAGATCTATACTGAAATAACTTAAATGGAGCAGGAAAGACTAAAAATATAATTAAATTCAATATAGTTTTTAAATAACGGAAATGGGACTTTGCAGTCCCGTTGGTAGGCAACGGTACTGAAATTCGGCTAAGGCATACTGTAGTTATCAATCACACAAACTTATCTATGTATATATTTTTATCATGTGATGTTTAATAAAATATACATTTTTATTTCAACATCAGAACATTTTCAGACTGAGTTTTTAGACATTAGTGGATACTCTATGGTAACTGTCGAAGTAGTTGTAACAAAGCTGCAACAAAGAAAAACTTTGCAAATGCTACAGTACGAAAATGTCAAGCACACAAACTAATCTATATTTTTATCAAATGATGTTCACTAATATACACATTATCTCTCTATTTCAACATTAGAACACTTTCAGACGGAGTTCTTAGTCATCAGTGGGTACTCCGTGGTAACTGGCAAAGCAGTTGTACTTAGAGTTGCAACAAAGAAAAGCTTTGCAGAAGCTACAGTATGAAAATGGTCTTGATTCCCTTTTCTCTTTGGCACACACTGAGCAGCGACCTCTGGAGTCTGAAAATAGAGGCCAATGACTTCCCCTGTTAGTTGTTGCAGCATCTGGAGCCACTCGACGGCGTTTCCGTACCTGGTTGCTATCGGGTGACTTGTGTGCTAGTAATCCACTAACAACAGACCTGGTGAACTCCAGAACAGAAATTTTTTCCACAAGTTCACAGTAGACGATGAATGAGTTCACCATCGTCATATCCATCAGGCCGAAGAACAGTCTGTGCCACCATTTCTTCGACTTCCTGTCAAACCCATACAATGACCGCAACATATCCGCATGATCGACCCCACCCATGTTTCTGTTGTAGTGTTCCACAACCATTGGTCGATCAACTTCAATGCTGCTGCCATCTTTGACTCTTCGGATTGCTTTCTTTACGTCTGTTCCATGTGCTGTTGACAACATATGTACACTCCTGTTGTCTCTCCACTTCATAAACAGAATTCCGCTGTCAGACACGCGCCAGTCACAGTCACCCCGCTTCATCTGGTTGTCTGCAGTGAGATTTGGCAAAAGCTTTCTGTCTGATCTTACAGTACAGCAGGCATATATGTCTTTCTTCAACAGGTACTGAAGAAGTGCAACAGAAGAAAAGTAATTGTCAAAATACAGAATGTGGTTCTTATTTTGAAGTGATTCCGAGAGGGTTGCGACAACCTGTCCTCCAAGACCAAGTTTCTCAGAATCACCATCTTTTGCACGACACGACTTGCCTTGATAAACATCAAACTGGTGCAGATAGCCACTTGTTTCAGTGCGACACCAAATCTTGAAGCCTCTTTTGATGGGTTTCATCGGATTGTACTGTTTGAGAGAACTTCGACCTTTGAACAAAATCATTGCTTCGTCGATAGACTGAGCCTGAGTAGGGCTGAACAGCTTCTGGTACTGAATGTTCAGGTGGGTTATCAATGGTCTTATCTTGAACAACCGATCATTTCTGTGTTGCTCTAGTTCGTTATTATCAGCTACATGGAGAATATGTAGTATCTCAGAGAAACGATTTCGTGACATTGCCTCCTGCACCATTTCAACCCCGAGGTCTGATTGAGTACTCCAAAAGTGTGTGTACGAAGGCAAGTTGTGGTAGCCCATTAGGAAATTTATTCCCAAAAACAAAAGAAACTCGTTGTCTTCCAGTTGACGGATTGGCTTTTCTCCAAATTTCAGCTGTCGCCAAGTTGCATACTCATTTGACTGAGTTACAATGTTGCAAACAATTTCTGGTGACAAAAATGTCAAAAAGTAGTCAACAGGACTGTGGCATGCAGCAAAGTCATCTTGTGATGGACCACAACCCTCATCTTGGAAAGGTATATCCTTTTCAGCAATCATCTTCTTGAGCCACCTGATGCTGACCTGGTCCACTGCCGCCTCCTCCTCTCGGCTATCATCTTCAACTTCCTGGTCTTTTCCCTTGCCACGAGTCTGTCCTCTACAACGAGTCTGTCCTCTACAACGAGCCTGTCCTCTACCATGAGCCTGTCTTCTGCCGCGGCCACGTCCAACTCCACGTTCACCTCTCTTCTGAGCATCATTCTCATGATCACTCTCGGGCGAAGATGAAACGTCCTCCTGTGGCCTATCATCTTCAACTTCCTGGTCTTTTCCCTTGCCACGAGTCTGTCCTCTACAACGAGTCTGTCCTCTACAACGAGTCTGTCCTCTACCATGAGCCTGTCTTCTGCCGCGGCCACGTCCAACTCCACGTTCACCTCTCTTCTGAGCATCATTCTCATGATCACTCTCGGGCGAAGATGAAACGTCATCCTGTGGCCTATCATCTTCAACTTCCTGGTCTTTTCCCTTGCCACGAGTCTGTCCTCTACAACGAGTCTGTCCTCTACCATGAGCCTGTCTTCTGCCGCGGCCACGTCCAACTCCACGTTCACCTCTCTTCTGAGCATCATTTTCATGATCACTCTCGGGCGAAGATGACAGAGATGACGCTTCTTCTGGTGTGTCTTCGGCAGCATCAGGTATTCGAGCGACACTCGCTTGGTACTTCCTCTTGTAAAACATGGAAGTGGAAAAGGCCATCCTAAAGTTAAAAATAAGAAAATAAAATAAAAAGAGTATGCAGTGACTATTAGGCCAGCATCTATCACCAGTAAATCACCACTACTAAAGCAGGGCTGTCCAAATCGCCTTCTAAAACCTAAGCGAATATGTAGATGAAACCCAACAAACAACGTCGCTCAATCATCGTGCGTCATAGACACACCACGCTGCCACATGGTTGTTTACCAACGGGACTTCTAAGGAACACTAAGTTATAAAGTTCTGATGGGGCAAAATATCAAATAAATCTTATGAAACAATGCAACAACATAATTTAAATATATAACTTAACAAAACTTCTACTTACTGTGGTTTTACTTCGGATCGGATTTCAGAACACAAACAGGCACAACTATCGATTCCTTCGCTAAGATGACCGGAAACTTCCAAAGATAAAATATTCATAGAGCTTCTGAGTTGTTATTATTACCCCATCTAGCGATTAAACCTGATACCTTATAAAGAGACTTTAAAGTCCCAATGGTAAACAACCCTACAAAAATAATTAAACAATTGTTTTATTGCGGGTTTTACCAACGGGACTGCAAAGTCCCGTGGGTAATGAAAGGGTTAAAGAAGCTAAAATCCACGAAACAGATACTGCTTCATTGGTAATGCATTACACAAAATACGCTTTAAAATGAAGTACTTTATTAGTATTGCTGCAAGTGTTAATGTTATTATAATTTATTACTATTATTATTGGTGGTGGTGGTGGTGGTAGTGGTGTTTTTCTTGTAGCTGCTCTTGTTAATGTCTATTGATATGTAGGCCTAGGCCTAATATTGGCTTTCTTATCTGTAATCCATCAAACTGTCTTTTCATAAAGCTGATAACTTGGGCTGAATTTATTGCGTTTCCGGGCATAGGTCTATTCGTTTGTTAGTCCAAACTCTGGAAAGTTATTGTTTAGTTCTGTGCGTTCCATTGGTTCCTATAACTTTAAGTACTAAGGACAATGGAGATAATGTATTCGTACCTTACCTTAGACCTTAGTCCTTCCATGCGCTTGTAGCGCATCGGGCGACACAGCTCCTCCACTTCATTCTGTCCTCTGCAGCTCCCTCAGCCTCTTCCCATGTCATTTCTCCGTCTTCCAGATCTTGCACGATTGTGGTTCGCCAGGTCTTTCTTGGCCTCCCGCATCTCCTTTTCCATCCTGATGGAGTCCAGCTCAGTGACTGCTTCGCGATTCTTTCACTGTCTGATCTATGCATATGTCCCAACCAGCATAGGCGTGTTCTCTTCAACATATCCTCCATTTTATCCATAGCCATTCTCTTCCTTATATCTTCATTCTTTATCTTATCCTTCCAAGTGACCCCTAATATCCTTCTCTGCCACCGGTGATGAGTCGCCTCTAATTTCTTCTGATTAGCTTTAGTCATAGGCCATGTATTCGTACCCATCGCCGTAAAAAACGGCTACGTCAGGAAATGATGATGATGATGATGATGATGATGATGATGATAATGATGATGAACTATACTAAGCCTCGTGATATAGTTTGATAAAACGTGCCTTAAGTAAATTGATCCGATGTTTCTGGTTACGCATCCAATTAACTGGGTTGTATCCTTTAAGTAGGCTATAGTTGTGTTTAGGCTACATTTATTGGGTGGCCGCAGACATATGACGTTTGATGCCGATCCTTAAGCTGTCTTTCTACCGTACGTGTGTGTAACTGAATTTCGTGCCTACTTACATTCTGGATGAAATTCTTAACTCAAGTTACTGGAGAGTTATTCTTTGCACGTTTTAACGCACGCTTTCCATGCTCTGTCTTGATCAACCAGACTTCTGAATGCACATGTAGGGCCTATGCAGGAAGGGAAGGGGTTGTGCCCAATGCAGATGTCCGCATAAAACTGTTTGGAATATACAGTTATTTTAGTACAGCCTGTGCCTTTAACACAGGCCAATTAGTTGAGAAGGATGAATCGTCTGCCTTGAATATAGAAGAGGCTGAGTGTAAAAGACAGAAGGAGGGGAGTGGGGGCAAGAGAGTATAGAGACACGCTCTTGCCCACCAATGCTGCTTTGTTTTGTCCGGTTCGTAGTAGGCCTATTTATTTATCCTCAGCTGACCGTTGTCAGTGCAGCTATATGGTGTAGGCCCTATTTATAAGTGAGCCTTACATGTAGGGGCCTAGAGGTTTTATTACTCACCTTCACACTACACATGGCATTGGACCTACAGACTAAACGGTAAGTCAATAAAAGCAGATTTTAATGAGCACATTAACATTATGCAATTACGCGCTTAGAGACCCCAGATATGATATCTCGCGTTGTTGGCCTACTGTAGTTGTATAGAGTGTCTATGCGGCACATAGGCCTACAGTACAGTACATGTACAGAAGGCCTATATAGGGCCTGCAGTATGCGACACGGGACATTTGACACTGTTGGCTAATTCAAGTGATTTTAGACGTCTACGATAGATCTGTGGGAGATAATGATTTTTCGTGTGCAGAAACCTGAATGTGCGATGTGTGAAATGTAGCTTAAGTAAAGTAAAGTTAAGTCACCGACATCAATTAGCATTCTCTTTCCGTCAGATTGCAGACTACGCTGGATCTAGTTATCGAGTCTCCTTGCTGGAAGTGGTAGTTACACAGCACCTCACCCACAGCACGTACAGGATGAAAAAAGTTGACCCAATCTAGGTCCAATTAGCACTCCGTTGAAATGCGGACATCCACAAAAGGGATGGAAATGGGCAATGCAATTTCATACAAGCTATATTGCCTTAGCAACCTCTTGTAATAATTGCATTGTGATTTCATAGAGAACATGTTACCGTAGCAACGATTGTCTAACCTCTGGGAATAATTGCATTCTGATTTCATAGAGGATATATTGCCTTAACTAGGCCTACGTCTTGTAATAATTGAATTGTGATTTCATACAAGCTATATTGCCTTAGCAACCTCGTATAGTAATTGCATTGTGATTTCATAGAGAATATTTTGCCGTAGCAACGATTGTCTATAACCTCTGGGAATAACTGTATTGTGATTTCATAAAGGATATATTGCCTTAGCAACCTCTGGGAATAATTGCAGTGTATTTTCTAGGAGGATATATTGCCTTAGCAACGTCTTGTAATAATTGCATTGTGATTTCACTAAAGGGACGTTGCCGTAGCAACCTCTTTTAACTTCTGAGAATAATTGCATTGTGATTTCATACAGGCTATATTTCCGTAGCAACATCTTGTAACATCTTGTAATAATTGCATTGTGATTTCACAGATAATATATATTGCCACCTCTTTCAGTAAAAAAATAATAATAACAACAAGAGTGATGATGATGATGGTGATCATACTGATGATAATGTTTGTTAACTATTGAGGGCTTCCTCAGATAAAATAATTAAGAACAAAAAAACCGTGGGTACGAAAAGTGGGGGACGGTAGCCTACCCTCCAGTCCAGAAAGTGGGGCTATTCGTACCTCCATTAAATTAGCCTATGGATGGGAGGTCTAAAGTAGGTCTTTGTTTGCTTATTTGTTCGCTAAGGCCTACCCTGCTGTTAGTTGACTGAGGCGCCCTTGTAACGGCATGGCTGTGTTACGGCGCCATATAAATTGTCACTATTATTATTATTATTATTATTATTATTACTAGCTGTAACCCGTGAAATAGCACGGTATATAAAACAATTATTGCAGTGATAACAATTAAGCTTACTTCCCCGTTATATTATGACGTCATATTAAGCTTATAGGCCTATAGCCGTCGTCAAGACAGCCGTCGCCAAGGCGGCAGTATAGTGACGTCACAATAGTGTTTGTTACGGGACAGACAGACGTACATCGGTTATTATGTTGTTTGATTATTATTGTCGGATGTTCCTTAATAATTTATTATGGACGAACCCCGCCATATAGCGGGTTCGTCCACCGATTTCCTATGGACCCCGGGGGTTAACGGCCTAAGTGTTTGTCTTTCGTATTTGGACCTGGACCCGAATCTGATCATATCAGCCTCACCGATTTTGGTTTCGGCTAAGCGTGTGTGTTTAAGCCGGGTAATACTACCGTATTAGGCCTACGACTTATGTTCAGAGGCGTAGCTAGAAAGTGCAGTGAGGATGTGTGCCCCGAGCGCCAAAGGAAGGGGGCGCCAAAACGAGGGTTAAAATTAATAAGTTTACTCTTCATTTTCATGCATTTTAAACTAATTTATCCCCTATAAATTTATCAGTTTTAGCCTAATTTTGGCGCCCAAAAATATCCAGTTATATCCTCATTACTTACAAACCAGTTGTCAGATCTATATAATTTTGGCACCCCATTGAGCATTAAGGCGCACCAAATGCTATCTGTATTTTTCATATTTTGTTTCATTAAAGTTTAAATTGCTATTCGATATATTTGGAAAATGTGAAATAAATAGGCCCTAAACAGGGCTCCAATTTCATAGTTCGTCCTAGGGCGTAAAATATCCTTGTTACGCCGCTGCTTATGTTTTTATTTGGGCGCTAAATATTATGTTACGATAACGATCGTGTGAAAGACAGAGAATCCTTAGCAAGGCCGGGAATTAAAGGTTGTAGGCCCTACAGTTGTTCGAATGCGGTTGTAATTTCGATCCAACAAAACTCGATTTTAATCCATTTGCATATTTTATAAGCACTTATGTAATATACAGAAAATGGGCCTTTCTTGTGAGGTGACACAAACACAGGCTGTATAGTACAGACCATTTCGCTCTTCAAGTGACACACAGCTCAGCTAGTTTTGGTTATGGATCAGTGAACACTGTGACATGCTGTCGTGAGCTGTCTAGACCCCAAGTTCAAAATTCAATGGTCGCTGACATAATGACGTAAGGTTGTCCAATAGGCCTACTGGGAGGAGATCCAAAAACCTCTACTGAAACACATGACAGTACAATTATCAAGATCTTATAGAACACACGTCTTGGCAGCCTATTAGATGCCCGCTCATTTTACAGCTGCCCTTAGGGAGTGGAAGGCTGAGACGACCTGTATATAAGGAGCTTACGGGTATCGAACCACGTCTTTCAAGATCTTATGTTCTTCAAGCAAGACTGTTGCCACTCATCTATCTCATGTCCCCCATCGTCACTCTCTGTCGTATAGAGCCCTACTAATGATGATGATGATGATGTAGTAGTAGTAGTAGTAGTAGTAGTAGTAGTAGTAGTAGTAGTAGTAGTAGTAGTAGTAGTAGTAGTAGTAGTAGTAGTAGTAGTAGTAGTAGTAGTAGTAGTAGTAGTAGTAGTAGTAGTATTACTATTTTTTTTATAAGTGTTATTGCAACACTATAGTGCAGGGCATATTTTAACTGTATAACTAGTGGGACAAATGTCCCAGTAGTCATAGGATTTGTCCCAGTAGTCAGAGCGATTTGTCCCAGGCAATGTATGTATAAAGTACAAGTAGTGGGACAAATGTTGCAAGAATTTAAAGATTTGTCCCAGTAGCATAACGAGAAAGGTATGACATTATTGTTGAATGAGCCCTTGTTATTGGTTGGGACACCCGATAAAAGTTGTAAAAGAAGGTGATGACTAAAAAAAGGTCATAAACTTTTTTCGGAGATGAATTTAAAATTTTTTTAAAGAAAAAGTCTAAAAGTTGTAAGTTTGTGAAGATTAATTCCTAAAAAAAAGTTCTTTGACCAGAATCATGGCCGACTTTCTCCCACATGAACTAGATCCGTGGCTGATTTTGTCCCAGTAGTCAAAATTCCTTAAAATATGCACTGCTATAGTGTCTGCTGTTAGCAGACATTGCCTTTGCATTGATAGTCATCGAGGGCGAAGCTCACAGACGCTCGACCTAAGCTCCAGTATATATGTTAGTTTCGAACAGGTAACGTTGTCGTTTACATAGGCCTACCTTTGGCCAATTATAACCGCAGTCTAGCCTAACGTGACTAATACAGCGCCGTACATGTGATCTAGGTCAAAGCTTATAACGTGTTGGTTCTGAAGGATAGCAGAGCCTAAAGCCCTAAACTATTGTTGATTAGCGTAACGGAGTCTGTAGCACAGTTTACCCGGTAGATACATGTACAAGTAGGTAGATTACATAGCGTCACATTAAGATAAACTACATTGGCACTATACAACACCATGTCTTGCTGACGTTGGCTCAACATCAATGGATGCCTTTAGCCTTCGTTGATGGAGCTATATAAATTATAGACTGGATTATGGACACGTATCTGGCAGCAAAACACGCCGGCTATGGTATACCTGGAGACAGACCTTGAAACAATTGTTATGGTTGCCAGAAATGTCTGACTGTTCTCAAGTAGACTGTGGCCTACTTCGTTACTAAACGACATTTCATCAGTGAGTATTTGAGCCGTATTGTGCAATCTTTGAGTGGGTATTCGGGACGTCTCTGTGCAGTATGCATAATTATGCGAGACATAGTTATTTTCATTAGGCCTACGTCAGGAGGCACATTTGTGTATCATAGGGCCTATGGGTGAATATTTAGACACAGTTGTGCATTTATAAGTGAATAGGGCTGAGTAGGCCTGTTAGGGACATATTTGTGCATTTTGGCAGTTAATAATCAGGCCACATTTGTAGAATCGTGTGAATGGATACTTAAACAATTTTGCATTATGTGAGTGAGCATTAAGACACAGTGATGTTTTATATCGGGATATATTTGTGTTGGCTGTTAAAGGGGCTTCGGTGCGCATCTGGTAACGGCGGTCACCAGCACAGCGGCGGATTTTGGTGTTTACTAGCTAAGGGATGGCAGGTGACTAATGTCATGCATGCATATTCGCCGAATTTACCTTGCTTACTCTCTGGACAACCTCTAGCGCTCGTAAATAAGCTGGTGCCCTGCGCTTAGCTCTCGAGTAGCGCTTTAGAACGTTGGTGTTTACGATTAGCCTACTTACTACTTATAAGGAGAAATGTTTGACAAACCTTTGTATATTCTCGACTTTTCATGACTTGTATCTAGTAGGCCTAGGCCTATCCTGTGTTAATGATCTTTTCAATTTCTCACGTTTTCTCTCCTGGAAGTTACTTTCAAAGTTTAGTAGGCCATCATAATACTAATCGATCTGAGGCCGTCAATGGCGTGGCCCAAATTCAGATGGGGCATTCGAGATTGGCATCCCTCGATAGGACTTTGCAGACGCGTATGTTAACAACCTTGCAATGAACCTTTTTAATGCGGACTCGGAGAAATTTCTCAATTGCTGAGAAGAATGAGCCAACTTGCAATATATAACATAATTAAACTTAGAAAATTTAAGCTTAAACTAATTTTGACTTATCACAGAAAGAAGAGATGGCAGTTACAATTCAACATGAAGTGCTCAGTCGACATCGAGATTTTCTGGAGGAGAGAATGGATCCAGATTCTGGACTTCTCGATAAGCTTCTGGCAAACGAAACTCTTACTAACAAAGATATTCGAGATATTAGGAAATATCAGACATTCGACGAAAGAAATTCAAAGCTCTTGGATTATATTCTGCAGAAGAATAAAGTCGATTGCTTGATAGCTGCATTGATTAACACGAAACAAAAGCACCTGGTCAATTATCTTGCTGCAGATGGAGGTTAGTTGAACTGCAATGCTGCAAAGCATCGCATTACTTGTCAAACGATGTAGTCTTATATACGTGCAGTAGGCCAACATTTCTTTTCATCACATTATGTTGCACTTACTTGCTTATTACTTACAGTAGTCCTTCCCGTGCAGGTCAGCACAATGGTAACAGACTCTTGTCAATCGCTAGTCTTCCGACTTCGTCCCACGACATCACCAAACACCTCACTCTTATAATATCCGGCCAATTCTTTCGTGTTCCCCTTCTCCTTTTCCCTTCAGACATCCAGTTCATCACTTAAAATTATTGTTTGGCTCTTTTATCCTTGTCCATACGAACTATAATGTCCCATAAATTTTAATTTTCTCTTTCTGATAGTGCTCTCTAAATCCTCTACTCCCATCTGCTCTCCTTTAGTTTCATTTGATATTTTGTCACTCCATGAAGCATGAAGAATTCTCACCAACCATCCTTCTGACGAGAATGTGCCGCCCCATTATTTTTTGTTTGTCACTGTTATTGGCCTACTGCACAGCATTATAAAACCGATTATAGAAAAATCCAGTTAATTTAAGTTTGCTGCACGCGAGTTTTATCTGCACGTGAATTAATTCAACATATTTCTTCTATTTGCGATATGGATTCGGCAGTTACACTTTTTAGTAGAATGAATTATTAGCTAGAAACTTCACTGCCATCTATTTCAGATCGTAAGACGGAATATGGAGACGATTGGCCGCTGGGTGAGGAACAGATCAAAATCCTTAACGTAAATCAAGAGACCTTGGTGGATCTTCTGGATCCAACCGATCTTATCGTTCATATGTTCTCGGCAGAAATACTCAACAATCGACAACAGAAAAGCATTTCGAGCGAAAGAAACGTTTTTGTGAAGACACAGACTCTGTTGGAGGTCATAAGACAACGCAGTTTGCGAGACTACAAGAAAACAATCGAAAGTCTTCATGCTACAAATCAGAGTCATATTGCGCAGATCCTTGAGCAAGGAGGAGGCATGACACTGTTTCAGTTTTCTACATCTTAACTCCCATATGAAAATTTCTTCCTGTAGAAGAACTACCTGAAAAAACAGTCAAAATTAATGCACTATCAAATTTAGTCTCAAACGTAATGAAACATCATACATTGACGCACTGAGAGCAATATTATATTATATTATAATCTTCGTTTATTCATACAAATTCTCACTGACAGAACGCATTCAGGTACAGTTCACTTGGGTGCTGATTATTCACAGGTTAGACTATTTAGCAATAAAATACAGTCACAGATATTACTGTGGCCTCTTAGAATAATTAAAATAAACTGCCTGTTGGGAATGTACTAAATAAACCAGTGATTGCCAATTTGATATCTAACTGATGTAGTTGTATGCCAGTATAACGTAAACATTTACTTTGACAGCCACACGTACAGTACCTAGTGGCTAATGAAAGTATAACTAGTTGTGCAATGTGCAGGATACTCAGAATTTGTAAAATCTGATCTTGTTAATTTCAGTTGTTGTGAGAGTTCACGCTCAGCTGAATTCCGAAGAAGTCGACGAAACTGAAGAAGAGATTATCACTAGATTTGCTAGTGTTTTGAGCGGAAAATCTTTGGAGGCGTCCAATCGCATCCTCGTGGGAACTCTGAACGTCATCGCTGCCAAAAAAGGTCAAAGCGTCGTTCTTTACATCTACTGTAAAACACTGAAGGACCTGATACATCTGCAGGAGATGAATGCATCAGGAAAACTGCGAACGATAATTCAGACGATATTTACTCAGCTGCTTTCACATGTTTTTTGGACGAAGGTGAACGTTGAAAATCTCAAGTCCGTTGTAGAATCTCTCTTTAATCAGCTGCTCTGTCAGTCACAAATTCATCAAATAACAATTGACTTCGACGACGACGAGTACAACAAATGCAGATCATACTTTCCTGGTGAGAATTTATTATTTAAGATTATAATGTCTCGTTCTCTGCCTCTGCACACACATGCTCAGAATTCTCTGGAAATTTCGGATATCGCTGACCATAGACGATTAAGATGTTCTTGGCGAAAGTTTTGTCTTTGGCCGGCGTTCATTCAGATATGTTGGATGTCCCGCCTGTTAGAATTGTCCACCTTTTCATGTTCGTGTCTCTCTGCTGAGCCTATATAAGTTCTAAACAAGATGAAAACTTACACGTATCTTCCTCTTTGCCTGTTGGTTCATGATGTATCGAATTGTCAGGCCTCCAAGTTGCACTTCTAGTCTATTGCAAGAGGTAGTATAGAAGTTTAGTTGTGTTGCATGGTAGCTTATATATGATCATTGCATCAAATATAGGCTACACTTCTAGTCACAAAAGGTTTGCGAAAAACATTACATTACCCTCTCCTTGCCCTAGTTTTTTCTTACCTTAGCTTGCCTGACTCGACTTGATCTGAACTTACCTAACCGCGTTGCTAAAAGTGTTGACTTGCTTTATTTTGTTTGTTTTCCGGAAGTTATTTTATTGGTATTTACTTTGTTAGAGAGCACATTTGTTCGCGCAGTTTATGACTTCAGCCCAGCGGATATGAACGCAGCTGAGACAGTAGAATTAAGGAAGAGCTTGCTGAGGGAAGAGAGGAACGAGGCAGGATACTACATACTAGAAGATTATAGCATTGAATCATACGAAAGCTTTGATCCCACCCAAATGGCACTTTCCTTTGTGAAAGGGGAGCATTTTGAAATTAGAGATTTGTTGGATATTGGGTGAGTAGCTAACGTATGTATGTATGCATGTATGTTAATATATACATGCATGTATGTTTGTATATAATTATGTTTGTATGTATGCTGCAATGCATGCATGTAGGCATGAATTAAACAGTTGTATACCGTCGACATCTAAGAGGCATTGCTTCTGTTGCTTCAATCCTTTCTTCTTCGTAGGTCTATAGGGCATATATCTGTGCACAATGTCATGTCAAACAGTCAGACATATTTATACATTCATACATACATATATGCATACATACATGCACATATCCACCTATCCATGCATATATATACATATATATATACACACAGAATATCTCTATCCTATATATACGTTGTCTGTGTCAAACAGACCAATCATGCGAAATGTCTAATAGGTTGAAACATGTTGCGTTTATTATCATCCTGAATGCGAATGTCCAACGAACACGTCTAACCTTCCGAGTTCGTATACGAGCGCATTAGAAGTTCGAACTAAGCTACACAGTCGATTATGAGAGCTACAATAATTGAAAGATTGCTACAAGAAGTCAAGAACTGTATTCTAGTCTTCTCAAGACGAACGGCTGGTGGCTGGTTTCTTTAGACATTGCTCTGTCGGTGTGACATTGCGTAAGCGTCCGACAATTATCCAACAACATCGGCACCCTGGGTCATGGGATCGTACTGCCTTTCGCTACTACTCGACTAAGCTAACTTCTATATAGGCCTATACGGGCTTACAGCTTCTTATGGTATAGTACTCGGAACATGAAGACTGCCTTCTGCATTTTGATTGGACTCCTCACATTTTACACTGGATCTTAAGAGTATATCTGCTAGGGTTTACTGAAAAGTGTGTCCTATACCCGGAGTTCCCTATCGAATTCTAATAATGGAAGCCAATGAACTAACTTATATAGAAGGCGGGTCTATTCAGATGAAGCTCCAAAGCAACATACATATATACACACACACACATAACTACATACACATAATAATAAAAACATGTATACACAAATGCACACATACATGCATATAAGCATGCAATTGTATTAAAGTAACTGTAGAATCTATCCTATGCTAGGGATGATGTCGGTTGGTGGAAAGCAAAGCGCTTGAGCGATGGACAGATCGGATTCATTCCGAGAAATCGTTTAGTCATCGATCACAACATTCAACAGTAAGTCTTCGGTTGAACTTAGATGTCATGTGTCACCAAATCTAAGATTTTCCCGTTTGCAGATGGCTTACAGGTCCCTGGGTGTAAGTCTCAACTGTCCAGGTGAGAACCTGCCAGCAACTGAATAGAAGACGGGTCGAATGGCGGCAAGGTATCAATCACGTGGAACGAAACAACCCCACGAAATGCAGAGAAACCATGCAGGAGTTAAGAATATACTCAGAAACACAAACAAGTTCGCGATTGAAATGGATACGTATCTAAGCGAATATTTTATCTTTGGCAATTTTAAATCTCAAGAGCGCTGCTCCATATGTACAGATAATTTAGCCATATCCCTACAAACATTTGAACCACACTAAAATAAATATATGAATTATCAAAGAACTTCCATAGCTCAAGTGTTGTAATGCTCAAGGCATCAGTCGAATATCTCTGCTTAGTAAAAAACAACTAGAGTCCGGTTGCCAGGAGATCAGACAGACAGAGACAGAGACCGAGGGAGAGGGAGAGAGGGAGAGAGGGAGAGAGGGAGGGAGGGAGAGGGTGGAAGCAGAGGAGCTGCCGAGGCGAATCCGTCTGGAATATGAAAGATTGGAAGGCGGAGGACAAAATAGATTTGCGTTAGCCTGCATGATAATAAGTGTAATTGAGAACACAAATTTCATCAGTAAACAAAGGAATGCTAGAAGAGTCACTGTCTAGTGGCAGGCTCACGCGCACATGTGGAGCCCAATCAACGGATTCGAATACAAAATTAATGTGACAGAAAGCATTATGTTAAGCGTCTTTGCTTGGACCACCGCAATCCCTCACTGGTGGAAAATGACGCACTTCCGGCTATCCAGTGAGATGCCGATTTTCACGTGAAACAACAGAAGAGCAAAACAACAGGTCAAAAATTGTATTGTATTGTATCTAGAAATTTATAAAGCGCCTCTTGAAGAATAACTATTCAGAGGCGCTCTCAGCACAGAAGCCCCGGGGAAACAGAAATGCCTGTAGGGAACGCGAGACCGATGAGGAAAAGCCAGTCATTAGTTTGGCCCTGAGCACAGGAGGAAGTTCATTCCAGATCGTGGGACCCACTACAGCAAACACCCGATGCTGGGCCAAGGCAGTTCTAGCCCTGGGAACAAAAAGATCAAGCCGATTTACAGAGCGCAATGAGCGAGAAGAAGATGCAGATAGCGGTTTTCGCAGATAGTTCGAGAGATATTTCGGGGCAGTAGGCTGCTGAGATTTAGAGACAAGGAAAAGGATCTTATATCGGATGCGCGCAGCAATAGGGAGCCAGTGAAGGACATCAAGCATGTCAGTAGAGATATGGGCACACCGGGGGAGTCGAGCGATGAGCCTAGCATGTTCTTTACCCTTACTTCCCAGAGACCCGACCCACTCCTTATCTTTTTCGCCCTCGGGCTCACAGTTTTTCCCTTCCAACTAAAAATGATAAAAACTTTATATCGAGGGTCCTATATATATCATGACTTGTATTAGTTTTGAAATGAACGAGAAACAGCTTATAGATTTCTATTAATTATTTTACTTAGGCCTATCTATGATTGTTACCAATTGCGTTATGTCAAATGGTTGACGAATAAACGAATATTGGTTGATTGATTGATTTAGAACAGATTGAAGGGGGGAAAGACGCTGCTTGGGGAGACCCATGAGGAGCGAGTTGCAGTATAGTCCAAGCGTGAGCAGACAAATGCGTCAACTATGGTGGTAAAGACAGAAGGTGAGACCGAACGTCTGATGGCCCTGAGACGCCTCAGTTGAAAGAAGCAGGAGCGAGTCATGTTGAAGATATGCTCTTTGAATGTGAGGGAGGAGTCAAGTGTGACACCCAAGTCGCGGACGGTGGAAGAGTAGGTGTAAGCAGGAAATTTCTCAGTTGACGGACCATGTACAAAAGCCTGAGCATCATCTGCATAAAGATGGCCATTTGCCCCATGTTTAGTAAATAGAGACGGGATATCAGCAGTGAAGAGGATGCATAGGATGGGACCGAGCACTGAGCCCTGGGGAACACCAAATTCAACATCTGTCCACTGAGTCCTGGTTTCACCGAGGACAACCAACTGTGCGTTGTCAGAAAGGTATGATTTAAACCAAAGAAGAGGAATACCAGAGAGGCCGTTGGACAGTTCCAGTCGCTGAAGCAGGATCTCATGATCAACCATGTCAAACGCAGATGAGACATCAAAAAGCGCCAGAAGAGAGAGATGAGAGTGATCAATAGCTGTATAAATATCAGACAGTAGGGATAAGAGAGCAGTTTCTGTGGAATGGTGGCCCCTGAAGCCAGATTGGGCGGCCGGTAGAAGCCCAGCTTGCTCAAAGTAAGGGAGTGGCTGAAGTGAAACTAGTCTTTCAAAGGACTTTGAGAGGAAAGAAAGATGGGAAATGGGCCGGTAATTTTAACAGGCATTTTGGTCAAGGTTTTCCTTTTTCAAGGTTGGGAAAACAATAGCTCGTTTTTGGGAAGCAGGTAGATAACCCTCAGAAAGCGACCTGTTCAATATGTAAACTAGAAATGGAGCTAAATCGTCTAATATGTTCACCAAAATAAATGGGGGGAGAGGGTCAAGTTCGCATGATTTTTTGTTTGATGATCCAATTATTTTACGAAGTTCCGTTTCAAGGATTGGACGAAATCCTTCGAAGGTGTGGTCCGTGTGGGAGAATTGCGGAGGAGGGGCATCGTGAGTCTTCGCTCGAAGATCAGTAATCTTCCTTGTCATCAACTCTTTTATTCGGGTTTAATGGCTTGATAATAATCTGTCGGGTGATAAAGTGATAGGCTACAGTCAAAGAATTTGATTCAATAACAACAGGAATTCGATTTGGTTACGTGCTTGGGTTGTTGCAACCTCGATTAACTCTGTCGATACCTCGTCAATCAACCACTGCATTGATCAACCACATTACCACGTATATTTAATAAGACCAAATATATTAAATAATAAGAATATGCGAAGCTTAGCGCTCTTCCCGTACAAAATTCTGTGATCAGTGGGCTGCCACCTACCGACGAAGGGGTTAGAAAGACGATGATGGCGTCTAACCACAAGAGTTGCGCTGTAGTTAACTCTAGCAATACTTACTATATAACGTGAATGGAAAGAAGAAATTGAGCGGGAAGAGCGTTGATCTTCATATAGGCCCATTGTATAATTAAGTATATTAATTTTGATATTACTATAAATGGTACAACGGAACTCTGTTGCATTTCTGCTTAGAAAACGAAAAGATGAAATTCCATTGTCACCAGGTTTGTATTTATAAAATGTGTTATATATTTCCTAATGACTTTCATAATATCATACATTATGCATGTATATTCCTCGTTCAAACTGATGATTGGTCAGTTTTTAAGATGATATTCAGGTTGTAATTGTAATTGCAATTCGCAACTTCTATTGCGCCGGTGTCTAATGGACAAGGCACCAAGCGATGGCGCACGAAAATCAATTAGGCCTAATCCAGATTAATCCACTAACGCACATGCCAATCAAATCCTTATGGTATCATGACATTTGTATTCTCGAATTTGTAGAGCGTCATTCGAACATTCATCGATGGCTCCAGGCATATGATGCATATCTTATACAGATTTGCGTTAAATAGACGAAGATGTTAAAAACCCTCTTTTGTCTTCAGACATCAAGTCCTATAAGAACCACTGACTGAGAGACCCATGGAAAAGGTCAAACTCGTAATCGCAAAATCGAAATTTCTAAAGTGATACTCTAAAGCTAAGCGCAGGGCACCAGCTTATTCTCGAGCACTACGTTGTGTCGGGAGATGTGTCCAGAGATGTAAAAAGCTTGGAAGGTGGAGGAGAATGCTTGGATGACGCTTCTTGCCTTGCCATACTTAAAAGTCACTTTGCATTTCACTGTGAGAGGCTGCACCGAGTATATGTATCATTTAGTACAATGTCTGTCTTATGGTGGGTTGTACAACCTTACAGATGGATGGATGTGAATCTTGTAGATCTGTTGGAATCATCGGATCAGTTGGCGAATAAGAAGCAGAAGACTAGCTGGACAAATAAAACTGTAAGCTTTATAGACATGTCCATTGCCTCCTGTATACTGAGTTACAGAAGCCATAATGTCCCTTTCTGGAACCCGATTTTAGTTTCACTTACCAGCCGAATTGGCATACCGACTGTGGAATGCGCTGTTGGTAACCTTAGGTTTATCTCCTTGTATATAATGCCTTGTCTTGCATTACTTTGCAATTCTTGAGAAGGCGATCAATGTTAATATTATTATGCAGAGATTTTCTTATGTTTGAAAGTGTGTGTGTGTGTGTGTGTGTGTGTGTGTGTGTGTGTGTGTGTGTGTGTGTGTGTGTGTGTGTGTGTGTGTGTGTGTGTGTGCGTGTGTGTGTCAACTCCACTCTTCTTGGCAATTTTGTCTTCACGTCTTCCTTCTCACCTATATACTTAGCCTAATCTATTCGTTTTCGTTACTCTACCTCTGCTTATAGGTAATTTAACTATGGTAGTGCGTGGTTATCATGAACAGAGTCCAAAAACTTTTCAAATATTTCTTCTTTCAACTCAACACACACACAAACTAAATATATTCATCAACTCTCCTTTGACACTAGCTCCACATTTCATCACACTCTTCATATTTCAAATTGCTTCATCAGCAAATTCTTTTTCACGCCACAATGTGCGACGCATACAAATACCGGTACAACCATGCAGCTAATTAAATATCCTAGGTTTACTGCTCAAACATTGCCACATTATCGCATTATACACACTCACAATATATATATGTATATATATATATATATATATTTATACTCAGTGTAGCGTATATATATATATATACGCAATCAGAATATAAGTAAGCCCTATTGAAACACATATTAAAATGTTACTGCAATAAAACAAAGCTACTTAATTGTAGGGCAATAAAGTCTCATGTGTTGCGTCTCATTTTGAAACCAGTGTGTATAGAGCAAGAAGATTGTTTCAGGCGAATAATCTGCCGCTCGAGTTGTTGGACATAATTCTTCGCAAGTCCTATCTTCAGTGCATCTTGTGTGAAAATCAGTCAACCAATCGAGACGTCATCTGGAAAATGTCGTCAGTCGACAACTGTTGGTTTCATAGAATCAAGAGACGAAAGTTCAAGAAGTCCGTCTGGCGCCACCTAGCAGGTGAGATTTTGAGATATCACTTGAGACTTCCAAGTTGTAACTGCAGACCTTATTACGTCGCACAGTCAGGAAGAAGTTATAGCTATAGGTCTCTAGGCCTACAGGACACGAGTTCCAGATAGTATACAAAATTTGTGATTTAGCGTAACAAGAACAGCAGGCCCAGATGCCTTCATTAATTAGTTGCACAACTCGATTACGATTTCCTGATATTTTATGATGCTAGGAGATGAAATCGCATGACGTATACTTCTTCGGATTGGCATACCGTCTGTGGAATGCGCTGGTGGTAACTATAGGTTTTCGTAACGCGCTAAATGCAGAGTTATGTTGCTACATTGCATTGTCAGTTTCAAAATGCATAATCTATTGCAACATTTAAGTGCATGTTCAAGTTGCACATGATCGCTACCCGTTGCATATAGATGAATCCTTAAAGCTAACATTGCAAACAACATTGAATTAAGCCTTCGACATATAATTGTAGACTGCAAAATTCTCATCACGTGAGATAGCTTTAATTCTTATTATAATTTACTCTACTAGCTTATTTCATAGTTTTACTTTTGACCAATTAGGCTATACTTTGCATTGCATTGGGGGGGGGGGGAGAGGGCAGACGCAATGAGTCCTGCATGACATTATCGGCAGCCTGCCACTGCATGAATGCTCGTGAACTTTGGTTGCTTATGTTTAATGCACAAAGTATCAACTGATAGTGCACAAAATAAGTAAGTAATAGTGCACAAAATAAGTAAGTAAATAAGCGGCAACAAGTTTAATACCCAGAAACTCGATCAACTGAAACAGAGAGGAAACCTAGCTGTGGTGATTGAGCCAAGTGAAAAGGTAAAGCTACAACCGGCAAAGTTGAGAGAACGCAATTGGCTATAGCAGTATACAGGTTTTATTAAGTCATTGCAGATAATAAATATATCATTAACAAATGTACGTTCTGCTGATGGCCAATGATGCGTGTTCTTTTAACTAGCGAATCTGCATACACCTTTTACAAGCACTTGAAAACTGGTCTTTATCTCTGGAGTTTGGCTGGGAGACCCTCTGAGTAGGTATCTTGGAGGGGCGTTACATGTAGGCCTATATAAGTCCTCGTAATGCATGAACGAAAGTGTGTAAATATAACAATTATTGAACTATGAAGTCTGCTACATGTTTTCGTACAGTGTTCTGCGCAAAAGTCGGCAGCCGAGCTGCCATTTACAGAAACAACCGACACTACTTAGAGCAAAACATCGAGATGCATGGTCTCATGAGTCGACTGAGGTCTGATGATTGCCTGACGGACTATGAAGGCAGAATCATCGGCAGACAGAAGGATAATCATTTCAAAGCGTTCTCTCATTTGGAAACTGTCTTGAAACGGATTGATGACGCGAGGCACTCGACATTTCTGCTTTGTCTGCGCCAAACTAATCAGAAACTTGTGACGAAAGTCGTAGAAAACGGTGGAGGTTCGCATTGGATTTGTCTGCTTTTCTTAATATTTTATTACGTTATATATATCATCTTGTATATGTAGGCCTAGTGAAAGTCTGAATATTATAGACTTTATTTCGTCACTATCGAGCATAAGATAATATTCAAGCACAAATTTAGATAAGAAAACAGAAAGATACATGCATATAAAAGGGACAAAAAGCAATTCAACTAACTGCATACTATGTGCGCGGAAGTCACTAATGCGTACACAGCTAGTTTGGCTGCTTTGGCAATCAACAAGAGTTATCACAAAGCATAGAAATCTGTTAGTACGGAATATAGGCCTATGCTTAGACAAATAAGAATACTGTTTCAAAACGATGTCAGTCTGAAACAGTAAACATCCAACACAGGCCTGCATGAAAATGAAAACTATACCGAAACTTATGCATATAGGCCTATTATAATAGGCGGTCTATCGTTCAGCTCCTCACAAACAATTTGTCTAATTCTTGTATCCGATATCAAACACTCCACTAAGGCTTTCCAAATTTAGATCCTGAACCCGCCGTTCGTTCTGCAATTTTTTAAAACAACCCAACCAATACTATGTCTGAATTTACAGTTTTGCTTTTTAATCTGTTGAAAAGTTTGTATTTATCTCCTGTGTAGTTGTTCTAAAGGCAACCATTCTGAGCGATGAAATACGACGTAAGGAATCTTTCAAACAAGATTTAGTTGAGAAATTGAACGATCTTCGAGGTAAACACCAACGAAGATCTCATCAAATCGAAAAACTCATCAATCAACTAAAGAACGACAACATAGAATTCCTCAACGCCAATCGAGACAAGAACCCAACGCTGTCGCTTTGGTGCAGATCGCAAACGACTCTTGAAACGATTAATTCTGTTGAATTCCGCAGACGTCTCTTGAATATTCTTGCCTTGCTCCCTGATTTTCAATTCTTTCGTGTTGAAGTAACTCAGGAAATTACAAAACCTTCCGTTCTCAACATAGACGTTGATCAGCTAAAGAAAATAGCTGGTAAGTGATCAATCTATGCATGGACTTACACTTCGCAACATCACATGACAAAACAGACCATTAACATCGGCAGACATTATTTTGAACAGTTCTGACCGTTCGTATGGCATAATATCTCTCTTGCATACACTGTCCATTCTATGCGTGAACTGAAGATGCTTCATGGTGATTGGTTAACATATACTTTGTGGCTGATTGGTTGAGGTTTTGTGGTGATTATTTGACCTAATTAAGACTGATTCGTTGACGTGTTTGCGACTCATTGATTGACCTGATTATGGTTGATTTTTTGACATGCTGCTGTGGCGATAGCAGAGTAGTTGAAAATGTTTGTAGGGCCTAATTGAATGGTTATTGTTGATTACATTGACAAGTGGCGAGCAGTGTGGGGCTGAGATACTTTTGGACACCCGGCCACTGTTAATGGACTTTAGAAATACTGAGCTGCTTTTGTCCTTTAAGAATAAACGCGAACCAGCATTGTGTGCGATTTCTTATCATATTAGATTGTGGTTCTAAGCAGCAATAAATAAATAAATATACGTAATAAACAAATGATAAACGAGGATAGACAGAACCTTTAAATCAAACAGGATTTTATTCAGAATTCTGAATTTTTTTACATCTGAACACCTTTACAGTGGCGTTTTGAACCATGCAAATATGTGCTGGCAATAGAACTTATCTATTGAACTCTGAAGCCAGTCGCTTAATTTTGTTTGACCTCCTTTGTACCTCACTGCAAAGTCGACATTTAGGCCTACTTAAAGGAAATGAATCTCTGCCCTATATCCCACTCTGCGATATAGCAGGCTTTACACGTTGACGTAACAATTACAGTTAATTTGGCCGCAACTTTGTCCATAATCAATTTTGGATATATATATATATATATATATATATATATATATATATCCGTTGGTTAGGCTCTACGTTTATGCGTGGTTCTTCCACTTGTCACTCTTCTTCTACATGTACTTTCTTTGCACTGCTTTGCTCACTGATATTCATGTTCTCAACGACTTTTAACATAATTTAGACTCACATCTCTGCTTATATGATTACTAGAATGGCGATATATAAACTTCCTTAATAATTATAAAGAAATATATATTTGGAAAGCAGTGATCTTGTTTTACGCCTGAACTGAATGATGCATTGAGGAGGTTCTTAAGACGCATATAAAGAAGAGTGTTACTGTTGCCTTTGTTTTGTCTGGATTCGTTTCAGTGTTCTCTTCGTCCGCGATCAGTTTTACGTCGAGACTTGACGTGAACGAAGAATACATCAACGCAGTAACGAAACTTAGCAACAGAATCTGCGTTCTGTGCGGTTCAGCTGGTCTGCCAACTGCCGTTAAAGTGGTCCTTGTCTTCGAGGATCGAAGTCCGTTTGCTATTCAGCGGAGGGTCAAAGTTCAAGAGATCAGGCGACCTTGGGACATGGGATCCAGTCGAATGCAAAACTGTCTTTACGTGACGGACCTCGAGAGCCAAAGCATTTGGAAGATTGCTGGAGATGACTATAAATTGACGCGGTGGTTGTCTGGGATAGGTGCGCCGTTCACTATTTCAGTCTCCGGTGAGGGTCAGGTATGTCTTACCAGGACCGGTCAACCGCAGTCCAGCCTAGAGATCTATGGACCAGATTCTCAGCTGTGTCTTTATGTTCTGTTGCCCGAGGACATAAAATTTCCGCTTCACGCAGTAGAGACATCGACAGGAAATTTCGTCATCATGTATCGGAGGAGATCGCCTCAAGAGACGAGAGATTCTGAGGGACTGATTGTTAGCGATTCACCAGATCGAGAATCAAGTGGTGGGAATCTGATGTGGGGTGTAAGTGAAGTGACCAGGGACGGAAGTGTGGTCATCAACTGTTTTGTTCCTGCGGATGAACCGGAGCGACTGAATCACCCGGAACACCTCGCCGTCGACTCAGAGGTGTTTGTGGCCGACACGAGGAACGACAGAGTGATACAGTTGAACTCTAACCTGACCTGGAATAAAATTCTGATATCGACTCATCAGTTGGATCAGCCAATGAGAAGGATCAATTGGCCCAAGAGATTATATTACGACGAATACAGGAAACAGCTGTTGGTCGTTGGTGGATTAAACGCAGCTATTCACGTTTATACATTCCACTAATAGCCTACACGTTGCTCACGCTCAAGCATCTAACTTTGAGTAAATTTTGTACACTTGGTGCTTATTTTTACACTTTCTCATGTTTGCTTAATCTTCTTTATCAATAATTATACTCTGAGTAATTTTACGCTTTGGACTAATTTTATAGGCCCTACTCGTTACTAATTTGTACATTTGTTATTACTTTCTATATATGGCCTACGTTAGATCAAAATTTAAATTTTCCATAAAGCTTTATAATTTCAATTGATTCTCCTCATACTAACTCTATGAAAATTAGATCCTGTAATATGCAGTTGGTCTAATTGGGATCCTCTGAAGTCTGAACAATGGTCGCTTCGAAAGAGGAGAATCTGGATTCACTTCTAACTTCGTCCTTTCTGCTGAATCTTATGCATCAATGCTGTATTTACAGCTGTCGCAGCAAAATTTGGAAAATTATTGGTGGCTAATAGTTGCTATTTTATATATGTTATTTGAATTGACAATGCCGCAGAAACGTATTCTTATCCTGTGAGGGTTTTCACTTGTTAAAATATACATAATTATCCGTTGAGTGGACGTTACATTCTAGCGAGAAGGGTAGGGAAGACGGTGTCATTTTTCTGTAATTGCTCATTAGCCGTCTTGCCATATATTTTATAAATGTTGCTGAATTAAGATGTTGTCGATCACACATGAGACTTTATCGCCAGACAGTTAAGTAGCTTTGTTTTAGTGCAGTGATATTTTAGTATATGTTTCAACAGGGGCTTCCTTCTATTTTGATTTTAATATGCTCATGTTTCTAATGATCGTGTGGTAAATATGTTAGTTTGTAGCGGTGCAACATAATTTCTAGTGTCTGCATCTCATAAAATGACCCACGTTATGTAATATTTAATTTTTAAATTAAATATTGTCAATGATTACTGATTTTAATTAAAATACGTTTGAAATATTATATATTTTCGCGAATAAGTTAAAAATTATGAATTTTTAATGATTATTTCACGAACCGGTGACCAGAGCTCCGCGTACACAGGGCCGGATTAACCAGTATTCTCAATATGCTTTAGCATAGGGCCCCCGCTTACAGGGGGCCCCCGGCCGGACTCAAAACAATACTCTCTGGAAAATCCCCTCTGATTTGGTTTGGCCTTCTGGAAACTGGATCGGACCTCTTTTGGACTACTCTCTGGAAACTCCCTCTGATTTGACGTAGCGCTCGTGAATAGGCTGGTGCCCTGCGCTTGGCCTTCAAGTGGCGCTTGAGAAGTTTGGAGATTACGATTACGATGCTAAACAGAACAGCGAAACAAAACTACTCCAGTATATGACAATAATTACAACTATTATTCATTGTCCGAACATTGTTAATGCGTTATAATAGTTTCCAGCAAATCTACGCCTATCCGTCGACTGTTAGAAGTTCTGCAGTTATGTGCAATCGCTCACAATATGCACAGTTAGTTGTTGAACAAAAGAAAATTATCATGTACAAAGATGAGTTTGTAGAAAGAATTACGTCATTGCATCACGTGGGTCATTGTGTGACGTAGCCGCAAAAATAGTAGATAAATATTTCACAGCCGAGTCGAGGAAACAACGATCAACTCAAATTTCTCAAAACATTTGATCGACTCGATTTGCAAGTTAACCAAGTCGAAGATTTTTCGACCAACTCGACTTGGCTGAGTTTCGACCAACTTTATCGACTGACTCGATCGATCACGGCGTATACTTCACTCACAGTTATTGCTCAGCGCCACAGTTATTGCTCTGTTGTATGGTCGTGTGTGCACTTCCGAAATGTGGAAGGAGGGCCATTGATATAGGCTATCAAATGGAGTTGCATTGTATCAACTTATGACTCATAATTACTTCTGGATTCTGTATCAATTGCGAGGATTACTATATTACTATGATTTCATATGAAGCGACCATTGATCGATGCATTGCTCATCATGAAAACGGCGCTACAGAAGCAACTAGAACAGATGAGATGAGATCAGCTGATACTAGACAGAAACAAGTAATAGAACAAAAATAATTAGATAGAAACAAATAATAGAATAAAATAATTAGATAGAAACAAATAATAGAATAAAATAATTAGATAGAAACAAATAATAGAATAAAATAATTAGATAGAAACAAATAATAGAATAAAATAATTAGATAGAAACAAATAATAGAATAAAATAATTAGATAGAAACAAATAATAGAATAAAATAATTAGATAGAAACAAATAATAGAATAAAATAATTAGATAGAAACAAATAATAGAATAAAATAATTAGATAGAAACAAATAATAGAATAAAATAATTAGATAGAAACAAATAATAGAATAAAATAATTAGATAGAAACAAATAATAGAATAAAATAATTAGATAGAAACAAATAATAGAATAAAATAATTAGATAGAAACAAATAATAATTCATTGCAAGCAACAGCTTATCAACGCGTACTTGGCTTAGGCTAAGTGGTATGTCTTATTTTTTGAATAATTTATAATTTTATTTAATGCTATGTTTTTGTTTTTGATATGTCTGTTCTAAAGCGATATCATTCATACAAGCGAAGGATGTCACATAATATTGGAAGAGGAGGAATGATTGTCTTGTCTCCAAATTCCTTTCTACGCCACTGTTCACCATCCGATGGCAACTGACTGACTGACTATGTGCCTGGCGACTGATTCAGAGTCTGCAGCAGCTGTCCGAGATGAACTCTTCTCTGTAGCTGAATCAGTAGGTTGCTGTAAGTCATCGCTGTAGCCACTGACCCGTCGACTCTACTCGTGTTACCCCCCGAAGATGCCCCAGGAGCGCTCTGGGCCTCACCTGGAACCGACAGCCCATAGTCCTTACCAATCACAGGACCCAGGCATCGGCTGAATGGATTGAAGTCTGAAGGACGGTCGCTTGAAGGGTTCGGCAGAGGTCTAGGCCCTGGGTACCAGCAGTGCAGCAGGGGCAGAGAGCAGTGTCGTCGAAGGAAGCCGAGGGGCGTGGATGGTGATGCTATGCATGGGTAGAAGAGAGCGTCGTGAGGGGCGTCGAGGGACACTCTGTCCAGCTGGGACTTCTTCAGTTTGTATCGATGGTTCTGGAACCAGATCTTGATCTGCATCGGAGTCAGGCGCAGTGCTGTCGCCAGTTGTTCTCTCTCGGGCGCCGACAGGTAGCGCTGCTGTCGAAAGCGCCGTTCCAACTCGTATGTCTGGAGTTTCGAGAAGAGGATGCGACGCTTCTTTTTCACAGGCGTCGACTGACCGCCATCTGTCGACTCATCGCTCGAGTCATCGCTGTCGACGAAATCGCTTCTCAGCGATCGATCGCCGCTGCAGCGCTGTTGGCAAGAGTTCTGTCCATGTTCCTCCTCCTCCTCCTTCTCCTTCCTTTTCCTCTGGTCTTCTGTTGTCGGAGGAAGATCGTCTTCCAACTGACAACATCTGCAGACGATCAATGATGAAGACTCTGTGAATTAACAGACCATAGAATATTATAACAAAGCTCTTCCAGCTTCATCCCAGACGCGCCTCTTAGGCTCATGGGTTGAACTGTATAAAAAGAATGCGAAGAATGAACAGTTTGCGGAGATGAATGCGAAGAATGCGGAGGAGAACGTGAAGAATGCAAAGAAGAATGTGAAGAGGAAGAAGAATACGAAGAATGCGAAGAAGAATAATGCAAAGATTGCGAAGAATGCGAAGCAGAAGAAGAAGAAGAAGAAGAAGAAGAAGAAGAAGAAGAAGAAGAAGAAGAAGAAGAAGAGGAGGAGGAGGAGGAGGAGGAGGAGGAGGAGGAGGAGGAGGAGGAGAAGGAGGAGGAGGAGGAGAAGGAGAAGGAGAAGGAGAAGAGGAAGAAGAAGAAGAAGAAGAAGAAGAAGAAGAAGAAGAAGAAGAAGAAGAAGAAGAAGGAGGAGGAGGAAGAGGAGGAGCAGAAGAAGAAGAAGAAGAAGAAGAAGAAGAAGAAGAGGAAGAAGAAGAAGAAGAAGAAGAAGAAGAAGAAGAAGAAGAAGAAGAAGAAGAAGAAAGAAGAGATCAGTTCCTTAATCTAGCACGGAGAGGCAGTCGAGGGTCTGAACTGTTAGCGAAATACATTTGTTAGTCTCGGAATATGAGGATGGGTGGCCAATCCTTTCCCTCACCGCTTGAGAATTCCCACCAACAAGAGTACAGTCAGTTGATTAATACTTAGGTTATGGGACGCAAGTGGCGCACAGATCTTGAAAGAAACTTCTGAGCACCATCGATACTTGGTTTTCAGCTCAGTAGTGGAGCGCCAGTTTGTCTTGTGTAGGGAGACAGCGCAGGTTCGGACTAAACCACCTGTTCGCTGGATCTATTTGCTGCGCCATCTATCCAACCCATATGAAATGAACACCTTAACCTCACATTGTCGGTGGGATGATCAGACGGCGAGGAATAGAACTGGCCACTCGCCCTCGTGTGCTGTGGTCAACAAACATTAAGTCGCTATAACCATGGATTTTTCGGATTAACATAAGAGACTGCCAAGATGAAATCAGGTCAAATATTTTATTGGAACAATTTAAGCAGCTAATCTGAGAATTAATGTAATTGTGGAAACGTAGTTAGAGTAATAAATTGATAGAGCGCTTCTTAGAGCGAACGAAATCAAATCTGCAGTGCCCATTATCTAATAGCAAGCACGAACCTGTTTGAAAACTCAGAAAATTTTAAATATCCATGATATTTATCCAGTCTTGTTGTCAAGACCTTAAACCTCAAGACCAAGACCAAGACCATGACTTTGAACCTTAAGACCAAGACCAAGACTTTGAACCTCAAGACCAAGACCAAGACTTTGGTCTCAAGACCAAGACTTTGGTCTCAAGACCAAGACCAAGACTTTTAAAAACGAACTCGAGTGCACTCGAGACCTCTTAAGATTCGCTCCCTTCCCAGTCTTGTTGTCAAGACCTTAAACCTCAAGACCAAGACCAAGACCATGACTTTGAACCTCAAGACCAAGACCAAGACTTTTGGTCTCAAGACCAAGACCAAGACTTTTAAAAAAGAACTCGAGTGCACTCGAGACCAAGACCTTGGTCTCGAGGACAACAAGATTGTATCTATCGACTCCAATTAGCACTTTTAATGTACAGACACCACGCAGGTACTCTACCAATAATATTTACCTCTTATTTTACTGTAAATGCTGCAGTTTACAATCATAGCACCCGCAATAAGGGGAATTAGCGATCCGAGGTGTGCAGGACGAATATGCGAAGCTTATCTGTTAGAATAAACGGCCCTCAACTATTGAATTCCATTGATCCTAAGATATGTGCATTACGATCACTAAATGCATTCAAATCTGCTTATAGAGTGTCTTTGATTGATCAGTATTAGCTATACAATGAGTTAACGATGAATCTCTTACTTTATCTCAATTCATGAGGATGACTATCATCATTCCAAGTGCGTTGCCTCCTATTGACTGTATGAATCTAGATGACTGCTAACGGGGATGACTAGATAAGCTGGTTCAGCTTCTCTCCGTGGATCGTCTTATTACATAGCATACCCTTGTTTTCTCCATTGACCATCTTGTCTCTGACCTTCGCTACTGGATGTCGTCTAACAGTCTCTGCCTCAGCTCTGCTAAGACTCAATTGATCTGGTTTTGGACTAGGCAGCAGCTTGCTAAACTCGACTTTCCATTGCTGACTGAGAAATTCCCTGCTTACACCTACTCTTCCTCCGTCCGCGACTTCGGTGTCACACTTGACTCCTCCCTGACATTCACAGAGCATATCTCCAACATGACTCGCTCCAGCTTCTTTCAACTGAGGCGTCTCAGGGCCATCAGACGCTCAGTCTCACTTTCTGTCTTTACGACCATAGTTCTCGCATTTGTCTGCTCACGCTTGGTCTACTGCAACTCGCTTCTCATGGGTCTCCCCAAGCAGCGTCTCTCCCCCCTTCAATCTGTTCTAAATGCTTCTGTTAGGCTCATCGCTCGACTCCCCCGGTTTGCCCATCTCTCTACTTACATGCTTGATGACCTTCACTGGCTCCCGATTGCTGCGCGCATCCGATATAAGATCTTCCCTGTCTCTAAATCTCAGCAGCCTACTGCCCAGAAATATCTCTCGAACTATCTGCGAAAGCCGCTATCTGCATCTTCTTCTAGCCCATTGCGCTCTGTAAATCGGCTTGATCTTTTTGTTCCCAGGGCGAAAACTGCTTTGGCCCAGCACCGGGCGTTTGCTGTGGTGGGTCCCGCACCGGGCGTTTGCTGTGGTGGGTCCCACGATCTGGAATGACCTTCCCCTCTGCTCAGGGCCAAACTAATGACTGGCTTTTCCTCATCGGTCTCGCGTTCCCTAAAGACATTTCTGTTTCCCCGGGGCTTCTGTGCTGAGAGCGCCTCTGAATAGTTATTGTGCGAGAGGCACTTTATAAATTTCTAGATACAACACAATACAATAGAATGCAATGATTTCTAGAAATGTATCTACATCAATGTTGTACCGATGTCATAGTATTTAGTCTCTTACCTAGAGATATGATACTAACTGTGAATATTATGTTACTGACTGACAACCAAAATAGCTTCCCGATGGTTGCTTATTTCAGAGTTTAAATTTCGGGCTAGCATGGTCTTAGCTGTACTGACCGCTCATAGTAGCTGCTGGTAGCTGACGCTTTGAGGGGACCGTCGTGGCGACTATTCAAACGGGCAGCAGTGGTTAAGGGTCTTATGAGCTTGGGGAGGACAAGCAGTTTGAAACAAATAAAAGAAACAGAATCAAAGTGATACATTTTCAAAGTATAGTCCCCAATAAGAAGACTCCAGCCACAATCTTGGCAACAAATGGTGGTGTTTCTCTGGAATATTAATTGTTCACATCTGAAGGGTGACTGATGAAGCAATTCGAAATCCCGGGCAGTTCGTTAATAGATGTTACCAAATAAATTTCTTTACAGCACCTGAGCCACATAGCAAGAGAAAGAGACACATGGAAGGAAGTAATAAAGAGCGCATCAAGCATAAGAGAATCGGACTTGGAAGCAAGGTATAGGCCTACCTGAATACACGAGACTTTAGCGAGCAAACGGCTAAAAACCCAGCAAAAATACACAATCCTTCAGAACGAAATTTCGCGGCGACCGCTTACATGTACCCAGTGGTGAAGACGTAAATTTTGAGGTACCGGACGTTCAGAGCGCCTTATGATAACAGTTTTACAGGAGTCGAATATAACTGTTTCATACGGCCGCCACAAGGGCGCCAATCACGGCCTACTATTCATTTAACCGCCGCCGCCACCTAGCGAGTGGAAGGCTGAATAAACCTAACGGGGTCTACGGGAATCGATCTTGGTACCTACTGCTCTTCACGCCAGTGTGTTATCCATTACTCTACGGGCCCCAGTTTGTCTTTTTAATTACTAATACTACAGCAACTGCAATAATAATAATAATAATTACAGTAATAAGAGTAGTAATAATAATCATTTTCGTACTCAGACCGACATCAACGAACACTAATCATCCGAGAAAAATGCAACCTAACTCAGTCTGTGCTACGGTGAAAACTGTAATAAAATATTTGCTATCGACGTCAACGGCCTTTGGTGCAATAGACGTCGTTGAGAACACGATATTGGAGACTCGTTAGACACCTTTAAAACCGTTGCGACCGATGCTATATGACGATCAACTGCAATTAACGGTTACTGAGAAATAAGAAAAAACTACTATCTACTACTAATTTAGAAGTTCCTTACTATCAGTTGATAGTAAGTTTGTTAATTTTGAATATTGAAGCAGTCTGTACATTTATAAACTATAAACACGCGACAAATTAGAGAATTTTCTTTTATATATATATATATATATATATATATATATATATATATATATATATATATATACACACACCTAACTCAGCCTGTGCTAAGGTGAAAACTGTAATAAAATATTTGCTATCGACGTCAACTGTCTTTGGTGCAATTAGACGTCTTTATCGGAAACTCGTTAGACACCTTAAAACCGTTGCGATCGATGCTATATGAGGCTCAAGTGCAATTAACGTGTTACTAGATTTGCGTAGAAAAATGAAACGAAGATGACTGCGTTTAATCGCTGAGGTTTTTTCGGATCAGTTTTTGTCTTTTTAAGAAGACTACGGATGGTAAACTTCGGTTTGTACTGCGTAGACTCACAACACGCGACAAATTAGAGAATTTCCTGTCTTACACACACACACACACACATACACACACACACACACACACACACACACACACACACACACACACACACACACACACACACACACACACACACACACACACACACACACACACACACACACACACACACACACACACACACACACACACACACACACACACACACACACACACACACACACACACACACACACACACACACACACACACACACACACACACACACACACACACACACACACACACACACACACACACACACACACACACACACACACACACACACACACACACACACACACACACACACACACACACACACACACACACACACACACACACACACACACACACACACACACACACACACACACACACACACACACACACACACACACACACACACACACACACACACACACACACACACACACACACACACACACACACACACACACACACACACACACACACACACACACACACACACACACACACACACACACACACACACACACACACGCGCACACACACACAAATATATATATATATATACATATACGTAACTTAGCCTGTGCTACGGTGGAAACTGTAATAAAATATTTGCTATCGACGTCAAAAATTGCTTTCGTGTTTTACTCTAAGCAAAGTGTCATAATATCATCGAAATTCAAAGACTCCAACACATCTTATTCTATGCTCATGACAGACAGGTAGTTCAATCGTTCTTGCATCATACGGCTGCGAAGCTCATTCTTGATTAATTTACGTTTTGAGAAAGAACGTTCATCCGTAGGCCTACGGTTTGTCACCATCATTGACAGAAACATTCTCATTGAAATTTCAACGTTTCGAAACGTTGATTCCAGATTGTCATTTTTTATCATGGCATAGAATAGATTATTGACATAGATGGCACTGATGACACTGACATATAATATTTTAGGTGCTCACATTCTGAAATTAGTTCGTGTTGGTCAAGATCTTGGGGATTAGAGTTTTGGATGTTTGGCCAACCTTTCCAATTCAGTGACTTCCTTTTTTTCTCTTCGCAGCCCCACTCATTTAATTTCTACGCATTTTTGTGGGTTTTCTGATAGTTAGTTTAATAAATCGTAGTTAGTGACAATTGGCCAAAAATGGCAAATCGGTTAACCGTGAACGACGGTGATAATTGACAATCACAATCTGAATCTGCATACGAAAAAGGGTAGAAACTATCAAAAAGCTTTACGTTATATATTGGAAGAGGTGGAAATGAAGTGACAAGAGCAGTTTCAGATTTCCTGAAGTTACACAAGTTTGCCAAGTTCACCACCGACTCAGTACCGAGTACCGACATGCCGACATCTATTTTATTCTATTAACTGTGAGAAATTTCATAACGCTTTTGCCTTTCTTATAATTTAAAGTTTAAAACAATTTAGAAAATGACTAGATTATAGGACTTTATAGAGATTTAATATTAAAAATTAATATTAACTTATCAAGACATAAGAAATTCCTCGAAAAGCGTTGTAAAAAGCAGACAAGTGAAAACAACAAAATATAGGGCCTACATCAAGCTGTGCGCCATCGCCGCCATGCATTAAAATGATTGATTGATTTAAGTCAAACTCTATAGCGCTCTTTGATTTACCAATAATTATATTTAACTACAAATACAGACCCCAGCAGACGCTTGTTTAAAAATATGTTATTGTTGTTACTTTGCTTTGCAGAATTATTACTTGTTAGAACAGAACTTATTATATAGTTTTTTCTTCTGGGCCGCCGCGGGGCCTCCTGCTGCCCGGGGACCCTAGGCACGCCTCACGCGCCTAGGCCTTAAAACGGCACTGGGGTCAGTGTCTTCACTGACAAAGTGAAATGCTTTCAGGGGCTGGCGGAACTGGAAAGGAGAGAGAGAGAGAGAGAGAGAGAGAGAGAGAGAGAGAGAGAGAGAGAGAGAGAGAGAGAGAGACAGACAGACAGACAGACAGACAGACAGACAGACAGACAGACAGACAGACAGACAGACAGACAGACAGACAGACAGACAGACAGACAGACAGACAGACAGACAGACATACATACATACAGAGACAGACAGACAGACAGACAGAGACAGAGACAGACAGACAGAGACAGAGACAGACAGACAGACAGACAGACAGACAGAGACAGACAGACAGACAGACAGAGAGAGAAGCCTAAGGGCCTGAGGCAGGCGGTTCCAGCTGGAAGGGCTGTGCGCATTCAAGGAACAACCAAGTGGCCACGAGCACCGGAACAGGCAAATTGGAAACGGGGTGTAGTAAGCCCTGAGATACAGCGGAGCTGAGCCAGCAATACAGTTACGCATGAGGGAAAGAACCTTAGATAATTGGATGCTATGGTGAGCCAGTGAAGGAACTTTCGGATGCAGGAATAGATATTGGCAAACTTCATGATACCCCCCAAGGAGAGCAGCAGCATTAAGGATGGACTGACGCTTCGATGCATTAGTAGAGGAGAGGCCAATATACAGGGTGGGCCAAAAAAAGTAACCCTACAAGTTTTTGCTAATATTTTGATCAAAAGTAAGAATTTTTATATCAAATTTTACTGGCTGGAAAGCAATTCATATTTACGTATGAAAGCCAAATTTCACCAAAATATTTCAAGCAGAACCAAAGTTATATCACTTTTACTGAGTCCACCCACTGTTTTTTGATGTTCCAAAAACATGTGACGCAACAAAAAGTAACAGCCAGTAAAATTTGATTTACAACTTCTTACTTTTCGCCAAAATATTAGCAAAAACCTGTAGGTGGTTACTTTTTTGGCCCACCCTGTAGACAGCGTTCCCTTAGTCACCTCAGCTGCTCTTATGGTTGAACCCTTTGGTCGCCGTGTCATACGTAACGCACGTGTGGTTTATTTTTGTTTGTATACGGTGAGGATGCCATTGAAGAATGTGAAATGTTATTTGAAATATGTTGCGTGTATCTGAAAGGGTGGAAAACAAACTGTGAATCGGGCGTATGCAAATGAAACGATGCCTGTTGAAGAAACTGATTGTATACCTGTTGTCATGCAATCGGTATTTGTCTCGTGTTGACTGTCGCAGACTGAATTAGGCAGAGGACGGATGGCGTTGAAGAGAGTCTCTCTGCAGGGATCCTCGTCAGGAAGTCTCTGCAATCCACACTCACCATGGAGCTCTGTGCTGAGACTTATTTCGCAGTCCTTCACCCCTTCTGCTGTTGCTGTTGAAACTCCTTTCACTGGGTTTATGCTTTTACCCCCGCAGTTTGACCCGATGCGAAAGGCATTAGGCGAGTCAGGACTTCGGTCTCGAAGGTTCGTATCGCCCAGTTCCCACGGACGAACCGGAACACAAGTCGAACCAACCGACAGAATGTTGTCAATGTCAGACTTCTCCTTCGCATTACTCATAGCCATAGCGTTTAGCGACATACAATCGCTTCAAACCCTTTCTGGAAGATTCGACGCCGTTCTGCTACGACACAATAATTGCAATATTACTTTATGTAGGCCTATGCCACGGCAGTATCACTTGTTAATACCTCAAAAGTCACAGATGCGGGTAAATTCTGAGGAATTTTGATCCTGGCAACTCGCACGACAATTTTCGTAATTTTTTTACCGAATGATCGCTCAAAATTTAACACTGAAATGTGTTACCGATAGTAAGTTGAAACTATGGTTCCTTGGGTAAGCTGTAGACGATGAATGCCTATAGAAGGGAAAACCTTCTAACTTCTTCACATTAGACTCTTAAAGTGCAGCCGCATATTATGTCTGACTAAAGGTACCTACCTATCTTCCACCTGTGAAAATTTAAGTTTTACCGTTTAGTGAATCTTAGGATTTGATATTAAATATTTCGCGATTATATAATAGTCAACTGCAGTAAAACGATATTTTAAAACGAAGTACAATATTGTATCGGCCGTTTGCGGTTCTACAACTGCGACGAATAAGTAGGCCTACTTGTTTTCTTAATAAGATACGTAACCTTCATTAACCATAGTGCAGAATAAGAAGGTTCGCGTGGTCTTATAACGTGCGATTCAGCACAGTGGCTCAATTTATCAACGCTTCATTTGCAATATCGCCTGATTAATCAAGTTAAGAGCCAGTTAGCCTACACCGAGGTTAACTAAAGAGACAATTGACTTCTGGCGGGTGCGATTTTTGCCCGCGATATAGGCGCTGTCACGCTTTGTCGGCCAAGCGCGGAGTCTCGCTGCAGCAATGTTTTTCGAAATGTGACAAATGCACATCAGTGGGCGCGACCAATCAGAGCAATGTCTGAACAGTCTTTAATTTAATTGGTCTTGGGAAACTACGCCCACTGCCTCCATTGGTTTCGCGAAGAATCAATGGTTGGATGTGGTTAACACCCAAAATCAAACTCGCGACTTTTTCAGCCCGATTAAAATGTTTGTCATGTGAAAAATTTCTAACCTGTCTCTTGGCCTGACCTGTAGTCCTACTCTTACAACTATGACCTGTGGCTTGAGGATAAGAACTGGATAGATTCCAAATTGGCAGCATAAATTCGCGGGTGAAGTAACAGATTTTACATTTTGTAATCCTAGACCATCATAGTTCCCGGTCATTATCGTATCTTACAAGCGCAGTATCTGGGGTCGCCGTGCATTTGAATGTAGGCCTACGCGTTTCTACATTTCAAATCCACATGTCCTCTTGTGTCTTGTTTGCGCAAACGTCGTGCGCTGCCTTTGAGGAACTACAGTCTTGGAGGGTGGATAGTAAACTGCTTCTCAAAGCATCGGTGAATGAGTTTCTGCTACAGGGCACTCCACAAAAACTTTATAAATTTTGATGGCTTAATTCTATATATGGACCTGGGTTCCTCATTTGTTGAGCTGTCTGATGCTGCTTGAAGGTTGGGCTTGATTTTTAATTTTAATGCGTCTCTCACCGACTATGTAAATGATATTCGTAAGTCGTCATATATGCACATTCGTAAAATACGCAGAATAAGGGATCATGTCCCATTTATTCAGGGCTATCTCTGTTAAACGCAATGGTCTCAGTTGTCTTGATTACTGTAACTCGCTTCTTGATAGCAATGCTTCGGAATTCAGAACTCTTTGGCTACAGCCATGACTAATACGTCAAAATGACTAATATATTATATATATTATATATATTATATATTATATATAATATATTATATATATTATATAACCCCTGTGCCGAAGTATTTGCATTGACTTCGTGTTCAGCCTTCAGGAAAGCTATTGTTTCAAATTAGGGCTCATAGTTTTTGAAACATTAAACTCTGGCCAACCACATTACTGAAAATAAATTCCTAGTCACCAGACTTATCATTATTCAACCAGATCATTTGATTGTCCTTTTTAATCATACATAACCTTCGTCTCTTTAAGATTATTTTCATGACACATATCTGTTAATACTACGGTGTATATTCAGGTGATCCATCATTTGATGCGGAACATCTTCGGTATACTTGCCAGAGTCGCCTTGTCGTCTGCCAAACGATGGGCATTCACTAACCTGCCACCTATAGCTTCACTCCTCCGTATATGTCTTGCATATATTCTCGGATAAGTTCCTCGTCTTAGATAATGAAGAGCATTGACGAGAGTGCTTGGGCAACTCAGCTTTATTCCTTATTAGTCAATCCTAGTGCAGACATGAGCATAAACCAAGGTCGCAATCGCATGTAGCGGAAGGGACTGGCGAATGGCACGGAGTTGGCGTAAATGGTAGAAGCACGAGCGGGGGACACTATTATGTAATATTCCAAAAATAAATTCTGTCGACATCAAAAGCCTTTGTTGCTATAAGATGTTGTTAAACTCCGGATCCATCCGAGAGACACTATTGACATGATCAGCTAGAGGGAGAACAAGATCTTGGACGAATCCAGAGGGGGAGAAGTGCATATTGGGAAACCTGAGGTGGAGCCTCGGAGGGAGTCAGCATCGATCATGGCAAGCTGGACACGATTACGGAGCCAAGTGTACTGGGTCCTATCATGGTTAAGGCGGAGGCGATTTGAGGATGACCAAGAGCAGAGGAAGCCTCCAGGATGCGCCATAAGAGCAGCTGAGGTAACTAACGAAAAGCTGTCTATATTGGCTTCTGCCCTACTAATGCATCGAAGCTTCAGTCCATCATTAATGCTGCTGCTCTTCTCATAGGGGTATAATGAAGTTTGCCCATATCTCTTCCTACATCCGAAACTCCCTTCACTGGCCTGCCCATTAACCAACGCATTCAATTTAAGGTCCTTTACCTCATGCGTAACTGTCTTGGGGGACTCAGCTGTATCTCACGGCTTACTGCACCCCAGTTTCCAGTTTGCCTGGTCGGGTCTCTCTCCGGTCATCTGTCCGTGGCCACTTGGTTGTTTCTTGGATACGCACTGCTACGGCCCAGTCTCATAGTTTTTGCGGTTGTGGGCCCTTCCAGCTGGAACCGCCTTCCTTAGGCTTTTCCTCCTCGCTCTCTCCTGTAGAGTTTCGCAAGCGCCTGAAAACATTTCTCTTTGTCAGTGAAGACACTGACCCGGGTCGGGAGTGCCTCTGATTTGAGTGGCGCTATATAAATTCTCGATTACAATTACAATTACAATAATAATAATTATATGATCTATATTTTCCTAGACTTGAAAAAAGAGCTGCATGATCTATTATCATGCATTCGCATGAGAAGAAGTCTTACATTAAAGATAACCATAAGAGTCCAGTAACCCAGTGGCGGCGATCTTGTCTGAGAGGTTGGGGGGGGGGACAAGTCGGCCATGTGTCTGGTTGATGACCTTTTTTAAGGAATTCATCTCCCAAACACAAATTTTTCTTGGCTTTTTTAGGAAATTTTTGACTTTTTGGCGATATCATCTCCCAAAAAAGTTGAGGACCTTTTTCTTTTTCTTTTTAGTCATTCACCCCTTTTTGCAACTTTTCGTTACGGTCTCGGGTCTCGCCACAGTACCTTTTTTTCAGAACGTCATCCCCAAACATTGTTACACTTTTCTTTCTAAGTTCTTCTCCCACAAAACTTCTATTACTTTTCTCCTTACTTTCTCGTAATTTTCGGGGAACACTTCTCTTGAAAAATTTCATTTTTACCTCGTCTGGTCAAAAAAGGCTGTGAAAACCCTCACACCCAATTACATTTGCTGGCCTTTTTTAGTCTTTCTTCAAAATTTGGGGGAACAGATGTTTGGCGTGTCCCCCCACTCTTAAAGGTGGGGGTCATGTCCCCCGCGATCCCCCTAGATCGCCGCCCATGCAGTAACCCGTTAGTTAGTTGCTGTTTAACGATACTGTGTCATAACAAAGATGATTAGCGTCACCATCCTCCAGTAACTCGCTATTATTATTTTTATTCCAAAGTTTAACGACATCTTATGGCTACATAGGCCGTTGACGTCTTAAAAGTTTATATGTTTCAGTTCAAGTTCATATAACTTTCCGTCATCAGTTTCTTTCTTTCTTTCTTTCTTTCTTTCTTTCTTTCGGTTCTCTCATAATTTGTTTCCTTGGTTAGCAGGTTGTTGAGATGCCGATGATTGACAGGTTAACGACATCTTTTATAACATATAATATATATTTATATAAACACACACACACACACACACACACACACACACACATATAATATTATACATATGCATCGTTATTCATTTGGCCATTTGGCTTCTTTTCCTTTGCTCTTTGGCCCAAAGGCTCTTTTTTGACCGTAGGGCCTATCGGTTCTTTTCTGTTTCATTTTCTTTGCATATTTTTTCACTTTTTCTTACCATGAAGGTTCTTTTAGGAAGAATTTCACATCAATCTACATTAACGTAAATCCATTTGTATCATATTTACAAACAATGTTCAATAAACACATTATTAGCTTATAGCTGTACAGACTGCTTCAATATTCAAAATTAACAAAATTACTATCAGCTGATAGTAAGGAACTTCTAAACTAGTAGTAGAAAGTAGTTTTTTCCTATTTCTTAGTAACCCCTTAAATGCAGTTGAACAACATATAGCATCGGTCGCAACTGTTTTAAAGGTGTCTACGAGTTTCAGAACTATCGAGTGCTTAACGACGTCTATTTGCACCAATAGCCGTTAACGTCGATAACAAATATTTAATTATAGTTTCCACCGTAGCACAGGCTGAGTTAGGTATATATACCTTGTATAATATTATAGGCTTGTTACTTAAATGTTCATGAAACTCCAACCATGGATCTGTAGTCTATTAATGATCCTGTTATCCGAAGTTCAAAGTCAGATGGATTGAAAACACGGAAGTGAAAATCAGATGCGCCATTCTTGTGCAGAAGGTAACAGAGAACGTGGATGATGGAAGAGACACTACTGCTAGCAGTGACAAAGCGATGCCATCCAATTCGGTTTGAACCATGCAGCGATATCTTCTTCGCTGATTTCTCAGTTACACAGGCAGAGGATCGTGGCATGTGCACGTTTCGGTCGGCTGCCCATGGACTCCTGACTGTTCATAGGAATGCAGACTGCTAGGCCTACAGCTCAATCCAGAAACTTTGCCTATCTTGTGCCCACCAGCTGGAATCGCCTTTCTCGTCGAGAGCTGCTGCTTGTGCTCCTCAGTTTGTCCTTTCCACAGTTTCACAAGCGACTGAAGTCTGTATTAACTGACAGTGATTTCACTGGTTCGAGTCGGGAACGCAACTAATGCGTTTTTCTTGAAGTGGCGAAAATGAATCACTTATCCGATGAAACTTTTGAACAACTGCACTTAACTATAGTTAACTAGAACTACTAACTGAATGTTAACACAATCGAAAACTGCAAGTTTCCTAAACAATTATCTGTAACTAAAACCGATAATAGCTAAATAGTTTTTAAATAGGGCCTAGTCTGGTGGTATTTGCAATAGTCCACAACTATTTACTATTTAAAATACTATTTAAATAGTTTCCTACAGGTAATTCTATATTACTAAAATTGTCACCGTGACAATTTATTCCAACACTGGTCATTGACCAGTATTGTCTGCTCTGTGGCGCGAATAAGTGTAAATGTACATGTAAACGTAAAAATTTTTATATGGCGACTGTAAGGACACGACCGTACTCATTTTCAATAATTGATCGAGTGAGATCCTTTGCCACCGCTGTCCGTTTGAAATGAGCGCCACTCCATTTAAGGTGTAAGTTTATAGGCCTATAAGGTAGAGGAAATGCATTTTATGGTTCAATTACAAACTGTTGTTGATAGGTTCGTGCGTGTGGAGAATTTATGCCCAACTTCGAAATGCTGTTGTCAGTGAACTGCTTGCTAAATAATTGTGCGCAATAAATCACAGACTGTTGGAGGCGTTTGTCTGATTTCGAGTTAAAGCTACGCTACGAATCGGGCGAAACGTCTTTTCAAAGCCGATCGATTGACGTATAAGGAATTCGTCCACATATCTATATAAATAAAGCGAGAATTCTGTGTGTCTGTTTGACCGGGCTTAACTTCTACAATTTTGCACCTTTTCACTCGAAACCTTCACTACTGTGTCGGCCTCGGCATCGGACACCCAGTGGAGGGGTTCGCGTACCCCCTTTTCACCGCTAACATGGTGAAAATCCCCCAAAACTACCCAACCGACCGTCCCTCACGCTTCCACTGCAAAGCGGTTCTATTTATGGCGCCGATATTCCCCAACGTCATTAATAATGCGCATAACGACGTTGTTTACTTTCGCACAAAATTTAATTACGATCGATTCGAACTATATTCATCGTTTTACAGCCAAATTGTATCTTCAAAGACTCTGCTTTACTAAGGGCAGTGACGGCTAGATTTCTGGCGTTTTCTTTAACCCGCCAACGCCGGCGAAGCAGTCAGTCCACGGGAGACTGCGAAGCAGTCGTCGCCAGAGGGCGACTGCGAAGCAGTCAGTCCACGCAGAGGTCGCAAGACGCGACAAGGCGTATACAACACAGTACACTGCGAATTCGCTACAGGGATTGAAACTTATAACCCCGGGCAACGCCGGGTAAACCAGCTAGTAGTATATAAAAAACTAATAATAATAAATGTATTATTAGTACTTATATTGTGCTCTTGTGGGGCGGTAGTTCAAGGGGACTGCTGCCACCATTTCTTATGCAGCCTTGGACCATGTCTGACTGTTAGGCACGTCTTACTAAGTAGGCCTGGCGTCTGTCGTGGCCCCACCAAAAGCCTTCTACAAAGGATTGTACTCGCTTGCATCCCGATGCTTTCTGCATGTGGCGCATTTGCTGACCCACACCTCTATAATCTTTCCAAATGTAGTTTTATTCTCTCCGGACAGTTTCTTGAAACCTAAGGAATCGACTCTGGATGAAGTAATAATGATGATGAAATTGATAATGATGATGATGATGATAATAATAATAATAATAATAACATAAATAATAATGATAATAATAATAATAATAACAATAATAAGTCTTTGAGTAATTTTAAGTCCCTGAGGGATCCTTCTTACCTCGGGGCATAACAAATAATGATACCATTAAAAGTAATAACAACAAATGTTAATTAATGCCAAATTGCCTTATGTCTGCTTTACTTCCATCATTTCCATTGTTTTGTCACATGTCAGGTAATCAATTGATAAACTAATTATAAATGTTGTTGTTAAATATTGGTCCTTTTTGTTGTTATCATTGATATATTATTATTGTTGCTGCTTCTATTGTTGTTGTCACTAGTGTTGTTGTTACTGATGTTGTTGTTACTGCTGATATCTTTGTTGCTCTTTTTTCAATTTTAAAAACTTTACTGAAATGCATTTTCACCTGTGCTAATATTCATTAAGCTTCGACCAGTGCTTTTGTTTGCTCTATATAGTCATATGCATGCAGACGTTTGGACTTAGAGCACCTGTTGTTAACCCATTCGTGGCCAAATTTTATTTTGCTAAAAAATTTTTATATTTAACAACGTCATATTAAGTAATAAAAGGAATTAACTCACATTTGTGATAATTTCATAAAATTTTATTTATATAGCGCATAGAAATTTTGTTCCATTATTGGAACATGGCATTGTTCCAATATTGGAACATCCATATGTTTGATACCTCACTAGAGAAATGCTACAGTGACTGCTTGTTCTTGTCCATGCCTATACTTTATTAGGCTCTACTGCAAAATTTGAAGTGGTAAGCAGTCACTCTGAGACCTGTTTATGGTAGTATTTTGTAGCAGTTCACTGGCTGCAAGTAAACGCGACAGACACCACAGCCAGATGTTGTGTTTTTACAGACACGATATCGATATCTACCCTGTTTCACATTGTCTGGGTAGTGCTTGGCATTACTGTTGAGTCTGACACTGTCTGGAATGTTTCTCACAAGAACGGCTTTGCTATTTGCAGTTGAGGATGGTCTGCCCCGATTCTGTGGCTCACTGAACAACAGCAAATAGGTAGCCACAATCTTGCGAATGAAGCCAAAGAAATCCAGTTTAGGCAGTTCTTCGTCATCAAAATTGTTGTCAGTTTGCTCAGTCGCTCTAGCCCTTTCATTTCTTATCTGTCTTTGGTGCAGTATCCAGGCGCTGGACATGGATGCAGACATCAAGTGTGTGAACATTTGCCACCACCATTTGTTGTTGCGTAGCTTCACACGAAACCCCGCCACATTTCTGTCCATCTGGTCTGTGCCACCCATGAATGAATTGTACATGCTGTTTACCTTGAATAGTTTGTTTGCACCCATGATGACTGTAGTAAGGAATCATACTCTCGTCTACATCGACATGCTCTACATAAGCTGGAAGCAGTTTCATGCACTTTTCATTCAAATGGGCGACGAGTGGTCTAATCTTGGGAAACTTGTCGTCAGATGCTAAGTAGTGTTGTCAGCGAAATGAAGATTCTCGAGTATAGCTCTGAATCTGTTTCTTGGCATGGCCTGGGCAACAGCTTCAATTCCGATGTTTGCATCTAAACTCCAGTACAAGTCTCTTCGAGGTAGTGAACTATAACCTGATATCATCAACACTGTGAAGAACAGCTTCAGTTCCTCCACTGTTACTTCAAACATACTGGTAGCATTATACTGTCTGGCATACAGTTCAGACTGGTTCTTGATGTACTGAAATAATTCAATGGGCCAGAATATTTAAAACAGTTCTGTAGGGCCATTTTTGCTGTGATCATATTGTTCAGAAACCACTAATGTACTGGGACTTCAAGTCACCTTTCTTCCACTTTTCCACAGTCTTGGAAAATGTTTTCTTCTTCGCTGCAGCATGCCTTTATTACTGCCTTCTAGAACAGCTACATTGTATTCCTCTCCACCACCACTGTCCCCACTATCTTCTGCATCTATTGTAGCTTCGGCTGGTGCACTCAAAAACTTGCTCGATAAATGATCTGCTATGTAGTCGCTGCCTTTTTCTGTGTCGGATTTGTCAGAGTCACTATCAGATTCATCATCAGGTGGCTTATGAAAACATCTGCAGAACTGAAACTGCGGGTTGTAATGTTGTCAAGTAATTCATTTAGTGTTGGGGCAGTTACAGTTTTTCCCCAGAAAAGCTTCAAACATTCATTGTAACCTAAACAAAGGCATAACAATGAGTGTTGAATAAATTGACTTTTGTGCTTAGGCTACTATAAAAATTTGTACATAATTATTTTAATGCAACAAATAATACAAGCATTGAGAAAGTACTACATTGCGCTTGACTTGGTTAGGGATAATACTGTAACAGGCGCACTGAACCACAGAAGCGTATGAAATGTTAAATTACTGAGAATTGGACTGCCATATGGCCATGTTCCAATATTGGAACATTGCGATTTGTGCATAATAGGCCTATTTTTGGCGCCATCAGAATAAAACTGCTATTTTATACAACAAAAGCAACATTTCAGCTAATTATAACACATGCATAAAATACTCTTACCTGTGCGGGATCAAAGAAAAAGAATTTTTGAAGTTTCGTTTTTTCCGAACGGCTAAATTTTACATTTAAATAATTTATTTCCCTAAGAAAATCATTCAGATATTTATGAAAAGAGCAAATTTCACCTTCCTATTGACCAATAACATCATGTGTTTACGAATACAACATTCAACAGGTACCCTGCCAAAAATATATGTATTTTTCTGACATGTTCCAATATTGGAACATGGCCACGAATGGGTTAAAGGACGAATCAGCGGGAGGCAAATTAGTTTATCCTCTTTTACCAATTAACTCAATACTCGATTTTGATTGGATCAGATAACCGATCGTTCATAAAGCGCTGCAGGTTTTTTCTAAAGCACGACTTATCAATTCCATTGTTCGAACCTAGTTCTTATTGTTGCGATGTCACCGTTACTTTTTTACCGTTGCGATACGACAGGAAGCATAATTCTTAATTTAAGACTTGTCCTTTTGAATCGCATCGTTCCCTGTTTGACGTTACAGATAGACGTTGGTCTTTGTGTGCGGGGAACGTATACATTACGTAGGTGAGTTGTGTATGTAATATCCTGTTGTTAAACAGATCATATATTTGCGTGATATAACCAATTGAAGCGATCGTCTAATCGGTACGACAATCCATCAAGCCACTTGCCTGTCCAACTTTATGCAGTCCAACTGGTGCAATTAGAACATGTTAAAGACAGTCCAAAAAACTTGAGTTACAGGCAGATAGACAAGCCACGAAAAATTCTGATTTGTGTTATGCTGAGGAACTTTGTCGTCTTAAAGTGGAGGCATAATGAGAAAATTTATTACTGACGTCTTAGTGATACTTGTCACGACATCTCCAACTTCATCAAAATCTAAGAGATCGAGACTAGATCACGTTTTCAACATATCAAACTCTTCCAACATCCTACCATGATAAGAACAGGGCTGTAGTGGTAAAATTAGAGGTGAGTACACGCTACCGGTTAGTTTTCCGAAACAAATTTGAGATGAGTACAAATATTTTGTGAGGTGAGTATACGGTCTCTAGAGGTGAGTACACGCTGTATACCCGCGTATACCCTCGACTATAGCTCTGGATAAAAAGGCCTGAAAGAATTACAGGAAGAGTTACAGATTGTGATATGAGGCAAAGAGGTCTATGAAAGGTACTTCAGAGAACAGATATGATTAGTTTGGCTGGAAGACGTATTGATCGGCTCACATCAATTCAGTTGGCTTGTATTATCGCTCTAGATGCGTTCGCAGTGTGGAATATCTAATCCATTGACTTCTACAGTGCTTTTTATCATGATGGGCAAGACATCTCTTTCAGTGAAATCGCAATAAAAATCACATGAACAGATTTTGAAATGAATTATTAAAACTGATTTCTTATCGGCATCTCTGTGAGTGGTTTGCACAAAGTACAAATTGCTAAAAAATTCTCTGCTTAAAGCCACAACAAAGAACTATTAAATATCAACATATCTTACACACCATGTGTTCATTGCTCCGGCTGCCAGTTAAGCAAAGAATCCAGTTTAAAATCTGTCTGTTTCCCAAAAGACTCCTTATTCATCCCCTGAATGGAGAATGTTCTGGTTTGAAACCGATTGGTTGCAAACATTGCATTCGATCTACAGGTACTTTAAATCTTGCTAATTCAATTTAGTTTAGTTTAGTTTAACTTTAATTTTATCTTTTCATATTCTCTTTTCATATTCTCTTTCTTTCTAGGTAGTTTGTGCCTGTACTTGTTTTGTTTCTTACACTTGTATAACCAGTTTGTTAGCCGCAGTGCGTTTGCAGGCGGATCATTAAAGTCCATACTTACTTACTTACTTACTTACTGTTCCTCGCACTTGAACTGTATTTGGCTCAACGGCGTTCCCAGTAGCAGGTCCAAGGCTTTGGAATTCGCTCCCGCCTACGATCGATGTCAGTTTTAGTCGTTTTTTAGGTTTTTACTTTAGCAACCTGTCGGTGACACTATTGCCGCTGTGTAGCCCGACCACATAAATTTTGCAATAGTGTCAGTTGAAAGTCAATGAGATCTCGAGTCAACAAGATCTTTGAGTGCAGAAACTTTATACGTATCGAATTGCTGCAACAGCACAATTATTAGGGCCTTATATACCATGCGATTTAATACTTTCACCTGTTCTTCAATGTTTGTAAATTGTATTAACAATTATAGTTTCTCATACTTAATGATTATTTCTATGCTTCTTTGCAAGACACGCATTCATCAGTGGCTTGGGCGGTGGGTCGTAGAATATCTTGGGTGTTAGAATCTTTTGGGTCACACTTTCTCTCCGTGCTGTCACTCAAGAGACCATACCTCGAAAACAGTCTTCCATTGCATTAACAGTCTTCCAATGCATGAACAGTCTTCCATTGCATTGTATACGTGCTGTTGCACTGCACTAAGTACTGTGCAGTAAACATTCCAAACTGTCTTAAAACGCACTTGTTAGATCGGTGAGAAGGCCACGTGTGCAAAGCTTTTGTGAGGTATTTTAAAGGCGTTATATTAAGTATTTAGATACATACATGCATATGTGCATGCATACAAGATGCATAAGTGAATCCCTTATTATTTTCTGATCAGAGAGGCATTTGTAAGAACTGGCTTGATCAATTGAAAATGACGGTCGAGCTTCTTAACAAGTAGTCATAGTCCTTTTGATAAACACGTTGCCCTATCTCAAGGATTCTGTTCACAGGTTCTTGTCTTATTTGACCAGGACTACACGCAAGTATTGTATACTAACGTCGTAAACAGTTCACGTACACTTCGAACACTGCCGTTCCTGGACTAACGAGCTCTATTGCTGTTTCTATGTCTTAATCATAATGTATCGCCCGAATACCTAGCTATCATTGGCGGTCTGTAAATCTTCCCTCTTGGTTAGCTGCCTCGTATTTTAATTAATGTGTAAGCTTACGCATACAATTATATCCTTTGTTAGCCATGAAACGGATACAATGCTTATTAGCAGGCCCATATACATCACTCAATTGGATGGCTGGTCTATCTATAGGTTGTGACAAAGCGTCTTGTTGTACATGAGACAATTGTTATCTTGCCTTGCGCTGTTCGGCATAAGTCTGTTATTCATTTTGATCCATGACGGACCATCATTGTACGGGGTTCGGACGACGAGGTATCAATGAATCGCTTGAATCGGCAAGCGACTGGAACCCAGGCGTAACAAGAGGAGTGACGATGGCGTGGAAGCTCGACACAATAGACGAGGAACAGTCGCGGATAGATTCATAGTCGCAGACAAACACATCTACGCAGTTTCTGCCAACGTTCGTCTTTTTTTGGCCATTGTATATCTTCAGCGGCCGCCAGGACAAGCGATCGTTGTGGGCGGAGAACGGTCGGCTCTGTTGAGACGTCAGATTGTCTCGTCTTTTTCAGTGTCTCTGTCTTTCTGAAATTCTTGTCCGGTCTTTGCAGTTCCCGTATAAATCGTTCCATTGTCTCCTGCGTTCTGCGCGGCGCTCAATGACGGTTTCTGATCGCTACCGGAATTTATATAGCGCATGATTTATCGGCGGCGCATTTCAAAAACACTCGTGAACGTTAATCAAGGCAAGGTTTGGTCGTCGGTTACCATTGAGACGAAAGCAGTGGGATCTGTAGCGAAGCACGCGTCTTCGCCGTCCCGTCCATTCAAGCTTCGAAGAAAAACGTTTTTTCCAGAAGAAAAACGTCTTAATTTTTTCTAAAAAATCACCGATTTTTTGCTGCAAGATTTATCAGTCCTGTTGCTTGACGTTTTGAGATTTTTAAGCCCCTGGTCTTTTGGTCTGAATTCAACAGCGTCGGTCCAGTCGATTCAAAGCCCTGGACCGATGGAGGCGAAACAACGAGAATGAGGAAGTCGATGAAAAGGCGAATTCTTCTCCACTGAGTCTAATCTTTGCAAATGAATTCTGTGAGCGGTTAATCAATGGAGCAACCGTTCTTCTCTCGTTCTTTTGCGGCCAATTCGTCTTAACTGAAGCGGACGTGGAACCGAACAACTCAATACCCAACGCTATGATCGTAGTCCACGCGTTGCCCTAAACCACGTGACAAGGATAGGCCTATCAACTATTTATCAACTATGCTGGAGTTCGTAGTTGGCAGCAGTGAGGAAATTAGGCCTACTTAGCATGGGCAGGAGCGAAATGCGTGTGGAAATTGCATCTTCAAGGGCGAAAGACGGGATTTTCCCCTTCAAACTACAAACTGCCTTGACATTGAGACCTCCACCAAGAGTCCTACCCTAATCCAACCAATCCTCCACCTTCGAAACTTTCCCATCTTCAACGAAACATGACTTAGCAGCTCTGCCTCCTCTTTCTGGTCTCTCTATGGCAACCGAACTCCCTGAACGTATATGGACAACCCCTCTGACAAGACGTAGCGCTCGTGAATAAGCTGGTGCCCTGCAGCTTAGAATAGTGCTCTAGAAATTTCAAGTTTACGATTACAATTACGACCGAATAAGTGGCTCTGCTTCGGTTGTCTTACGTTAATCTTTGGACGTGGAAAGCACAGAGGACAGTTTGACGTTTCAATAGAGTTGTGTCCTGCCAAATATGGCGGAAATTGGGTGGTGTCAGTCCCAAGCCTCGACAAAATGGGAGGTGTGATGCCAATCATCTCTATTATGACACAGAGTCGTTAAGCAGAAACTACCTGCGAAATCAGGCGGCGATTGAGAATCTTTTACTTTTATTAAAGAACGTAATCAGGTGTTGCGACTGAAGCCATGCAACTGATTAGGCCTACATACACTCAGAGGCGCGTTTACAGTAAATGGTGCCCTAGGCGCAAACATTTTGGGGGGCCCTTCTGAACGTGTAGAATGATAGTCTAAAACTCTGGTGATGTCTAAACCCATGAATTTGAACTTGAAGCCGTTCCTGTGAGTGTCATTGACCCTGTAATTATGATTAGGGCCTACTTATAGAAGCTATTTCAAGTAATGTGAAGTTATTTGGTTTATTGTTATATTTTATAATTGAAAAAATATTTTCATTCGTTTGGGGCCCTCCGAGATTTGGACCCTAGGCGCGCGCCTAGTGCGCCTACGTGTAGACGCGCCTCTGCATACACCTGTATGTCTCGAACAAAATTCACACTAACGTCCGTTGTAAGCAGATACTAAGTCCTTAGTAGTGTTGTGCCTATTGCTGAAGCTGTTCTCCGGATCCTCTAAACATCTTCCAGTCACGCGTCCGCCAGTCCTCCGATCGACTTGAAACGACGCCGTTTAAAAGAAGAAGCACACGTCGCTTTGACGTCCGCTGAGATTTGATCAAAGCCGTCGGAGAGTCGGCTTATTTGTCCACATAAACCACTTACACGATACACTTCGTCGCCTGGCTACTTTTTCAGCAAACAACAAAAGAACGGCTCTTTTCAGAACTGTAACATAATAGACCTACTCCACGCTCAATGGATTACAGATAGGATCCACAGTCGGGATGATATACGATGTATATATGCACCACACTCAAATTAATGTCTGTTAATAGCAGGTGACAATGGATGATTTTATAGCAGACTCAGAGTCATACATGACCTGACTAAAGAGATCATGCAAAAGTGGTTTCAAACACATTGTAATTGTGATCTGACATTTATGGGGCGTGGTGGTTCAGTGGTAAGTTCGGCGCCTTGTGACCGGAGGGTTGCAGGTTCGAATCCCACTCTAGCCGCTGCGTACGGACCTTGGGCAAGTCCTTCACTCGCGATTGCTCGTGGCGCTTCGGCGTGAAAACTCCGACACAGTATCAATGCTGTAGTCGGGAGAGCCTCTGAGTAGTAGTTGACTTGAGGAGGCGCTCTAGAAATATCCGAAATAAATAAATAAATAAATAAATAAATATAAAATGCTTCTTCAAGAAAAACTCATCAGTTGCGTTCCCGACCCGAAAAATTATTGTGAAATTATTGTCGAATAATGATTGGAGCATTAATACAGTGGAAGTTCTCACTTTAATTCCACAGAAACCACTGACCCCACACAATTTCTCACTTTAATTCGATATGAGAACGCCTAGACCTATTCACCTACCAGGCCCCTATTCCTCTGTCCATAGTGGGCCACGTTTGTGATCTGTTATTTGACTCATAAATTCGAAATGACCACATTGCTCAGGCTTAAATTCTTCAGCACATGACACACTGTTTCATACAACCTTGACACTTGTAGATTTTAAAAGCAACGTATTTGTCTTTCTCCTAGCCACATTAATTCTCCAAATCTTATCAGACAATTAGACTGTCATCAATGCGTGCTCTGGCCTAACCGTTGTCTTTTGATAAGAGCAACAAGCAGCGCGTGCGTGACTGTTAGTAAGTCTGTTGGCGTTGACTGGATTCACCTTTAAAGAAGTCTTAAACTGGCTCTTGTAGTGGCGCCTTATAAGTGGCACAAAGGGTGCTGGCCTAACCATTTATAAAAGATTTCGTGGGTGTCGTCGCAAGACTCTTAAGCTGCGATTTAAGACAATTTTTTAGTTCTCTTCTTCATCGCGTCAAGGTCAGTTGCCGAGTTGTTTGTGATTATGCATAGACATGCTTTTCCAAATTTGTGATTATGTTGGACAACGAAAACTTATGCAAAATTAGATTAGACGATTTTGGATTGGAATATTGGACTAACTACACTGTGTCATAACATAGACGATTAGCGTCGCCATCCTCATTTCTCCAGGCTTGGAACTTCATTCATTCATTCATTCTGAAAATTTATATAGCGCTCCTTCAAGATACCTACTCAGGTGCGCTCCCAGCTCAGCCACGGCTAAAAAAGAAAGACTTGAGCGATTTATGAAATGCAGGCAAATTATCCAGAGGTAGTAATCGCAGTTCCAGCGGGAGCCCATTCCAAGTGGAGGGACCCACAACTGAGAAAGCCCGGCGCTGCCCAATAGAAGAACGAGCACGTGGGACCAAGAGCTCCCCTCTGGCCGAGGAGCGTAGTGCCCGACGCGCTACGACGTCGGACACCGGGCGGCAAAGGTCACGAAGGTAAGATGGATCGCAGCCTAGAAGACAACGAGAGACTAAGGCAGCGATCCGATAGGAAATACGCTGCGCGATAGGGAGCCAGTGCAACACATCGCGCATGTAGGCGGAGACAGGAGCGAACTTGGGGATCGCCCGACAAGTCGAGCGGCTGAGCGTAGAACCCGATCCAGACGCCCTAGGACTCCGAGTGGGAGACCAGCTAGAATCGAGCAACAATGGTCTATTCGACTGGTAACAAAAGCATGGACGAGAACCACAGCAGCATCGTGTGAAAGAGAACGAGAGACCACTCGAAGCTGATAGTAACAGCTTCGGGTAAGCAGGTTCACGTGCTGCGAAAGAGTAAGTTCTTGGTCAAGGGTGATACCGAGGTCTCGGACAGTAAGTGAAAAAGTAATATTAGGGAAGATCCGGGTTAGCAGGTGCAAGTCAACGCCCGCTAACTGCCTACGGCTGCCCAGCCATATAAATTGGGTCTTCGTAGGATTTAAGAGAAGCCGATTGGAGGCCATCCATAAGGAAAGGGCATTAATGGCTTGGCACATCAGCCGAACAGAGGCCACCGCGTCAGAGGCATGGGAATGGATGTAGGCCTGCACATCATCCGCATAGAGCTGGTGTAGGAACTGGCACTACCTCAGGTAGGGGAGTGGCGGAGTTTAGATTAAAGAGAAGCGTAGTGAACATATATTCGACATTCTAATTAGTTCATCACTGAACACCCGTACCTTAGTAGCTCATCGCCATCAGCTGCAAATCCTGTATGTGCCTCGGTCATGGGCGTCCGGGTGGGGGAGGGATTTCCCTCCTGGTTTTTTGAATATTTTACATTGGCTAAATCTTTTGATTATGATGACTACTACAACAGTTCTAACACGATTTTCAATGCGAAAAAAAATATTTAGTTAAAGTCCTTGACCAGTGTTTATTTTTAAAGTTGTCACGTGTTGTGTGTTCATGAATAGCTATTCTATTCTATGTAAAAACGTCATTTTGTTCCTCCTACAAAAATTCTGCCCTTACAAACATTTTGCCCCCTCCCCCCAAAAAATCCTGCGGACGCCCATGGCCTCGATGGACTAATAATTATGAATCGCTTGTTCTACGTATTTTAGTTTGGAAGAAGACATGCATCAGCGACGATCATCAGGGTGCTTGCTAGTCTTCTGTGCTGCCATCTGTGGAGTTGTTGAGAGTCGTCGTTGGACGACAGATGGAGCCATCGTTGGACCACAGACGAGACATTATAATCGTCCGATTGGTCTGCGAGGAATCGACTCTGAAGAACCAACTGATGCTACGATCATTAAGGTCTGATCTCGTTCATCAACTGTTAATGTCTTCCATCTCGGATTTTTATACCATTTCTTATCTAGCACAATACAGTAAAACACAGCCTAATCCTAATTTAATCCAACCCAATATAATCTAACCTCATTTAGCCAAATCGTCATACCCATGGCTGGCTCAGGGCTAACTTAAGGGACTGCTATTCTTCTTCTTCTTCTTCTTCTTCTTCTTCTTCTTCTTCTTCTTCTCCTCCTCCTCCTCCTCCTCCTCTTCTTCTTCCTCTCCTCCTCCTCCTCCTCCTCCTCCTCCTCCTCCTCTTCCTCTTCCTCTTCCTCTTCCTCTTCCTCTTCCTCTTCCTCTTCTTCTTCTTCTTCTTCTTCTTCTTCTTCTTCTTCTTCTTCTTCTTCTTCTTCTTCTTCTTCTTCTTCTTCTTCTTCTTCTTCTTCTTCTTCT